>CAJNDT010006225.1:262697-349814 GCA_905221615.1 Symbiodinium sp. CCMP2592
GTTAGGATGCATGCTTTACTCCCAGTGTGTTATATGTCGCTCATGTCCAACTCTTTCGGGCACTGACCCAGTGACCCGCCAAGGTCATCCGCGAGTTAGGTTTCACGATCCCCCAGAAGACGGTCCACGAGCTGATTGTGGAGGCGAAGGGAGAGTTCGGGGATTTGGCCTTGCTTTCTCTTCGTTCTCTGCGAATCGACCTGACTGGCTCAGCGCCCACATGGGCTTTTGTCTCTGCGAGGGTTTGCCAGTGAATCCGGAGACGTAGGGCAGGGAAGTTGAACATTTAGAGCAATGGGGATACTTTTGGGGCAGTGAACGACGTGAGCTCCGGCCTCGCATGTCAGGCCAGAAGGCGTGGAGACATCCTGAACAGCGACATGGACGGGCTGGACTACGACAGTTCCTTGTCTGTTTCAGTGCGCTCTACGTCTTCGAAAGTGGGACTGCGTGCTGCACGCGGGAGAAGAGCCCGGCAGTTACATCCAATTTTCAAGGCTCTCCGAGGTTCGCAGCCGGACGGGAGAAAACTTGGACTGCTCCGCTTAAGCAGACCAGACACATACAGTAGTGCCAAGCATTCCAATGCCCATTGTGGCTTGGGGGAGAAGTGCAGCGAGCGGGGGCCGGTACCAAGGCTTTGTGCATTTTATGCAGCTGCTCAATGAGAACGATGGCTTCAACAAGCAGGCCGTAATGTTGGGCTCCCCAAGAACTGCCCCAAGCGAAAGAGCACAACATACTTTACAAATCCTGGAATCGGGCTTTAGGCTCTAGGCTTGAATCCTGAGTGTCAGCAGGAGATTGACCGAATTGCCAAGACCTTCAAGAAGTATGACAAGGCGCATGCAGGGTTCAGTCATAATGTAAGCTATGATGTCATTATATGATATTTGACATTTTTGATTCTAATTGACTATATGATTATCAGATATATGTATATATTTGCTACCCCCCCCCTGGGTTATCCACCCTTTTTGGGTGGAAATGACCAAATTGGCCCATTGCCCGGGCTGCGCCGAGGGGATTGGGATCGGTACCATGCCTCCCAAAATCCCCAAAGACCATAGACAGGGATTTATTGAATGTAGGATTGTAAAGGAACCTTGCTCTTTGAGGGCAGTACCATATATGTTACCCTCCCCCCCTCCGAAAGATCAGGGTTTTCAGATACGAACTGACCTTCAAGAATGCGATAGAAAGGCTCCTCACGGTAGGCGTTTTGTACTGGTGAGCCGCCTTCATAGAACTAGTTGGAGGTTTCTTAACATGCAAGCGCACCTTCTTAAAGGGTCCTTATGATAAGGATCCTACTACTTGTGGCTTCTATATTGAGGCCCGTGGTCTTCTGAAACTCCTAAACACTAAAGGTCCATGTACATGTACGTATCGTATATACAATAGCTCTAATATTGCCTTTCAGCAACCCTTTCACAACCAAAGTCGACACTACTTATAGGTTTCTCATAGAAACCATAAAGAAATCGTTTGTGGAGCCCTTATAGATCTCTGCAGAAACCTTCTCACTCAATCCATTACAAAACCCTGATAAAGCCCTGATAGAATCCCACCAAAACCCTTTCTTGTGTAGTTGCATGGACCCCTGCAAAGACACATCGAGTTCTCTTCTTGGATCTGTCAAAACTCTGGACTACCCCCCCTGCTAGAACGGAAATATTGGGCCAAATGCCCTTGACTTGAATTCATTCGACAGTCACTCTTGTGGTTGCTACTCCATGTGTATGTGTACGTTTATATAGTATTGCGGCAACCCATAATTGGCACCAAATATGTAACGTAGACGATTTCAGTAAACATACACCCCAAATCGAAACACAAGGAATGTCAAAACACGTTGAGGCGGCGTCGCACGAGATTACTATGGGGGGCCCGCCCATGGTACATATGCATATATGCAGCTTCCTGTTTTTTCTGTGTTTTTGTCTCATCTGAGCCATCCTAGCTTCCCAAATGCGAGCTTTTGTATATCACCAGGTCTCGCGACACCCACACACAAACTCCTAAATACATATGCATTCCAGGTAAACTGGACAAGCACGTTAGTACTGACACTACAGACGCAGGCTCATTTCTAAAAGCATTTGGCTCTACGAGATTACTATGGGAGCCATCCATGGTACATATGCATAGACGCAGCTCGTCTTTTTCTGTACTGTCTCATCTTAGCCGTCCTAACTTCCCAAATGCGAACTTCTTCCTATTGCATCATGATTGTGCAATATCGCGAGGTCTCACGTGCGACACGCGCACAACAACTCCGATGCAGATGTGTAAATATGCATGTTATGCAAACTGGGCAAACACCTCAATGAAAATATTACTGACGTAGGTAGAGCATGTGGTTCTAGGAATCTTCTTGAGAAGGTGTTTAGACTCCGTGGACACATACATGTGCATTCAATGCTATCTGGAATGTGCCTATACGCGTGTATATACATCTGTGTATGGAGATCATCGGCTCAGCATTGTGTTGTGTAGGTGGCGACTCCGTATCCATTTGTATCTGACGCAAATGCAAAAGGTCATGCTTGTGTATATGTAGCGAACTCTCAATATTATTGCAGTCTTGATGTTGTTGTTGCGGCGGCAGTTACTACATGGTTGAGACAGGACTGTGTATGTAGGGTTTGACTTTCAGTCCGGAGTATTGAAGTTCAATCCCAAGGATTGAACTTCAATACCCCCGGATCCAAGATTCAAGATTCAAGATCCTGGGGAAACTTTGTCCTGGAATCTTGAATCTTGAATCTTGGATCCGGGAGTATTGAAGTTCAATCCCCGGGATTGAAGTTCAATACTCGGGATGCATCGAGAGCGCTCTCACTTCCCTAAACAGGTGCGCAGGCATGTACACTAACATCTGTTGTATTGTTTTGGTACTGCACACGTTCAGAGTACACACGTACTTGTCTTTTGAGTCGGTAGATAAGCGAGGGGGAGGGGTCAGGGGCAGATTGCACAGGATTTACACCAAAACTGGTGGATAACTCGGGGGGGGGATACCATATATTTATATAGATACATATGATAACGCTATACATACATAGTATAGTAGTCTATCATCGTGTACGACAACCTATGGCATGACGGGAGATGTCGGTTCCATTTGCTCGCGCCCTGGCTTCGCTTGGGTAGCAGTGAACCCGGAACCCTGCAGTTTAGTATAGTGGCCTAAATGATTAGCGATACTGTTTTAGAGGTTCCTGATTGTAGTTAGCGTATAGTGGGCCCCAAAATCTTATTGTAAGTATTAGAGGTTGGTGGGGTCTTGCACGGCGTGTCGGTTTCAGGCGCAGCCCCTTTGCAGATAATAGCCTATCCGGAGGCTCCTGGAACTCGAGTTGTCACGCAGCCGTTAAATCATCGATTCAAAGATTTCGAGCAGCATGAAGGCTCCCTACACTTCTTGCACTTGCTTCTTCAACATGTGTCTGTGTTCCTCACCTCTTATCGTCAAGAGTTTTTTGGTGGGAGTCGAAGTATTGACTGAGAAGCTTCGGGAGGATGGAAGTGGCGACATCAACACCCTCGAGCTCTCGGACATGATGCGGGAGCTCCCGGAACTCTGGGGCTTTGGCGATGGGTTTTGGGGCAACTCCTGTGGCCGGCTTTGGGGTGTTGGGCCCTTGATCTGCACTCGTTGTCAGACGTCTGAGAGTTCTAATTTAGCACCCCAAAATCCACACGCGGCTTATCGTAGCTCCTGAAAAGATTCTCGCCCTTAAGAAGAACCCGTAGCAAGACCCCATAGAACCGTGTGCGTCACAGAAGCCTTGAATCCTTTGAAAGCTTCGAATACCTGGCCAGGAGATGGGCCAGGCGCCACGTATCGAGGAGGCGAGAGGAGACACGAGACACGCAGCGTCTGCTCATTTAATCCTTATACAGACTGTTGAGATATGAATAACATTGCCGCTCGCCAATGTTGTCTTAGCAGTATGAATGCGCACTTTTCCCGAAACAGCGAGGTCACACTATGGAAGGGAGTGTAGATTGAGGCATGCGCCCCATTTTTTTGCATTGAGGGCTCTAAATAATACGACCTACCACTGTTGCTCTCGAACCCTTTATTCGGAGCAGTTCTTGGGACAAACGATTTCAAGTTGTTCATCTCGGTCTCGCAGGCGGGGGAAGGAAAAGTCGGCTGCTCCCGAGATGTGCCAGTATTTGGGGGAAACATATTAGCAAAGTCCTCCTTTTGGCCTCCGAGCGGTATTTTGTTGGTCTTTTGGTTGTCGTAGCCGTGGTAGTCGTCGTGGTGGTCTTTCACTGTTTGGGTATCTCCGGTGGCACAAGTCTTCTGATTACTATTTGCTATGGCCATTACTATTTCTACTTCGTCGTTTGTGCAGGTTTGCAAACCCTTTTGGCGGAAAGGATTTGCCGGTGCACAAGTTGAGACCTTGGGGCTCAGGCTGATTTGTCTTGCTGTCACGGTGTGTGACAAAACTATTGCTGCCCTTAAGTCCCGAAACGGCGACCCCCGGACCCGTTGAACACCAACAGCTAACCCCTTTCTTTGGCCTTGAGATGGGGAAGGTTTTCTAGAAGCCTCGGATGTAAGAGCCCGCTGCATCCGAAGCTCTTGCCCCACTTCGAGCATCTTCGAGCTCTAACCTAAGGCCGAACTCTTGCATGAATGTAACGCTCACAAAATTCATAGGGTTGAGGCTTTTACTGTTTCGACCGAAGCTTATTGGTCTACCGGCAGAGTCAGGTCAATAAAAGTTTCGAGTTTCGCGGGTAACAGGTTCGCACCTTGCTGTCCGCCGTTGACATCAACGGTAACGGAGTCCTAGACGAACGAGCTGCTTCGCTGGCAACATGAGGTGGGTTCTTTCTATCAGTTGAGAGCAGAAGCATTGCACGCTTTGAGACTCCCGGATCTAGGGTCGTGTTGTGAAGCTGTGTAGATTTCAGGCGCTGGCAGAAGCAAAGATGAGGTTTCTTCATTAAGACTTGCAATAATTTTGACCTGAGCGGAAAGCCCCAAACGAAGCACCAAAGTGCTATGTAAGTTCTGAACCATCACTTGCTAAGGAGTTTATTCGATTCTCCCGGCTCTTCCGGGAAAAGCAGCTGGCGCGAGCCAAGACGCTGGTCTGGTTTAGCGTCCGTGCACCGGGGCTTGGATTTGTTTCGGATCTACTCATCGGGGCTTGAGCTGTGTGAAGAGGTTTGCTACGGGCCCCAATCCCAAGTCCATCCCGCAAAGCCCCCGAACTTTGACTCCAGAAGCATGCTGCCATCATCGCAAGCGACATGCCCAGCTGCAGAGCATGTGAGGCCTCACCGGCATCCTTGGGCGCGAGGTCCAAGAATTTCAGCTCAACCTTCCCGAAAGCCTTCTGAATCCCGAAACCACTACCGTCCCCCCGAGCCCTAAAGCTCTAAAGCTCCAAGGATGGTGTTTATGAATCACGCAGACCGGCAGCTTTGTCCCGAGATGATTCCTGCGAGCCAGGCCTGCTTCTAGTTCCAGGGTCCATGACGACTTCGGAGGGTTCTCAAGCACCTATATACAATTGGGCCCCGAAAGAACTACCAATATTATGTGGGGGGATTCCTTGTTATTAAACTATAGTATATTGAGCCCCAAAACCCCATTCTAATTGGTTATTCAGGCACCTACATTACCAGGCTTTCGTGGAGCCAGCATCATCCTCTTCATGTCATCATCGTCATCATCAGAAGCTTGTGCAAAGGTGGATTTGGCCATCCACGTACTGCTGGCAGACGAAGCCATCGAGGTGAGTGCGGACTGCAAGGTTCAAGCTTGTAACAAGCGCTCGCTCACTTCCATCCACGCATGCAGGCACACGTGCAAACACGGCATGCGTGCCCGTACATGTTCATAGCTCGAACGTGTATGTGGGAGTTTCCGAAAATTAGGGGTACCTTATTTTGAGGTCCTTATAATCAGGAACCTACTATTTGGGGTACTATTAGGGTCCCCGATTTTCGGAAACTCCCATGTATGGATGGATGCATGGATGGATGGATGATGCCGGATCCTTGGCTGCTGCACCCACCCCATGGTTTCCCCCCCCAACGGGCTGTCTGCAGCAACAGTTACAGGGATCAATGCAACAAGCACCGGAAAAGAATCCACCACCCAAGCTGTCACTGCTATGATCCCTGTGCGCAACCAGAACGAAGGCTACACCGCAGTGACAGGAGCATTATCTGAAAAGAAAAAGGGAACATTGCTGCCTCTTGTTTAGTAGCAATTGCCATAAGTATGACAATACAAATAGCTGCAAGGGCTGCAAGCATACCTCTGGAGGTTTGCCCACTGCCAAGCAGCCTGTCCAATGTACTTACAACATGCACAGCATGCGACGAGTCGGCCACGATCACAGCTTCTGCTTGGCGGCATGCTGGAGGGAGCACAACTTTTGAGTTACGTTTGGAGAGAGTGCTGGTGTGTAGATACATGCATGCCTGTCTCTGTCTGTGACCTGGCGTGTAGGCAAGCAGAGGCACATGGTTATGAACACCACAAAAAAGTTCATGTCAATCCAACAACGAAAAATCCCCATCTTGAATACCTCAAAGTTGAGCATATATATATATATATATATATATATCCATTGTTCTTATTACTGTTATTATTAGTGTGTATATATCTATATGTATATATTGTTATTATTATTATTACCATGATTCTTACCCAGTTCTTCCTGCGCAGGTGGCACCCCTGCCACCGGAGGAAGGGCCGCCGAAGGATCAGCCGATCGAGTTCGACGAGTTTGTGTTTTGGCACCAGCTCAGGAATAGTAGTTATATGGTAGTAATATAGTAGTTATATGGTAGTAACATGATAGTAACATGATAGTAACATGGTAGTAATATGATAGTAATATGAACATGATAGTAATATGATAGTAATATGGTAGTAATATGGTAGTAACATGCCTCTGTTGACTCGAAGCTTCTGGCCCCATCGCCAAATTAGCAATCGGAAGATGCTCCTGAGCCTCGCTACGTTACCGCTAGTTCGCACGGGTTCCCGTATGTCCTGTTCCGGTGGCATCCGAGGTCGAGCTTGCAGAAGCATGGCTGATTTAGAGTAAGGGCCATGAGAGCTCGACTCCACTCATGTGACTCTCTCGCTGCGCATTTCGGGGTGCTTCTTCAGATTCTTCAAGCTGTTGCATCCAAGGGCTACAATGCCAGTCCAGAAGCAGGTTCCACTGCAGGACTAGGAATAGTGCAGCACCGTCGCATGGTCAGAGCTTGATCAAAGCAGAGCTTCTGACTTCCAAGGATCGAATGCGCGAAAGACTCATCTGGACTTCGAAAAAGTTCGCCGGATTTGGGGAAGCCGAGGCAGCTGTGCAGCCCTCCCAATCCAGAAGAGTCCAAATAGACTCAAAGCCCGTAGGCTAGAAACCTGAATCAACAATAGTATACTTAGTATAATCGTGTTACCAACATGATCCCTTAGGGTTCCCGATTATAGCGAAAGTGTAGTACAACCCCAAACCCAGGTGGTCAGGGTTAGGAGCTCCAAGTGACAATCATACAGGAGGATGGTTAGTGTTCAAAAACTGCTACGGAGAAGAGCAGCCACACGACTGACACCCCCTTGCACCGTCACCATTGCCTCCGGCTTAGGGTTTAGGGTTTACTTTTCGGAGGTGAATGAAATCCGACAAATCTTCGACAGCTTCGACACCAAGCGCGCTGGCAGCCTGAAGCCCAACGAGGCCTCCTGACCAGAGCCTGACACTGATGGTCACACTTACAAAGAGCAGAGTAAACCCTTTCAAAAGATTCATTAGCGGGGATAGTCAGTTTAGGAAAATAAGAACTAAGCAGGCAAGAGCATGGGCCGATTGGTGATTTCAGAGGAATATGCCTGGGAGCACAGTATTGGAACTGATTCCTGCAGGCACTACAGATACTTCGGTGTAGGTTTTTCTATGCTCTCGCAGGGATAGTGGAAAGAGTGCCGCTGAAGACTCGCTGCAGTAAGCCATATAGACACATAGAAAGGAACATGTTGTCAAGATGGTTTGCCAGGGGGTGCAGGAGTTCATTCTGCTTGAGGCTGATGACGATAGTCTTGAGACCATCTATTCCGTTGAAACTTAAAGAAAAAGGTCTGAGCAAAGTGGGCTGGGTGGAGACGGTGCAATCCAACAGCCTTTCCTCAGTACCTGAGGAACAGCGCCGGAAGGGCTTCATGGGAAAGCCGAGACAACCAGGGCAGGGGGCAGTGACACCCCAAAGGCCGAACCTTTGAAGCCTTGAACAGTAAGGCCGACACACTTATTCCGCCGTTGAAAGCCATTGGATCTAAAGTTGCTTGAATTCGCTGAGACCTGTGACGCACTTACACGTCGTAGCGGCATACGGAACCGACTGAACCCCGACGACTCCATTTTTGGCATTTCAACCTCCTTTGCTGAAATCCAAGTCATCCTGTTGCCGGTGTCCTGGCTTGCATTCTGTGGTTGTTCAACCTCAACACCAGCAGGAAGACTTTAGGACCCCCATAAAGTGTTGCCTGAGTTCCCGAACTCGCAAGCCCAAGACCCTGACAATGGACTTGATTGACTGCCTCAACCCTAAACCCCAAACCCAAGTGGGGTTTCTTCTGGAGCTCCTGAGGCATCAGAGCTGCTGAAGTCGCTGGGAATCGAAGTCCGAAGTGTGGAGGCAGGGAGCGGAGCGGTGTCTGGATCTCACAACACAGTTCAGGGTATCCCTTCATACTCTTCACATGGGGTACACCGTCATAATCCCACTATACTATAGCCCCTTTGCGAGCTCAGCTGCCCTGAGGAGCGCATTGCACTCTCAGAGCAGCAGCTTCGACAGCAGGGAGGCTGACTTATGTGTCAGAAGAGGAATAGAACGTCTCCGATGTTTAGGCTCTGCTAGGCGTCGGCGATAGTCTTCCTTGACCGTTTTCTGCACAGCCTTTGGCAGAAAATAGCCCACGTCCCACGATGGGTCAAAGATGTCGATGTTTAGCTTTGTTTGTTGCCGGTCCTGGAGCCTGTCGGCATAGGTGTCTTTTTACGATGTTACTATTCACTGCACTACTATGTTGCTATATTACTATATCACCATTTACACGTCTGCGACTTGCATGTACGTCTGCACCTTCGCCTGTACATCGGGGCAACAGCAAATCCGGTAGCCGGCTTAATATCTGACTCGTCAGTTGGCTTGCGTAGTGCATGAGACACTGGGAGAATGAGTTCCTCAGTTACAGATGTGTGTATTGGCTGTTTGTATCCCATCGTAAGTGCATCGGCAGACAGTGCAGCCGCTGCTTCAAGAGTTCATGTAGCTTGTCTCGCCATTTCCTCTCCTATTAACCTAAACCCAATGTCTCCAAGACCCCAAAACGATCGAGGCCCAAAGCCCCTTGGACTCGCCGAGGATCGCCACGGCGTGCCAGGAAGCGCAGGAGGCAGGTGCCGAGGCGTGGAACATCCGTCCTTCTGCTGCGCCCAGCGGTCCGGAGTCACGTTAGATTTCTCTTTTTCAGTTCCATCTCTCTAGAGAAAGGAGTCAGGTTAGACAGTTGACTAACAGGATTACAGCTTTACTTGTAACTCTTAGGCTCTTGGGGGGCTCCTGTTGGGCTTGGTAGCCGGGGTGTGGAGTCGATGAAAAGAGTTCAGCTGTTTTGGGAGCTCGGGTTCTCTCGGCAAAACTAGTGTTTGGGGTTTAGGGTTTGGGTGTGGTGATGGCCGGAAACTCTTGCTGAAGCTGCTACTTGAAGAAGTCGCAAGACGAGCTTCACCAACACCACTACTACTCGAAGTGGTAGCCGTCGTTGTCGTCACAGTGGTGGCGATCCTCGTCGTAGTGGTAGCCGTCATCGTAGCTGTGGTCAGCAGTATGTTCAGCTACATGCCACACCACGCTGCAGATACCTCGCCACAGCATACAGCATGGCTCTGAGCAGCCCAAATAACCATGAGCTAGAGCCTAAGTGTCCGAAAGGTGCTTGAGAGCCCCAATCCTCCTCAAAGCTGCTCTCAGAATTTCAAGCCAGAGACCTCTCCAGGCCGTGGTGGACGGCCAGGTCAACTTCTGGGTCTTCTTGCAGCTCTTTCGGGCCATGAAGCGGAAGCAGGCTTGGCATTTTTCAGGTGAGGGGAGCGCCGTCTTTTCATGTAATTGCCAGAGCGCCGAAGCTAGGCTGCCTTGCCTGCAATTGGCAATGGCAGGCTTGGATCGTGAACCTCACTCCCCACTTCCCGACTGAACATCACAAGCCTACAAATCCCTCATCCGTGCAGTTTCAGCCGAGTCCTACAGCTTCCTGCTTGGATACAGTATGCTTTGGGAACATCCGCAAGTCCTAGATTCAGGTAGTGGCTGCTTTCAAGAAGGGTCTCTGCATCTCATCGTCTCCGGGTTGTGGTGACCAGGATGAAGAGAAGGAGCGGCGCCTGATGTCAGTCTGCGAAGAGGTGAAGTTCAACTCGCAGGAGTGGGGTGGAGGGGGGTGGGTTAGGGCGCAGCCTTTAGGCTTATGTGCTTCGTAACCCATATACTATAATAGACTATATGGTATATAGTATATTATAGTATAATATACTATAGTAATTTGGGGCTAGAGGTTTAGAGTTCGAGTGTTTTTTTCGGTGGGAGGTTTGAGATCTTCCACACGCCGCCCTTGTGGCTCTGGCCGGTGGAGTGAGCTTAGGTCATGGTTCAACGCTACACCAATTCTCTTCAAGTCAAAGAGTCCTTCTGATTCAGAGCCCATTTTGACTCCCGAAGCACCCTATCCCACAAAGCCTCCAAGACCTGCCAGGAAGTCAACCAGTTCCAGGAAGTGCCTCTCAGGAATGAGTCCCACAAGTGTTATCCGTTTTATCATGCTGCGCTTTTTGTTGTATTTTTTACTACTATCGATCTATGAATTATACTCTTACAGCGATCTCGCTGGGTTTGTTTTGAAGTTCAGACCTTACTCTGGTTGAGAAGGCGAGATGTTGCCTGCTTTGTGCTTAAACGTAGCTAGGAAGGCGAGGGATTTGTCATCAGAAGAGATGGTCCTAGGTGGCCAAGGGGCTTACAGCAAATGTGTTCTCACCATCTTGATTCAAGTCTTTAGCTTGCTGCTTGTGGCGGTGGGTGGTGGGTGTACTGATGTCGCTTTCGACGTGGGTATGATGAGGAGGAGCAAGATCCCAACAATGAAGATGATTATCACGAGGTTGAATTCCATGTAATTCATATGTAGCTGTCCTAGCAGCGCAAAAGCGATCGAAAAGTTTGTATTATTTACATTGGTCCTGGTAATTTGCCAAGATGCCGAGAATCGAATTACTGGACTTCCTGCTAGTAGATCCGCAGATCTCCAGGTCTTCGAGCAGTGTTGGTCCTCACTCTACACGGACGGAGTGACTTCAGACACGAAGCAGATACCAAGGAGAGCTTTGGTAGCCGTGGTGTTGCAAGCTACGGGAACCGTTCTGCTGAGAAGCTGTCATGCTCTCAGATGCTGCCCCTCATATCGGAGGGTCGGCACTTTCAACGATGAAGATCCAAGAGCTCGCGTCCTAAATCTCGTCAGGACAGCCGTATACAAGCTCTTCAGAAGCGCGGCTGCCGTCGAGCATACTTTGCGCTGTCGGTCTGCTTGTGTGGGGCATGTTTTGCGGATGGGTTCGGAGCAGTGTTCGGCTGAACGGTTTCTTGGGCAACTAAGAGACGTGGTTGCTGAGAAGACTCAATATACCAAAGCCGCCAACCACTCTGAAATTGGAGTCCTGGCTGAAACGCTCAGGAAACATGGGCATGCGCCTCGAAGGACTACTTCGGCGGCTCAGGTTTCCTTAAGTCTTCAGGCTTCAAGAGTCAAAGGCTTTGATTTGAACCTTCTCAGACAGGAACGGCCATCAAGATGCCAGGTAGACGGGCGATGTGCTCATGCTCCGACCAACAGTTGCACCCTGCGCGAGGACGAAACCGACAAGCCTTGGACGATCAGCTCAATGCCCTTCAAGCACAGAAGGGGCAGCTTGCCAGACAAGGGGCATTGGGGTTTGCTCATTGTATGACTTGCAGGTAAGCCGTGCCATGCCGAGAAATGCTCTGTGAGATAGGACCCAAGTAACCTGCACGACCCGGAACCGTAGCCCTTCCCCCGCCATGGCAAGGATAGACTTTCCGAACTTTCTACTGCTCATGCGGTGGATGCTGGACGTCGACTTCTGCAGTATCTCATCATCGAAGCAGCCGGGAACGTGAGCGCAGGGGGCGTCCGCAGGCAGGAATACAGCCTAAAATCCGCATGTTTTCTGTTGAACTGACAAAATGTATGTATGCGTACCTGTGCCAACCCAAGATGGTCATGCTGACGTGTTGACACAGTTGTTCGGTATGCAAGCACCGCAATCCTGCTAGCCACAGCGAAGCGCCTCATGAAATGGCCTTTCGGCCGTCGCAGGCCACTGTAAATACACGTGTTTGCTGCATCTCTCATGCGCAGACATGCAGGAGACTCACCGTCTGGGTTCAGGCTGGATAGCCACATCTAGTTACTATGCAACTTTTTTTACCCTATACCCGTTTCTTTGGCCTGACCCCGACAAGCAGGCAGCGCCAACCGACAGGTGCATGCATACATGTCCTTGAATCCGGAACAAACTACGCAGAACAAGTGATACCGTAGTACACAGCAGCATAGAACGTGTGTGTTTCTGCTTCAAGCAGGTAAGTATTCATGCTGCCCCTGACGGTGCTCAGCGCCGGCACGATTGTTAGCTGCATGTTGTCTTTCTCATCACTGAAACTGTTCTATTAGTGATGTGTTGATCCATGCGCCTGATTAACTCAGTGGTTCTGAGCAGATCATGCAGAACCCTGATCCAGCTTGGAGCATAGTTTCGGGTTTCAGCGACTCGACCCTGGTGAGTCTAGCATCTGCTCAGTATGCTGCCGGCCACCAGCCCTCTCCGACCAGCGGGGGGTGGACTTGGTTTTTCCCAGTTCTCCATGCGAGGTAGATTGCGAGGTTCGCGTGCTGTACTGTAGTGTAGCCGCCTTTCCAACCGCAGTCCTCCTATGTTTTGTCATTTTTGTCAAGCAGAAGAGGAGTTGTGTGAGCAGGGCCTAATCAATGTGATGGTATGGTGCCGCTGTCGTCGGCGGCTGTGTGAATGTGGGCTAGCACGGTTAATAAACCTGACGTAGGGACATCGGCCAACACCGACCCGCGAGACTCCTTCTGCGTAGAATGAAAACTGTATTATGCAATTGCTACGCAGGCAGGAAATCTTCGAAGGCGGGCCGGGTTAGTACAGCTAAGTGAATTCGACCGAAAGATAGTACCCTAAATTTGGTGCAGCTGGGATTCGCCGGAGCAGCCGTGCCCTTCGACAAAGAGATGGAGGTGCCCGTTGATGTTGAGAGACAAAGCTGAACGGAGAGCCCGTGGGGGGCTCTGCGGAAGCTAGGTCTGTTACATCAGTCACTAAACAGTACCAGCTACGATAAAACATGCCAAGAGCAACAGAAACAGAACGTCCAGCAGAGGAACACGGCCTACCACAGGCCGTGTCGTAAGCTCGCTTGCAGCCGGTTTGCTTGAGAGCTTGTTTGTTGTCGCACCAGAACTCCACGCAACGGCCAAGCCGTAGCATGGTCCTGGGCCAAGTGACCATATCACCAAAAAGATGCCACAACATGCAGGCATGTTCGCCTGGAAGCTATGACTGGGTCAGTACTGAAGTCTTGGAAGTCAACCTGCCGGAAAGCTTTCGTCGTTTCCCAGGAAACTAGCAGCTTGTTTTGGGGGCATCTCTTGCATTCGCAATCATTACAGCCATAAAACAAAGGCAGCTCAAAGACCACAGGACCTAGTCAGCGTGGCTCTGCGGGTCTTGCCTTTTCGTTGTCTGTTCTTAGAATGCCATGGCCTGGACAGCGCGGTGCGCAGAAGCGGGCGCCACGAGCCTACAATCCCGAACTTAAGCTAAAGTCGAGCCAGTAGCAAGAGCTGATCATCGCGCGAGCGGTTGCGAAGGGGGAACGGCAGATGAAGATTGATCCAACAATGATGAGAAACATCGTCGCCATCATAAGCATCATCATAACTGCACTGCAAGCTCTTGCTTTGGCAACTCGGGTTCATCACCGTAATCAGTTGATCGCAGACGAGCAACACACTCCCGAAATAAGCCCCAGCTCTAGGCTTCATCCTCGAAGCAACAGTAGAATCACTGTAGCTGCTGCTGCATCGGACTACGCCCGTTACAGTCATCGGTGGTCTTAGCTTCTCATCAACCGTATTTGTACATGTCTGTGCTGATTGTCACTATCAGTGTGTCTGGCCCCAAGGCCAGGAATCGAGAAGCTCAGCGCAAGGGACAGCGGCCGAAGAGGAGGTCAGAGATGTGGGAGCTTGGGTGTTTTAAGGGTCTGGGGTCTAGGCTTTGGGTTGCGAGCGGCGAGAGGGGTTCACAGTTGGCGTTTTGGGTTGAGGGATTGGGTCCTTTGTTCTGCTTCCGGATGCTTGAGGCTGTGGTGTTTGTCATTTCGCCGGTTGGCCTTATGATGATCGCGATGACAGTTTACGTGGGGATGCTTGATGCACCTTTGCGCACTCAAATGACATCGAATACCTGCGAGCGGCTTTCGGCTTTGCGGTGCAGGAGGTCGTCTTGTACAAGTGCAGTTTACTGAGAAGTCCTACATCGCTTGATTTGCATACTTACTGGCGCCTGTATGTAGACTGCCTAGGACCAAGACAGCTCAAAATCAAAGATCACGACATCCAGACCATTAGCACGCAACAACCCGCAATTGACTCCAACATCCTGAACTCACAAATGTCGAAACCCACAATCCTTTTTGAACTCGCTCTTAAGAAAAATGACGTTTGGAGTGCATGCTTGATATACAGGCTTGACAGAAGCGTATAGAGGAAAGTCCTCTGCACACTTAAGAGTTTGAATCCCACAACCCCACATCCGATAACCCTCACCCCACAACCTGAACATTCAAATCCCAAGCAACCCAAAAATTCCTCAGCCTACCTTCCAATCCTTAGACCGCCCCAAGACAGGGAAGAGCCAGCCTTCGTGGCAGCCTGGGAGGACCGATTTCGCGAGGATCCCCGAAGTCTTGATTACAGGGGTTTAGGAACTACTTAGGGGCTGAATAGGTAACCTTTAACCTTTTGGGGCTCATATATTATGAAGCTTAACCTTGTTGCCCGGACTAACAACTTTGTCGTAGTGTTGCTTGTCGAAGAAAGGCCTTGCACCTAGTCTAGCAAAGGTTGGTCCTTGACATTCCCCATACAGCTCCGGCATGCTTTAGCCCGAACCCTAGTCTAAATACTACGGCCCTACATCACGGTGATACATCGTACAGAATCTCCTGTCCTTCTTGCGGTAACTTAAACCGTGCTTCTTACTCGGGCTCCCTACGCATGCTTGCCAGGATTGGCCAGTTTCTGCAGGGTTCGGGGGGTTGTCACTCGAGCCGGCCCTCGCCAGGCTAGTTGAGTTTCGCTTGTTTCCCAGACGATTCGGATCTCGCTTCGTGTTCTGTGCTAGTGTGCGCGAAACCGACCTCCTTAACAAGAGCCCGTGCTAGTGTGCGCGAAGCCGACCTCCTTGACAAGAGCCCGGGGCAAGAAGTCACAAGCAGATAAACAATTAGTGGCATCTTCCTCTCCATCCCCGCCATAAGAGTGTCAACATGAGTGTCAGCATCATTGGCCTCTCCATCTTGAGTGGAGCTGTGACCATCAGGATGGGATGGTGCTGATGGTGATAGGGATGCTTGTGGTGATTGGTAGGCAGGAAGCAGCTTCTCTGAAGTTACTCCCTTCATGAAGGATGTTTGCCGCTTGATTGGAGCCATCAATTGCACAAGCTCTGGAACCCGACCTTACGTGTTTGGAAGGTTTCTCTTTTCCAGGACCACTTACTCGTTTGCATGACAAGGAAGACGAGGAGGTATCCAAGGAGCTGAAAATCCTGCATCCTTAGGCCTCCCTCCCCCAAGTTCAAAGACAGCCGAAATCCTGCACACCAGCCCGAGGTCATGTTCTTTCTATTCGCGCTGCTCCTGGTCACGGTGGGCCACAATAGGAGAGCCATCACGAGCCCGGCCATCAGCTTTGCTAATATCACGAGCACCGTGCAAACATTCTAGGTGTAGTTTCTCGAGTTGAGAGTTTAGGGTTGTCACCATCGTCATCATGCGGCATCGTCATCATCATCCTCATCACCATCATCACAGTCAACATCACAGTCTTGATCATGGCCATGACAATCGCCATCACTGCTGATCCTGCATCTCTTCATCATCGTAGTCAGTGCTATCACCACTTCCATCATCATCGACATCAACATCGCAACTGCCATGGTCATCACCAGGGTCAAACACTCATCTGCCTTTCTCTCGTCCTGACGTCCTGACAACAATCCCAAGGCTAGCAATAAACAGAAGTCGCTTCGCCACTCTGGTACTGTGGGTGGTTTCTCGGCTTTCCAACGAAATTAACACTGGAGTTTGTTGATCTCGCAACTCAGCTGCTGAAGTAACCTAAACCAAAACCCCCTAAACCCTAAGCCCTAAAGACCTCCACGAGCCCAACAAAGCTTTGCGGTATGAATTGCCTTTGACGACGAATTATTGACCCTCTCGCCCCGTGCTGTCAGAGGGACCGTACTGGTAGGTATACCATTGTACTACAGACACCATACAACCTCGCGAGCTTTTTAAATAAACCCCGTTAAACCCTGAAGAACGCATTGGAAACTTTATCAAGAACTCATGAAAACAAAAGGAAACTTCCATGTCTGCTCCCAAAACCCGAAAGTTATGAGATTCATGAATGGAGAGACTGGGGCGATGTGAACTAAAGATATGTCCCATATCATCCTCAAGTTGCTCATCGTTGACATGTCCGTCCCGCTTGTTCCCGTCATTACCATCTTCTGTGTGTTTAGCATTTCCCCTTCGGATTCGTTCTGCTTATCATTTTCTCTTCGTTTCGTATATCATTTGTGTTTGCGCTTCATTTCCATCTTTTTTCTGCCCATCGTTGTTCTATTCGGTGTGTTTGCCATACCGCTGCGGGCCCTCATTTCTATCTTCGTTTCTCTTGCGGCCTGTTCTGGTGTTTGATCATCGCATGCTGCTTCTGGTTATCACGTGCATGGTCGGTTCGGTCGCTATTCACTCTTCATTGCTGCATTCTGTTACAGGCTTGTTTTGTTTCTCTTTGACTACGGCGCTGGGTTTGTTTCTTGTATGTGTTGTGGTGGGTGTGGTTGTCGCACGGGTGGGTGGGGGTGGACGCCAGTGGGAACCAGAAATACATCAAAGTTGCTGTGCCAGCTTCTACCTTTTGGTGACAGTGATTCAAGATGCCAAGCTTATGAATGATGAACGACTTGGATATCCATTTCCGAATGAGAACTGAAGTGTACGACACCAGACACAATGCGTGGACATCGTAGGATGTAAGTATGGCGGCACAATGAAGACAAGATCATGCTCGAAGGAGGTGATGAAAGGAGTCATACTGGAATGCAGGGATGAAATTCAAAATCAGATCGGAAATGATGAGCAGATGATGCAGGAATCAATGGTGAAGAGAGGAATGAGTAAAACAACAGCATAAAAACGAAGCCAGAAACGATTACCAAAATGATGATGGAATCAGGAGCGAATACAGGATGAAGAGAACAAGAAGCCCCGAACGATACCAGAAATTATGAAAAACTGGAAAAACCATTGTCATGTTTACAATCTGCGCATGCCTGGGAATCTCACAGCCCCTAAACCAGCAGGTCACCTCCTCTATCAGCCTGTACATTGTCCTGGCTGGGGTCGAGAAGGCTTCCGCCCCTACACCGAGGCGCCTGCACTGGGTGTCGTCAACCGCTGAAGAGACAGAAGTGAGATCTGGTATTCTAGGCGGTTATGATTTCGTAGTTCTGCCTTCAAAGCAGCTACCTTCTTACTTTATGGTAGCCGCCGGAAAGTTGGAAGGCGGCAATTGGAACGGTTGATGCGGCAAGGGCATCTTCCAACTTTGGGTCTGGTTGGGTCCCATCTTCCAACTTTAGGTCTCGACGTTGGACCACCGTTTTCCAGGTTAGAAGGCATCTCCTTAACCATAGCCTCAGTTAACCTTATTTTCGGGACCGCAGATTGCAGTTTTCCAACTTTACTATTCCCCATTAAAATCCACGCACATCTCTGGAAGTGAAGGCGCAAAAGTTGGAAGATTTCAAAGTTGGAAGAACGAAAAGTTGGAAGACCTGCTTTGTCCATGTTACAGGGTGCTGCAAACTTGGGTGCGCATCTTCCAACTTGCTGCTACTGTAAGTCAAGAGTCAAGACTATAGAAGTACGTTCCTAGTTATTGGGTGAACTTCTCCGCCAGCTGAAGTTGCCTCTGGGGATGTGCGCCTGGCCCGTGACCGCATTGCCGATCCAGAGTCTGCCCTGTGTTGTGTTGCAGACCTGACATCCTTCTGACGCTTCTGCCGTGCTTCAGGCGACTGAAGAGCTTTGCCAGCCAGCTTCTGGCACGGGTCGACCTCTCAATTTGGCACTGCATCAGGATGCACCGGCTTCCATGTGTTGTTCGAGGCGACTGGGATGTCAATCTCCTCCACTACGGCTGCTGGTGGTCTGACAAGCGGTGTCGCCACAGGCCTCCCCCAAGCCTCCTCCATCGCGCCGGGCAAGGAGATGGAGGCGAGTCAGTAGTTCGTGCGAGCACGAAGAGTCCAAAGTGGTGTGCAGTGTGCAGGATCGGACCCTGTCGCACACTGGAAGCGACCCGTACCATGTCGGACTTCCGCCGGCGGTTCCGAGGAGGTCAGCTTCACCACAGAGCAGAGGCCAAGACGAGGCACGTTTACGCCATGGCATGGACCGTTCAGAAGCATCATCTGTGACACTCCAGCATGGCATATCCACCAGCTGCAAGACAGCGATCCCCTGGTCTGTTTCAGGCTCGAGACAGTGGGAAGAGCCATGCTGGCCTGCCCAAGGCGATCGTCAAGAGAGCTTCTCCCCAGTCACCAGAATCCGAGGCAAGCAAAGCGTGCTTGCTCGGGCATCACATGGTAGGTCCGCAGGCTGCTTCCATCCTGCATCCTGCCGTTGCAGGAAGCTCGGACTTCTCCGTCCCCCCGCGTTGGCCTTCCAAAAGCCGTGCCGAAAAGCCCGCAGAGTCCAGTGGTGCAACAAGACAGAGGGCGCCAACAGCCACAGGCCCGATGAGCCGCGTGTGCATGGCCAGTTTCATCGCGCAGCGGCATGGCGCTTCTCGTGTCGTGTTGCCATTGCTTGTCGAAGCATAAGCCATCCGGGCCAAAAGCAGCTCGACAGAAGATCGGTGTGCGTGTTCGTCTTGCAGGCTGCCGCCCTCAATGGGCAGAAGCATGCTGGCCTCCCGCAGGCTTTCAGGGTCGCAGGGCTTCGGCATTGGGTTTGACGTAGCATTTCGCAGTGAAGAGAGGGGCGGACAACTGCCTTTTTGACGTGTCAGCCCATTCGGTCGAATCATGCTGTATGGATGTCTTGGCCACCCTGACACCCCCAAACTTCAAGCCGTTTCATGAACCGGAGACAAACCCCGTGTGGCACAGAGTTGCTCGAGAGCCTTTGGAACCTGAAGTGTTGAACCCTGCAGTCTAGGTGTTGTCTACCCATACAGGTTTTTGCATTCAGTACAGGTGTACTCCCCAAGATGGCGAGCTGTCACAAGTGTGTCTACGTGACGTTTTCCATGGAGGCTGTGCCGAAAAGCGGCATTCCGGGGCGGCCGGTGCAGGCGCGGACGAACTGCAGGTTTTGAAACCGACGGTCCTGGTTCTCCTGATGATGGTGAGGATGATGATGACGAGAATAAGGATGATGGTCGGAAGGAGAGCCAAGAGGAATTTCCCCTTCGGTCAGGGGCCAGTGTCCTCAGACCGGACATGCTCCCAACAACTATATACTTTGTCCTTGACTTCTGTCAACTCCACAATTGAGCAGGTAGTCCGGAGCGTCCAAGAAGCGCCGGGGCTTCCGCAAGCGGTGCCGTAGCTGGGCTTCCAATCTTCTTGGACATTTCCATTTGTGGGAGACGGCAGATCGAAGTCTCTGCGACGCGTCGTTGTACCTTGAAGTTTCCGGACAGCGGATTGCTCCGATCAGTTTAAGAGATGAGTCATGACGTTCAGGCAGTCCCAAGAAAATCGTGGGCTTCGAGGAAGACCTCCGACGAATGCGCAGGCAAGGGTCTAATCTGTTTTCAGTTTCATGTGCTACACGAGCAAGAGTCTTCGTATTTTAAGCTCGTGCCAGTTGCCGGCTGCTGAGCTTGTGGGGGACTCCGACAATTTACATCTTTGAAGCCCATCCTACGACCAATCCGCTATCTCTGGCCTCTGAAAGAATGCGACTGCAGATACGTAGTGATATATGAGAGTTGCACTAGTAAGCTGCAACAGGATGTGATCAACAAACCATGTAGTAGTAGGCTTTCAGGTCTTCTTCTTTCACTACCAGCTCTGATTCGCCCTATATTATGAGTATCTTTCTTCTGCATCCTCCTCAGCCAGTTATTGCTGCGGGGACTCCGCACGGCAATGGTTGCCCTTGTTGCCGTCAATGTTGCCTGGCGTGAGATGTGAGAAACAACAACACTCTCTACGCACTTTGTTGAGGCGACGGTATGATGACGAGCCCATCTAAACTCATCTAGACCCTAAACCCTAGCAATACTGTCCAGCGAGCCAAATACATAATGCCAGAAAATGCACGATTGTATGGCACTTTTCGAGTCCCTGCTCCCTTGCGGCTTGGGGGCACAGTATCCGCTCCTTTCGTGTTCTGCTTGTCGTGGTCCTTATAGAGAAGACCCGGGCCAAGGTATGATGTTTTCTGGCCAGGGTATTCGCATAATTTGCCGTGGGGTTGCGAGTTGTTACAACTATAGGATCCTACGAGCCCCGGGACCGGGAGCAACAACCTCCGCCAGGAGCAGCGGCCGCGGGCCCCGCCTCCACCCCATCCGGGAGCCCAGGCAGAGCCGGCTGTTGGTCCATTGTTCAAAGTGCCCCTGTCACCTGTTGCAGCAGCCTGCAGCCGTGCTAAACTCGCAGCGGCCGCAGCGCGAGTGGGCCAGCTGTGTGGAGATGGCTTGCAAAGCCCGAGGCTTCCGCAGCGCCAGCCCCGCCACCGCCTCCACCCCAATGTGGAGAGGCAAGTTGTGCACGAGTGAGGTGAGGAAAGGTGCAGCCGTCCTTTCATTATGTTCCAAAAGCAAGTTTTGAAACCCACAGCCAGGACCCTTTCACAAAGCCACATGTCAGGCGGAAGCGCGGCAGGCAGCTCGAAAGGCTGGGTGCAGTAGACTTCGATGGTGTTGTGTCAACAAGCCCTGAAGAATTCAGTCGGATTTTCTTGCATGGACGTTTCTTTTTGAGTTCTTCATGAGAGTAAGGTTCGCCCACTCAGCATCTCTTTCTAAGACGATCAAGCCTGAATTCCGCGTAGACCGCAACAGCAAACGTTGTCGTGAAATACTGGTACCAGCGGTTGCCGGGAGCAGCTCTGCGTGAGATCCTTCTATCCTGACGCTGCAGTGAAGAACGAGTGGGAAGAACCACAGCACCAAGCAGAACAGGAACTACAAGCAAGGAGAAAGAAAGAGCCAGGCAAGACAGGCAAAGAAGTAAGCGCGGCAAGCAACCACCGACAAGGTGCAGACCTTGCAAAATCCAGGAGTGCCGTAGAGATCCCGGGTTGCAGCCAGGGGGGGGGAGACCTCCCGGTACCCGGACACTGCAGGGATGTGCGAGTGTGCCTTCAGATCAAAAGCTGCTGAAGAAGCCGCCGTCCAGGTGTTCATCGCGCACGCGTTTAGCGCGCAACGGAGATTCGGTCAATCGGCCACATACTAGGGGAAAGCCAAGGACCAATATTGCCCATTATCCAGGTATCACTGGCCAGCGTGGGTCAGGGAAGGGGATCTGCCTCCCTCTGCCACGCACACGCCCTTGGGTGTGAAGGTCGTGTCACAAGCTTCAGGACGAGAGTGCTAAGTTTCAGGCTAAGCGGATCCGCTACATCCCCAACACCCTGGAGCTTGGAGATGCACAAAGTTTATCACAATGGCTCCCGTGTTGAAAGGTGCGAGCCAAGCTGGAGGGCCATCCGCAAGCACAGGCACCGCCACTTTTCAGGTTGGAGTTCAGGTTTTCGCGTTTAGGATTTAAGGTTTTCTGCAGGGGCTGGAGTCAGCGGCTGGAGGTGACCTGAAGAGCGAAGAAGCGTGGAGTGCCCTTGAGCTGCAGATGTTCTATATTGCGTAGATCTTGCATGGCTATGGGCTATACGAAGATGCTGACTCAAGGGCCCGTAGAAACACCACGGACACACATCTCAGGTTCTCAAGCAATACAGGGCTCAAAGACATAGTCTTTCTACTCTCAGCAATGTTGCAGAGAAGGCATCTGTGTACTCAAGACAAGCCTCTGGACCCACTCAAACGACTGCTTGCATTCAGCCTGTGCGCTGACACCCGGAACTCTCGACGTCCGTTTCTCAAGGCAGCTTTCTTCCCTGCTTGCCAGGCCCTCGATCTTGCGATTGGTCGAGCCGAGCAAGCCTTTCGGAGGCGAGATCCCATCCGGGGAGTTTTTTGTGCTCGGCCGGGCTCAGGGATGGGGTCTAGTCTAGTCTTGGGAGAAGGCTCTTAGCAACTTGGAACAGCTCGCCTGCCGAGCTGCTGGAGTCTCAAACTCCGAAGCCCCGCCCTGACCTGAAAACGGTACTCCTAGCTCAGCTGAGAACTCCCGACACCTTTGAGCACGATATCCAAAGAATTGAATGCAGGCTTCTGAACGGCAAGATTCAGGCAGGGCATGGTAGGCGTGCAGAGCCCTTACTTTCATAATGTGAGATTCCACTGGTCGCTGGCCACTGAGCTCAGGAAACCTACTTTCTTCCATGGGTTTGATTGTAGGGATAGCGGAGTTCCCAGCTAAAGAGAACCAGCTGGAGGTGCAGTACATGCGGAGCAGGATTTGCTCCCGCCTTGAGGCCAGAGATTGCATCTGTTTGATCGACTCCTACTTACTGTACTACGACGACAAGTGCTAGTATTTGTGGTATCGTGAGGAGAAGCAGCAGTAAGCAGCAGGTGCAGGGCTGGCAGCAGGACATTGAGGATCTTGTTGCGCCGTCTGTGCGACTATAAACATTGTGATTTCAATGCAATTCCAAAGCCGCCGGTATGGAGAGGCTTGGCTCATGAGTCTGGTGCGGCTTGGGCCCTCGATGCTGCCTTCGAAGCAAGGTGAGCTGCGGTGCAGACCTTGAATAGGGGAGTGTGGGCCCTGCTTTGGTGGAGGTTTATCCTTTGGAGCTCCGCTGCTGGATCACAACATTGCTTGCAGAACGGGGTTTGGGCTCGGGTCCTCAGGGTTGAAGACTCATGGCTTAATTCGCGACGCGCAGCTCAACAGGTTTCGCGCACATTGCCTACGGCTCATCTATTCCCACCTAGCCTCGAAGCCACGACGAAATGTACGAAAGCTCGGTGTCAGTGATAGCACGAGTGTACTCCTGCAACTAACGTGTCAAATTGCTGGGCTTCTGTTCTGTTTGCGAAATCATGCGGGAAGATCTGGCAAGCCCCAGCGGTTTGAGGGCCCGTAGCCCCACGAATCTGAGCCAGAGCCTGCTTCTGATTCTGAGTTGCGCTATGCTGGGCAACCCTTTTTTACTCCAAGCCCGGTCATTTGAGAGCAAGGACCTGTTTGCACTCTAGCAGGCGTTCATGACGGACCCTTTGCTTTGGTCTGGCCGCAAGCCGCCTACCTCCACTTCGGGGCTTCTTGGCTCAGAAGGGGAGTTGAAGAAATCGTTCCAGGGTTGTCGATTACATGTTCTGCTGCGTCGAAAGATAGAGCCCGTACAGTTGGGCTGACTGTGCCGATTTTCGGACCATGGTCGCCAACAGAACAAAAGGCAGTGCCAAATCCTGCTACCGATCCGAAATCAAATTCTGAAGCTCGGACTTGTAACACAAGTTAAGACCAGACCTCGAAGACCTGCGCCCCTTGTGATTCCTCTCAGGTGAAGCGAGTCTGGAGTTTGGGTGAGTATACGCAGCCGGAGTCTTAGTCGCATGTGCAGGCAACAATGCAGGTAACATGAGCCCTCGTCCTGGTACAGTACTGGTGCTTGCAATGGCATCCGCAACACCTCGATTGTCCGTAGCAATAGCAAGTGCGGGAGCAAGAGTAGATGGTACGAGTAGGGCAACGATCAGAAGAGAAGCCAAGATATGCATGAAGTGAGCTGAGAGACCACAAGCTTATAACCGTGAGAGTCACCTTGATGACATGCTGTCTACTGGTCACAGTTTATCCTACGTGTAGTTGTGAAACGAATACTAGTCGCAGCAACTATTTTCATGATAACCACTGTTTTTGCAATCTTACACCTGACCCTTCAAAGCAACAAGCCGCAAGGCACAAGGCAAAAGCCATTGCAGTTGCCATAAGTTTAGGGTGCCGCCTGCACTCCAAAGACCCATAGGCCCCCAGAACCGCTCAGAGCAAGTTTGTTCGAAGGTGGGCCGATCTTTGTGCAGCTCTTTGCACCCTCGGCGTCAAGGCTGGTGTCTGCTGCGCTTTAGGGCTTAGGGTTCAGCGCTCTGGGCTTCTATCCGCTATACCATAACCAAGGGTTGCGGAAAGCCTCCCATTGGACTTGACTTGGAGCCATTGTTCGTCCGTACAAACTGGTTGTGTATCTCGGAGTGGGCTTGGATTTGCACCGAACCCCCCTCCCCCAAGCAAAAGACTACTGTAAGGGGCCCCACATTGGCCCTGATAGACCGTGTTTGTTGGCTTACCAGTGTTTAAGCCTGTTAGCCGTGCACCAGTCGCGAGCAAAGTGTGGACGCAGCAGCCCCCAGTATTCCATGCTATTCCAGGCTCCGGGGTGTGTTGTAGCCTACCTGCTCCAAGAGGACTCTAAACTTGATTCTTTGTGGAAACCCAACACTTCAGGCTTCAGGGTGCTGTGTCTTAGGAGCTGTGTTCATCACAAGGTTGCTTGTCGTTCGGGTTTTTGGGGGTTGAGGTGTGCTTTACTGGTATGGCGTCGGGAGTCGGATAGCATTGTGACCAGTACTGGGCGTTCGGTCAGGAGGCTCACCGACAACACAGGATCCGTCTCAGTGGCATGCCTGTACGTACTGCGGCGAGTCGACTCTACACAACAAGGGTGGCTAAGAGGCACCAGGACCGCCAGGTGCGCCACCCCAATGCTTCTGCCTGTGACATACCCACTGTCTTTTAGTGGTAGTGGTATGTAATGCAACAGAAGACGATGCAGGGCCTGTGGTTTCGGGGGTTCTTCAGAACGTAGCAGAGCACCTTCTCCGGCAGGTGGACCTTTGGCCCTATGGAAGGCATCACATTCCAATGCCAGGCCGCGGCCGGAAGGGGATTCTCGCCCAGTAGGTTGTACCAAGGCAGAGGGGTCAAGGTAGTGGCCGTTACTTCACACAGAGTCAAGAAGCGCTGCCGGACGGATAGCATCACAGCAGGAGTGTCAGGTAGGTATGGCGCGCAGCTCCAGCGCGTTCCCTGCAGAAATCTACCGCAAGACCGATCTCATCTTCACAGACTACGATGGGGCCGCCTTCCCGGAAGTCTGCCGCGGTAGCCACTGAGCCACTGTTCATGGTCTCTCGGATGCGAGGTCCATGGAGGCAAGTCGATGGATGCTTTGCCTCCTTCTGACAAGACCTGGCTCTTGGACCGAACGGGGCGGAGTACAGTCTTGACATGCAGACTGCCGTACTGTGATATACGATCATAAACTAACTATCATAAACTATCTTCGGACAATATGTGATGTGCAAAAAGCAAGAGACCGTGAGTGCAGCTGGCCAGCCAAAGTCAGCGAGGGCCAGCCCCTCGCAGAACCTGCCAGGACACCTTTGGGACCGACGGAACGGTGCTGGATCACCAATTCTGGGGACGCATCCGGCCTCTGACGGACTGTCTCTAAGCGCCTTTTTCGGGAGAGATGGGTCCAGTTAGGCTCGGGACTGAAGCTTCTCGCCGTGGGGCCATCCTAAGCCTGAAACTGCAACAACCCTGAGTGCTTGTGGCGACCTTCTGCTACAAACTGTGGCTGGAAGGACTACCCGCTTCATCGTTTCCTGACCTTGATACCAGGCGGGAGTCCGTGGGGGAGGGAGGGAGGGAGGGAGAGAGGGAGGAATAGGCTGGTCTGAGAACAAAGTGGGGTGAACAGAAATAACTTACAAAAGCAGTGATGTGGTTTTGTTTGAAGGAATACCAATGCCGTCATGAGTTCAGACCAGGCTTGCAGAGGTGCTCGGCCCGTCACTGTCACAAGGATGCAAAGGCTCAGCTCTATCAGCCTTAGATCCTTGCAGATAGGTTTCTTGACTGAGACAGGCTTCAGCCCTCGAAATACCTTTCTGGGCGCGGCCACGGTCGCCAGCCGCACAGAGGACGATTGGACAATTCGGGTGTATTGCCGTGCCATTTGTGCAGATTCTGATGTTTCATCCCAATTGAACCTTTGCAGAACCCCTTTTTCTCAGCAGCAGTTTCTTGGAGGACTCAGATGCCGCCAAGGAGCTTCCCCGGCGCAACTGGCAATGTGTGCTGTGGAGCAAGGCCCTCCCGAAAAGAGCACTTTAGGCCACTCCGGACGTGATGCACGAAACAGTTGTGATTGAAAGTCCAACAGTAGCAGTAGCATTTGTTGGAGAGATGATCGGAAGAACACGTCGAAGAAATCACAGCAAACAGTCGCAGCTTCGGGACAGCTCTCTCTCTCTCTCTCTCTCTCTCTTGCAACTTGACCCGTCGGGCTCTCCGTGGCAGGTACACCCATGGCTGAATGCGTCTTTGGGTTGGCCGACTTACCACCTGTCCCTGCTGCGCGAGTATTCGAAGTACTGCAAGGTGATCGCTACGATAGACAAGCAGGACTGAAATGCTTCTTGGTGGTACTTCACGATGATGCTGGCAATAACGATACCGCGCCTTCCAGCATGACGAGCCATCGTACCACGGAGCCACACTCCATAAAACAGTCAGCAGTCGAGATGTTGCCAAGAACGTTCTGAGACGAACAATGCAGCCGATGTTTGCGCGTTTCAGCCCTGAACCCCACACAAGCCTTAGTTTAAGGCTACTTAAGCCTTCAGTTAGAGTGTATAATCGGGTTCCATAGAGAACGCTTAGAACTTGGAACACCTGCGCAGGTTTGGCGATGGCTGCCCCATCCCCAAGTCCTGAGCTCCGAACCCCGAAGCAAAGAAACCCTACATCTTTAAGTGCGGAAGAACTGCGGCTTTGCATAGTTGGAAGGATACCTTCGGGACGGAGAAGATCTTGCAGTCATGCTGCCCCGAAATCGATATTCGAAACGTTCAGCCTGGAGCCCTGCTGAGGGTTGAGGGTTCAGGATGGTTTAGGGATTTTGGCCCTTTTCGGATCCTTGAGAGATTCTGAGGGTGCAGGCGCTTAGTATGTTCAGAGCTGCAGAGGGTGCAGAGTTTTTGATATCTTAGAGGCTGCTGAGGGTTTGGGGTTCCAGCATGCGTAATGCTGTTGGCTTGAGGATGGAGGGAGATCTTGGGATCGGTTGGACACTGGCAGCTTGCAGATTTCAGTATGATGCAAAGCTTGCTGCACACTTCAAGGTCTCCTCCTCAACGAAAGAGTCACGACATGAGGCATGAGAGAAACGAACTCAGCAGTGAGAAGGCGTCATGGACAATCCCGCTTTGTGCACGTCCGGTGGTAGTCGGAGTTCACCACAGGCATCCTCTCGATACATCTATGCAATCTATGCCTAGTGGCAAACATCATAAGCTTCTTCCTGGGAACTTGCATTGGGTTGAGGATCCCCAATGGACAGGCTTCACACCCTCCCCGCACAAAAGCAAAGATAGATAGACAGATCGATTAGCACTGCAAGCCCAAACTCCTGAACCCCAACTTACCTGAAGCCTCAAGGGTCATCGGAACCTTAACTTCACAAACACATGGAACATCACGGGTAGGAGCCGTAAAACGTGGTTGTAGAAGCAATCAAATCGATAAGTGGTCATCGCGTTCACAACAGGCATTGAAATCACACCACGCAAAGCGCTGTGACTGATGCCTTTGAGCACGTTGTCGGTGCCAAAGCAGCAGCATGAATAAGCGTAGTGGTAAACACGATCACAACCATATCATACTTATGACGAATGCTCTACATGAACATGGACAGCAAACAAGAATGAAAACAGCAACACAGAGACCTCGCATGTCCCTTTCGTGCAGGTCCCCGGCCTCCTTCAGGGATCTTTTGCAAAGCTCGGCGGTGTACCTGGGTGTAGGCCCGGATCCCGAAAGAGCAGGGTTCACGGTTTAGGGCCCTAGGGTGTGGTCTGTTGTGTTAGGTGGCCCTCGTTACAAACAGAACACCGGTAGGTGCTGGTGCATCTAAATCTCTCTCAGTGTGAGTGTGCATTTAGCGCATGCTGCAGCATCGCTGCGAGTAGTTGCTACAGCTGCTAATCGATGACTACGACGATGTCAGCTAGTTGTGCCTATCAAGTGCTTCAATTTCCGTCATGTTTATTGTAATGAATGCCAATCTTCTTCTGATTAGTAACCGAGCTGCAAACCACAGAGATCGTCGTTGATACTAAAGCTCGTTGGTGTGGAAGTCCTAGGTTTCGATGACGACAATCAACCTTGAGGGAAACCACCTTGTAGCTAGAGGCGCTGGAGGAGGAAGCATGCTTGTTCAGCTACTGACAAACGGCTTCAAAAACTGTTTGGAAGGCAAGATTGAGGATTCTGGGGCTCCAGACAATGTCCACCCGATAAGCCCAAGGTCTGTAACCTGATAAGTCCTGCACTTTAAACCCTGATACTATTACCCAAAGCCTCTGTGGCAGGAGAGCCGCTAATAGCACCCTCGTGCTTCGAAGCCTTGAGTGTCGGGACCCATGCCAGTGACCCAGAAGTTGGGTCCTTGTCCAAGGCAGGGGGTTTAGTGCGTAAGGCTTGGGGTATCGAGTTTACGGCTGTGGATTTCTGGAGCTTGGAACTCTTCGCTTTCGGACTGTTTCGGGTGCTCAGGATGCGAGCGAAGTGATGGCCGTATGCATATTGCGTGCATGCATGTGAATGCGTGTAGAGTCCGTATGTAATGTATTTCTGTCTAAAGTGTAATTACGCACGTATGTACGTATGCATGTTTAGATGCACATGTTCTGGATATGCTCCAGAATCCGTGCATTCCCGATGGGGCTCACGACCCTCCCGGATACACAAAAACTACGATAGGTAGCATCGGATGCCAAAGGTCATCCAACCTTGGCTTCCGGAGCCTCATGCAGTGTTGCCCCCTCAGTGGGGCTTTGGGACGCTTGAGCTGGTAGCGATGGTGGGTGTCAAACTGCATTGGGCTGTTTATTTGTGCTTTAGGCTGTCATGGCAAGCCATCACTGCCATGTCGGTGCTTAAATAGTTAACCACCATGGTATAACTGATTATGTTCTGTCACATCCGTGTGGTCACCGTCCTCATGCGCCCGGCGTGTCATGGTCACATGCACCATTGCGAGCACTACTATTGTCATTCGTATGTTCATCTGACTGAGCATAGTGTGCCTCGCTTGACACGCTCCAGCGATTTGTTGAGTCCGTGGTCGTCACTGTCATGGCAAACATCACCAGCTTCCCCAGTGTATCCGTTAATACGCAGTGCGGGTCAACATGTTTGGCGCCTATCAGACCTATGAGCGTCCCTTGTATGAAAAGTTCAACTTTCGAACACAGATATAGAATGTTCATGCCGGATTAGTTAATGCAGTTAATGCCCCAAGAATGCCTGTAGTGCCTTTACCATCACTGGCTTGCTGCTGCTCGTCATTGTCTGTCTTATCCGGCTGATCACCCAAGCACTCTTGCCAGCAATCAGCACGCATCCGGTAAACCGACTGTCACCAGCAATACCACCAATATTGTCCTCATCGTAGTCTCCTTCAGTGTGTCTTTCCCAATCAAACTTCCAGCATTCTTGTCTTTATAGGTATATTTCCATTGCTTCTTGCATCGCTCAGAGTATCGGCAATACTGTATCGCCATGTCTTCCATGACCTCGATTGCCAATCATGCTATCATTGCAGTGTACACGAGCCTAACAAATCCGTCGAAGATTCTGACACCAGTCAGGCAAAACAAGCCCATCACTCAGAAGTGGACCTCTCAGCATCCATTCTTGGAGCAGGCACGCAGCATTGGAGCACAGGGAGCGCAGCTTGAGAAAGCGAGACGTAGAGTGCCGGTTGGAAAACTGGGAAGGAGAGGTTTCGACAAGTTTACCAAATGATGCCAACAACAGCCATCATCGTCACTGTCACTAGGGCTGCAGTTTTCGGGAAAATCTGCTGGGGCTGGAGAAGGTTTGGGATGCTCAAAGTGCGAAAGCAGTGATCTCAAGACGGTTCAGACTCTATCGACTCTAGCTTTCCTACCCGAAACACGCTCGGAAGATGAGAGCCAAGCTGAATAGCAAACACTGCAACTTTGGGCTGTAAATCGGTTGCTGAATGTCGAAGATCTGGTCTTTCGCTTGTATCTTCGCTAGAAAACAAGCCTTTCAGACTCAGGGGCTCCTGGTGCAATTGTGCAGAAGTTCCTGTGGAATTCGTCCGGCAGTCAGTCTTTCGGATTTAGCTTCCTAGACCCTGCACTCTCAACCCGAAGCAACAAACTCGAGCCCCAAATCCTAAACCCGAAGGTACCGGAGCCCTTCGCATACACCGTGGATCCTCTCGATTTCAAGGCGGCGCATCGAAGTGGTCTGCTTGAACGCATCACATGCTTGGACCCATGCAGCTTGATACACACACGCACATATAATAAGTAGAATAGGGGTTTTGCGGAACCCTCAGTTGTCAGATACACTTGCATGTGCATGTTTATCCACTCACCCACTCACCCACCCACCCACCCCTCTCGCCCGCCCACCCACCCACACACCCAGGCAGGCAGGTGGGCAGGCAGTGCACGGCATGTACGCAGGCGTGCATGCATTGACGCATTCGTGCGTGCATGCGTGCATCCATCCATCCATCCATCCATCCATCCATCCATGCATACATCCATGCATACATCCATGCATCCATCCATGCATACATCCATGCATCCATCCATGCATACATCCATGCATCCATCCATGCATACATCCATGCATCCATCCATGCATACATCCATGCATCCATCCATGCATCCATCCATGCATACATCCATGCATCCATCCATGCATCCATCCATGCATACATCCATGCATACATCCATGCATACATCCATGCATACATCCATACATCCGACATCCAGGCATCACGCATCTGAAGATACGTCTGCATGTAGACGGACTTGGGGGCCTGTTCCTCTGATATGCTCGTGGTAGAGAGTCAAAGGAGAGCCCATGCACAAGGCTCTGGCCGAGACTTTCCGGAAGATTCGCGCGGCCTACGACTCTGTCTACAGCCAGGCATGCCTGGGATGGCCGGCTTACATGGCAATTTTCTATATCAAACTTCATGGTTTTAAGCAACCTTCGGGCCAGAGAAGCAAAAGCTTGCTGCTTGTTTATCGGAATTCTCCATCAGATTTCATTCGTAAGCTTGTGGTCCGGCTATCTATGGCACACTAACCGGATGTACTTCTTACAGCCGTTACAGTGCGTTACAGCCCCAAGGGACCCCCTCCTCGAAAGAGTCGCTTACTGTTGGTGGAAGAAACATCAGCAAGATTGTACGTGACTGTATTTTTGCAGGTGTACCAGAGGCTATCTGCTGCTATCTTTCCTTAGAAAAGCTAATTGCATGGTGCGACGACCTGAAACCCCAGCGACGATGAACATCTGGGAGGCAGATACCTCGAACACGACACTTCGGAAGTTCTATGCCGTGGGCGAGTATCCGGGAAGGCCCCCATCGCTGCCTTCGTGTTGGAGAAGTAGGTTTTCTGTGTAGCTTTCTTTCCGACAGCGCTGTTCCAGCAGCGCTTCGTGGACACCTAAGCCAGTACAAGGAGACGCAAATTGTGGGTGCTGGAGTCGCTCCGCCAGTTTTAAGAAAACATGTGTGTGCTGGATACTCCGAGAGGTTCTGAGGGAAGCTGACAAGTCCCTCCAGCCGTCCCCAACCCAAGCCCCAAAAGAAGAGGCAAAACAGGAGACCAGCTGGATTTACATGTGACCCCACCCGCACCAACAACAACCACTACCTCCATCACCACTACCAGCATCAGCATCAACGCTTCATGCAATGTGCAATCGGGGATTTCGTGAGACTCTCCGCAGGGAGGTCTACTCCACCGAGGGCTTCCTTGAGCGAGTTGCACATGTCGTCGACAACACCAGGACCGGCATACGAAGCAAAGCTTGGGATTCAGGGTTCACATCTCACTGTCCACCTAGGTGCGTACAGGGATGCAAACCTGTAGCGATCTCCAGGCAGATGTCCAGGAACAAGATACAATTAGCCTGTGTTGCAGGAGCCTGACACCCGCAGACTGGGAGTGGGAGCGGGAAGACCACCCCCAGCTCCAGGGCTGCGAATGCTAGAATTGAATTTGTTGCCGACGTGTTTGAGTGCGATGAGTGCGTGTCTAGTCCACCTCGAAGCTGGTTCTGACACTCGTCCTCATGTGCTGAGGCTGCTTCCGGACAGAGCTTTTCCCAAACGGGCTGCTGGCTAAGCCGAGATTGTGTCTCTCGTGCAGCTCAACTACTGCTACGACTTCGCCCACGGATGCACCGATATCCCGGAATCGGCGAAGAACGGCACCGTCAAGAGGATCACGGTCGAAAATCTCAAGGGGCTGAGATGAACTCGGAGAAGGAAGGTGCTTTGAGCGCCTGGGAGAAGGAGCAGAGAGTTTTCGACGACCTGAGCCTAAGCGCAGAAGGGGCTCCCAGGGCCCCCGTCTTCTGCACACGACGCTGCTGATGCTTCTTGAGATAAGATTGTGCATGTGTGGAGACAGGTGTGTCACTGTGTCTCATCTTGTTCTCCTGGCTATACATGCTATGGCTACCAGCGGCCACCAAGTCTGTTGACGCTACTGGTCCGGCAACTATTATTCTAGTGCCGACTTTACAACTATTGATTGCCTCGAGTAGCATCAGCATGCCGACATCATTGACATCATAGAACAATAGTCTTCAATTTCACGTGTTGTTGATTGTTGTATTCTTTTGATCTCGGCGTCATGCCTGGGAGTGTTAGTGGTATCAATATTGGTTTGTCGTGATCTTTGCGTAGTCAACGGTGCTACTGTTGATCCCTGATGCTGGCCATCATATCTACTAGCCTATATATGTGTCGTCTCTTAGGTAACATAACCACTGAGGCAGGCCATGAACTCGCTTTGTATCCTTGTCTGCTAGCTGAGCAACCGCCGCGTCGTGTGCAGCCCTGATTCGACGACTCAACGAGTTGCAGTGCCTCGGAGTCTGTTGACGTAGAGTGCAGAAGGATGGCCCGCCCCGCCCGACCCCGCGAGTCGGAGGCGATAAACACCTGTCCAGGACAGGTCCACCACACTTGTCCAGATCGCGTGACAGGACACTGACAGACGCTGTGAAGCAAGCAGCTAACTTGGCCGGAAGCCATGAGAGGCGCTGTCCGAATGGCACCTTTCGAAGAAAGTGCCGGAATGGAGGAAAGCAGACCTCCACATCTTTGAGCAGCTGGCTGAAAGTATCACCGGATGGGCATGAAGGCTGAAGGTAGTAAACTCCCGGGCTTCCCTCACACCAGACCAAAGCCTGCGCTTCTCAGCTGACAGTTGATGCATCGGCTTCTTGGAACCACAGGCCATCACTCGTACTCGTACGTCATGCTCCTCAACATTGGCGTCATCATCAGCAGCATCCTCGTCGCAATTATCATCGATCATCGGGTGGCTGTTATTGCAACCATGACTGCCTTTTGGCATCCTGCTGTTTTGTTCCTGGACACTTGCTCAAGCCATTGTCGCACAATTGCATAGCATGGTTCAACGCAGCTCTCTTCGAAGCCACAGCGTTCAGAAGTTTCGAGGTAAGTTGCGTTAGCATCCTGCGCTTGCCATGGAGACGCTCACCGCGGTGCTCGTTGGCGGTGGCTGCTTCGCATGGCTGCAGCGCAGAAGGCCCACCACCCTGTGATCGCGGTTATCGTGCTCCCCCAAGACCTAGGCCTGAGACGTTTTGAATGCAAATGACTCCGAGCCTTCTGCCAGGAAGCCCAAATCTGTCGAAGAAGTTCCGCAGCTGGCCCCGGAGGGCAGTGGAGGGGTCCGATTGGGGTTTGAGGCTTCGGAGGCGGGGCCAGTTGCTAGTGGTCAGCGGAGTCAGCGAGAAGAGTCAAAGTTTGCTGGGTAGTGCTGCACATGTCTTCTGTGTTTTCCGGTGCAGACGGTGCAGGGTGGGAGGTTCAAGATTGAGGATGACAGTTGCATTGCAAACGACCTGGAGCTAATTAGACTCACTTGGGACAAGGCCGACGAGTTGATTGAATCACTCAGCCACGAAAGCCAAGATGCTGAGGCCGAAGATGCAGCGCCTGGTGCTGCGAGAGGCCCCTTTACAGCAGACTTCTGTGTGTGTGTAGTTTCGAACAGTTGAGTCCGACGGGCTGCGGAGGATTTCTCATTTCCGGATCGAAGCCTTGTTGCATTGTGGCTACACATGGCCGAAGTTCGAGCCCAAACGTCCCCGTCAGGCAAACAAGGACATTACCCTTGCGAAGCTCGAGATCGAAGAGGTCGACACACCGCAGCCAAAACCTGGCCAGCTGCTGATCAAGGCCGTGCGATGTGACGGAACAACTGGTGGGTTCAGGTTTTATGGGTCTCTAAGCAGCATACCGAAAGATGTGAAGCGAGTAGAAGACAGTTCCCGTCACGAAAGTTTGCGGTAGCCCTCGGGCTTGCCATGTCTTTCCACCTCCCTACTTTTCAACAACAGCCCCTTTCAAATGCTCCGTTCTCCGGAGCAGTCATGGCATGAGTGGTTGTTTACCAAAGTTGCTATCATGGTACAGTGAGCCTGGTTAGCAACCACGGTGTAGTTGCTGGAGGTACTCGCTGCTCCGGTGAACCCCTCGGACGACGGAGCATGGAAGTGCCTTGTGCTAGCGATTACGAGGGGGATGTGATTGAAAAGAGCATGTCTGTCACTTTGGGGAAATGTGCTGCACCTGGGAGAGACCCAGAAGTTCTGCAGAGAAAAGCAAAGTTGCTGCCTTGACGAAACCCAGAGCTGGTACCCCGCTCCAAACGAGGCTCCATTATTATCACAGTGGTACAATGATGAGAGATATGATGACGACGGTGCTGCTACAGATTTGATTTGAAGGGTGACGACAACGGTGCCACTGAAGATGATGCTAGGTGCGTTGGATGGTACGTTGAGGGTGAATCTTTCGATGAGGGTGGGATGCTGGTGAGGGCGACAAAGGATGAGGAGATAGTTTTGATAAGGATAGCGATGCTGATGGTGGTCGTGGCGCTCATGAAGTTGACGACGGTGGTGTTGCTGTTGATAGCGAAATTGTGGATAGGCATGATGCTGCTGGTGATGGTGATGGTGGTGAGGATGATGGTGACGATAAGAAATGATATTGAAGGAGGCGGTGGTGGTCAAGCTGACGATAGTGACGACCTGTCTGTTTCTACTGCTTCGATTTGTCGTTAATCATCCTGCCATTGAAGCTGTTCTCGTACATGCCCGCCCCCAAAAATCCAGATGAGGACACCGCCTTCACACGGCTATCCGCTTCTTGGCATGCCACGCCCAGCTTCTACCGAACAGGAAGACTGAGTCCAGGCTCTTTTCCATTTCTGGGATATATGGTTGCCTGAGTACAGCGAATCATGCACAGGGTTGCAATGAGCCCTCACCCCCAAGTGTATAGCCACCTCGAGCTGCACGGCTGCATTCTCCCGAGATGCGTGCAATCAAGAACTGATGCAAGGACCACGACAGTCCTTTTGTTGGGGGTGAGGGTGGGGGGAGCGAGGCGTGTAACGTCAACATTGCCAATGTCCGTACATGTTGGCAGTATTGCTTGCACACGCACGAATGTCGTGTACACGCATTCACACAAAATGTGCAGGTACATGTCTGTGCATCTACATACATCTGGAATATAGAAAAGTAGCAAACCGTGAATTGATCTGCTGGTGAATCTTGTGCCATACATGCCATATGGAATCCACCAGAAGGCAAATGTGACGGCGTATAGCACGATGTCCTGCTGATAACCACGCTTTCACGGTCCGATGTTATGTTCCACTGTTTGGACCCGAGGTTGCCGTTGGGAAACGAGGGCTCCGGGCTGGTGGTTGCCACTGGTGGCGGCGTGTGGGCGTCGCAATTCGTGGGGAAGAAGGCTTCTTGACTTCCTGGTTTCCACTGACGCAACTGTGTCCCGTGGAGCACGTGACATGTCTGTGATGAAGCACAACACCCATCGCGGGCATTGTTCTGAAGTGGTGTCGATTTCAAGGTACCCAGCATGAGGAAAAGGGATCCCAAAGAATAATAGAGTCTGGCACCCCTGACGTTGCCTTCCGTGACAGCTTCTGTCGCCCACAGGTCGCCTTCACGGGAAAGTCCTATGCACAGTACGCAGTGGTGGATGCTTTTGGCATGGGTCCTTGGAGCCTGCCCAGCAGCATTAAGGTGGAGGACGGTTTAGGGTTGAAGTGATCCGGGCTGCTGTGTTCAAAGGATGTCCATGGGCAGCAGGGCCGTGTGTTCATCCAACGCTCTGGGATGCAGTTTCACATCGTGGGATCGCACCTACATGAATGTCTAAATGTGCATGTGTATGTATGTGTATATATATATACATATATATGGGTGTATATAACACAACAGATAGATAGACATACAGATGCTGCAGTTGAAGTTTCGATAACATTGCAAGAGCATTCATATTTGCGGGGTCCTACGTCTTCCAAGAAAAATGGGTGCAGGATGCGTGCGCCTATTTCGTGAATCCCTTCACCGTGATCTCCATCGTCGAGGCCGTGCGCTCTAAGAAGGGGAAGGCCTTCATTCACACAGCTGCGGCGTCACAGCTGGGCCAGATGATGGTGAAGTACTGCCAGAAGGAGGGCAGCCTCGCTGCCCTAGAACACGTCAGTCTTTTGGCATAGGAATCCTCAAACATGATCCTTCCCCTCTCTTGAACACAGCAATAACCCCTATTTGACCCCCTGGCTTCAGGTATGGCCCTGGTAAATTTGGTGAGGCGGCAGGAGCAGGTCGAGCTGCTTCAGAAACTCGGGGCGAAGTACATCGTGAACACCAGCGATCCAGAATGGAAGTCGGCACTTGGGAAGCTCATCTGAAGCCGATGTCGTTGAGGTGCTTGTGCTGTCCCCAGAACTTAAGCGCTTCGGGTGAAAAATGGTGCAGCTAGGGCCAGAAGTACAGGCAACTGTAGCTACATTGCTCCGAACCCGGCTTTGAGTTAGTCCTTCCCAGTTTAACACGAAGCCTTCGGACCGAAGGAAGATGATGATGGAGCTTCAGATCTCGCAGGTGGTGGACTGCATAGCTGGTGATTTCACCGCTGAGCTTATCGAGCTGCTTGGCTGGATTTTGGGCCATCTGGGGATTCGAGATTTTGGGTGATTTCGGGGGGATTCTGGTTTTCGGTGGTTGGTGGCAGGATTGAAATCTCGGCGGGACGATTCGTTGGTTAGTGCATATGGCCAGAACACGGCTTGAATGTAAGTGAGCCGCTTTACGATCCTATGCTGTCGAACGGCTTGCTAGCCAGCCGTCCTTCCGGGCCTCAAAGTTTGCTGGTCCCCTTACTCTTATCGTTTCAACGCCTCCTTGACAGGCTCGGCTTTTTTAGGGGAGGTGTATTAATTGGCTGGATTCCTGAAGAAAAGCGATCCTGTCTCGAATTGGTTCGGTCTGGGCCAGGGTCGCGCGGAGCGGGGCATGTCAGACTGGAAGCAGGTGTTGAAGGTAGTCTGGCTGTCGTTCGGTTTCGCACTTCCTCCGCCAGCTATTCCATCCTAGCAGTTTGAGTTTCTTTGATCGAGGTTGACAGGTAGCCATCAGCTACCATCATGTTGTCCAACAGGTTATGCAAGAAAGAATTATTGCCGTCGCCCTTAGAGGGCTGAGTTGCTATTGAGGCTGCTTCCACCCGGCGGCACTGCCTGGGTCTACGGACGGCTCTCAGGCAAAGACCTGTCTTCCATCAACCCGATTCAACTCATCTACTTTGGCAAGAAGCTCGAGGGCTTCCTCGTCAGCAGTTGGATCTTCAAGGCCGGGCTGGTTTGAATCGAAGCCCGGAACCCTGAAGCGGCAAAGTCGCCAGTGTCTGTGCGGAAATGCCGAAACCCTGCGTCCTTAGTGCTATGCCGTTCCTGCATTCAGGATGGGGTGGTCCGTGGCCTCCTCCGTGCCCGCAAGCAAGCCGCGATCGTTGCCAAGAACTTCGACATCTTCGGATCCCAGGGCTTCAAGGAGACGAGACATCGAATTAAGTGAAAATGATGTTTTCCGACAGACATGACAGCTTTACAGCGAATTTGGTGGTTCGGGAAGTGCCGTGGGAGCTGTGGGATCTTTGAGGGCCAGAGCGCCTTCGCACTGCTGAGAAAACCAGTTTCATGCAGCTCATGCAATCTCGAACCCTTGGTTCTTGACCTATTGCAACATCGGTGGGGTTAGGGTTGTGGCGATGCCCTTGGTGTCAGGACGTGTCGATGAAAGATATGCACCAAGCCTACTGCAGCCACCTCGCCTCTGGCGCGACGGGGGGCAAACTTCGAGTGAGGCCTTGGTCTTTCAAGGGCTAATGTAGGGGTCTTAATAACTAGAGATGGTATTTGGGATAAGGGGTACCACACTTTCATCGGAAGAACAAACGAGAGTAGCGGTGATGGCATTCAACCATGCTACGAAATGATTACCTGCCAAAGTTAGAGCAACACTACTCACGGCAACACACCAGCAAACACAGTTGCAACAGCAGTGCCGGTCGCAAGCTATCCACGGCAAGAGGACAAGCAACAACACAGCTGGGGGAGCGTAAGGTAGGCGCAGCAGCACGAACAACAACGTGGAACATGCCGATCGCTTGTTTTGCTCTGTTCCCCCTAACAAGGGGCCACCCCCAGGCAGCTGGCCAAGGGGGGGATTGATTTCATTCCAAAGCGATCGAAGCCATCAGAAATCCGGCGAAAAAGGACGCGCTGTTGGAACAGAAGTGCGGGATGTAAGAATAAATACTGGTTTGTACCGGCCTCACCTGCCGTACTTGGCCAGGCGGTTGGTCCCACGGCAAGTCCGTTTTCGATAGTCCCCGAATCCTGCTATCATGTCCTTGTGGACAGAAGTGATTAGAAGGTAGACCCACCTGTTGGAGGCTACTCCTACAGTCGTTGCTTGCTCCGGTGCGTTTTTTTCAGCCGGCAACCGGCTTCCCTTCTTTAGTTCCTTGTAGTCTGCTTTGTGCAACCCAAGTTGGGAACGTGAGGATCGTGGAGTGTCAAACACGCGAGGCGGCATGTGGCCCTGCATCTCTCTGCAACGCATGAGAAGTTCGGCGTGCGATGTTCTCGGCTCTGCCATGATGTCTCGAAAGACCTAGCAGTTGTGTTTCTGCAACCCACAAAACTACAGTAACTACACTACCCACATACAACGTTGTGAGCGAGATGAGAAGGGCTTGCTGTAAGCTTTTGAGCTTTGCCTAATGGCATTCTTGTAGAGGCGTTCAGATGACGAGAATCCCGGTGCATGTCGCTGCGCTGGCCCTACTTTGCGGGCTTCAGGCACAGCGTTTCGAGGATCTGCACCTCCTCCAGCACGCAGCCCACATTTTGCCGGGATCCACCGGTGTTCGCCCGTTCGGGCCTTCCAGGCTTTCGGACCTGGCAGGGAGGTCGGTGTATTTGGTCATGACCGACCGTTTCGCCTCATCGAAAGGTCAGGGACAACCTGCCTGCAACGGCAGAGGCTGGTGCAACGGCACGTTGCAGGGCATCACAAGCCAGCTAGACTACATCAGCGGTATGGGCTTCGACTGCATCTGGGTCACCCCGGTGGTCAAGAACTTCTATGGCCCGGCCTCTGAAGAGAGTGGCTACGGCTACCACGGATACTGGGCTGAGGATTTGTATCAAATAGATGCAAACTTCGGCACGAAGGAAGATCTGAAGAAACTGATCCAAGAGACTCACCGGCGCGGTATGTGCTTCATTCTTGATATTGTCCTGAACCATATCCGGCCTGTCCATTCGTTGGAGGACCTCCGACAAGTGAAGCCCTTCAATGAAACTCACCATCTTCACCTCCTGAACATCAGCAACCTGAGCTTCAACGAATACACGGGAAAAGCGTCGAGATGGCCCTATCCAACGCAAGCGCTCGGCCCGGGAGCAGCCTGCTATCTGCACTTCTTCAGCAATGGGACTCCCGACGGTACGAACAACGGCACCTTCTGCAACAACTACCCGAGCAATGTTTACAACCCTCAGACCTACTATGGCCCCCTGGCTGCCGGCCCGGCGGCCTTGAAGTACTGTGGCCCCGGCGACTACATCTGCCCAGGCCGGAGCCGAAATGAGCAAACCTCTGCATGTCTTTGCGCGGGGTGAAGCTACAGAGAGTCTTGAGGAGGCATCTGCGCGAGGCAAACTCAACTAGCGAATTACAGTTTTTATCTGTTCGTATGTTGGGGAAGTTGTTTGTGCTTAGGCTCCAATTCCCATAAGCAACCGCTTGTGTGTTGGCCCTACTCGTGCCCCAGCTGGACGAACTAAGACCAACTTGCACGACGCAAGCCCAGAAAGCGCAAAATCGCATGAAGGCCAAGTTAAACCCAGAAGTCGCTCTGCAGTACCTGCTCTTCCTGCGCGAAACCATAATCATTCAGGCTACAACGAGACCGTGACTCAGGAAGGCTGGTTCTACGACCTCGGCGACTTGAACCAGTCTGTGCCCTTCGTGCGGCGAAGCCTGCTACATTGGGTGCACTACATGGCCGCCCGCATTGAAATAAGCATGTCTAGGCTGTGTTGCAGAGTCAGCAGCAGGCAGCATGCCTAGCCACAGGTGACCGAGTTTCAAGTGGACGGCCTGCGCTTGGACACGGCCTCCTTCATGGCCCACGACTTTCTAAAGGAGGTGCAGGACAGAGCCTGGCAGCAAAAACCGTAGCCACTTAGTAGCCGGTCCCGGCACTCTAGGAAAGATGGTGATGATTGTCAGGAGGCACGACAAGGAAACTGGTGGTGAGGGCAATGAAAATGAGAAGGACGAAGTAAGGCAAGAAGAGGAAGAAGGAGGATCGGGAACGCGATTGAGGATCCCCACTTCCCGAAGCACCAAGATCCTGAGGAGAGGAAAGAGCGATGAGCTTGACGGTGATGATGATGATTGTAACGATGACAGATATGATAGAACTGATGATGAGGATTATGATGGTGGCGATAGCGATGCTGAAACGATCGTGACCATGATGGCCAGGTTCTGATGCCGAGGCTTGCGATGGTGACGATCAAGAACAAGAAGTGTACGACCGTGACGATCATGTGTGTCATAAGGGAGGTGACGATCATCCTGAGGCGGATGGGGACGACGAACAGAGAGGATGACGGTGAGGGGCGAGGACATTTAGAGTCTTATTCTTCATCACTAGCACCGCTGACGACGATGCTGCAGCAATATGATCTCGATAGTACCGAAACTAATATCAACAGCAATGCTCGTAAAAACTAACAGCAAAAACAATGAGTCATAACAAGAAGCACCATATGGAGAATAGCAACAATTCCAAAATAGCATTAATAGTAGCGAGTAGCCATAATTATAAAAAGAGGATCACAAATAGCAGTAATAGTAAGAATGGTAATGGTAAGAACAACAAGGCTGACAATAACAACAATACGAAGAAGACTGAAATAGCAGCAATAATCACGACACCAACAATAGCAGCAACCATAGTAACCAAAAGAATAACAATAAGAAGAAGACTAGTAATCGCAGTAATAATAATAGTATTTAGTATAATAATACTAGTACCAATAGTAGCCGTAACAATAATAGCAATACTAAGAGTCAGAATAGCCATAACAATATGTCATACAGGCACACTGCAATCACCACAATGCTCGTCGCAGCGGGTTGCCTAGCAATATCCGAGAGCGAGAGTCATAAACGCTGTCGGAGTCAGTAGACAAGCGGATAGCGATAATATAAGTAACCCTCGAAACTATGCTAACAGCGGCCTAGTCTAATCTACATCATGCCCCGCATCAGCAGCAGCAGCGTCATCATCGTTTTCTCAGCACCTTGCAGGACCATCTGAGCATACTTGAGAAGCCGATCCAGGTGATCGGTGAAGTCACGACAGGGAACATGAGCTTTCATGCGTCCTTCCAGCAGAAGGATGGCCAACGGATTCTGAGCGGCCTGCAGAACTTCCCCTTGTCTTATGCTGCAGCCCCTGGCTATTGTGGGTGGCCAAACCATGCCCTCTCTCCTACCAGTGGCTTCAATCTCACGCACCTTGCCGTTGAAAGCGAAAGGCAGTGGAAGTCCCATGCTTACAGCAACACGGATTTGTTGATGAACATGGTGAGCAGCCAAGATGATGGCCCTATCTTCGGCATGTACCGAGAGTCGGCAGGCCCCTTCTCTCCCGGGACTGGAGGTTGCAAAGCTCATGAATCTTTGGTCCTGAATGCATTGGCATGGCTCATGTTCGCCAAGGGCATGCCGGCAGTAACGTGGGGCGACGAGCAAGGCAACACAGAGTACCGAAATTCCCTGTGGCAGTTCGCCTGGAATCGCTCTGCGTGGCAGTATCAGCTGCTTTCCAAGATGAATGCCATCCGTCGACGCAATCGCCTAGAGACGGCAAGTGCAAAAGTACACTATGGCGACGAGCACATCTTTGTCTTTCAGCGCGTATCTGGGGAAGGGTCAGGAGTCTGGATCTTCACCAACAACTTACATAGCGTGCACCGGGACCAGACGGTTGTATATCCTGCAGCCCCGCCTCCAGCGCCAAGAGGCATGATTTGGCAAGATGCCCTTTTTCGGCAGCCTTTTGCAGTTGAAGCTGGCCAACTCAAGGCCTCGAGCTCAAGACCCCTGGTGTTGACGCTGGAGTACGAAGTGATGACAAAAGACGGACTGCCGTGGAAGATAGGACATGCTGTGCTAGGGGAGAGTGACCCGTTCGCTCTGTGCTTCAACATCTTTCATCTTTGCTATCGGGCTCGTGGTTGCTCCGAAGTCTTCCTGTGTCGATTCAGCTCAAGCGGCGACCTACCCATACTAGTGGCAAAGGAGAGTGCTTCACGCATGTCGCCCTCCCGCCGCTCCAAAGCAGCGCATTGCGCATCCCAGAGATTGCTGTAGCAGTACACGCTGACGTCCAACAGAACCCGTTAAGAGCACACGCATGCTGCCGCGGATCACCAGCAACCCTTCATCCCCGATTATTGACTTCTGGTTCGTGCATAGTGTTGGGAAAGCATGGGGGTAATGTTTGGTTGCAGAAGAGCTTTACGAAGGTCAGCTCCCCTCGACCCGTCATTGACCGTGCGATAGCTAGTATTATGGCAGCTAGTATGCTCGATATGCCTCGCCAAGCAGATCGCTAGATTGGCCGCTTCCATGGAGCGATGAGCGGCCGCAGCCTGAGGGGGGAGCTTCGTGAGTCTGCACCAGAGAAAAAGAGAGCGATGGAGCGGGAGACAGAACATCAAGCCTTCGAGGAAGAAGCCCCGTAAGGACAACGAAAGCATTGCAGTCAGACGAAGCTTCACTTTGATGACCCTCCTTGTTGGTGTTGATGTGGTCTTGCCGTAGTTGCCATCGTCGAGTGTGCTGTTGCGGGCTTTTGTCGGTGCCATTGTGGTCGTAGCTGTCAGTAGACGTATGAAACAATCAGTTTGTACACTCTGTAATGACAGCTTCGGTGAGACGTCCTGCTGCCACTTTTGGCCTACATGACACCCGTGCTTGGTGCACTTGCTGTTGCCTGGTTTGGTAAGCACGTCGACCTTTTAGGTGTTTAGCTGTTGTTGGTGCTGGTGGTGGTGTTAATGTTGTTGAGGCTGCTGCCACGACTCGTGACTCCTTGTAATCTTGATTGTGGCCCTGGGCAGTTGCGCTTCTTCTGATGACTATTGCAGGATTGAAGTTTCTATGGTTGTGCGGAAGTAGAGAACAAGAGGAGGGTCACCATGACGGTCGCCGTCATCGCCATGACCTTCATCATCACCAGGAGCATCGACAGCAGCAGCATCATTGCCTTGTCACCATCACCAACAACGTCATGAGAACGATACTAGCCAGCATCGCCACCATCATCACGCCGCTTCAACCGCTTCAGCCAACACAGCAGCAGCGCCAGTGATGCACGGAAGGAAAGCTGGCATCGTCAGCAGCAGCACGAACAACGCAGCAGAAAGGGCAACGGCAACAAATAACACGATGCTGTCAGGAGAGCATCAGCAAGCATAACCGACTTGCTGCCTAGCCGTCTCTGTGCGAAGGAGTTAGCGGCTTCTCGGCAAACCCGGGTCCCCGGGTGCACTACCAGAAGCCAAGGTGCGCAAGGGAAATTCTGTGCGGGAGGCTTCAATTTGGCTGAAGCATCGGGGTGGTCTTGAGGATAAGTGAGTAGTTAGTTACTTCCTTATTCTGTTGAACGTAGCTGTGTCTTGCGAATTCAAATTGCCAGTTGTGGATTCAGGTCCAAAACCAGGTCAAGCTTTCGATGACAGCCAACAGCCAGGTTTTGCTGCATCGTGAATGTATTGCCATCTCAGTTGCTTGTTGTGTGTTACATTCTCAGGGAGAAGGGTGTTCAGTTCCAAGAAGCACCATGTTCGGTCGAGCTGCCTAGTCGTCATATTCCAAACCCGGGCAAGCCACCGCCACACTCCAACATATCGCAAGGAAGCACAACTACAAACCCACTGCAAGTACTCACCGAACGCAGACACAGCCCTACAGACATGTCTACATAGGCGGAGGTCTTCTCATTGGTGTGACCTGGTTTAGTGAAAGAGGCTGTAGCGGATATGGGACATGAAACGATACGGCCCGTCATGATGTGCCGAACTCTGCCCAAGATTCCATCCTTTTGCCAGACACGCTTCCTTCAAGATTACAAACCCACGAATTTTCTAAGGTAACAACGTTGGAGCACGCCAGACAGAGGGATTGAGAGAATAATCAGGAGGAATCGGGCTCAACGTTTTACAACCCAAGCCCCTGCTAAAATTTAGACTGGCAACATGGAAGACGAGACTGCTTAAGCGTAAGATGGCGATGGATGGAGAGTGAGGACAGAAATACAGCACCACACGAAACAACAGGCAAGCATGACGAATTGGAAAGCCACACAACCAACTGGTTGGTGTAACTAGGCGGCAACCAGCAGACGTTTACTAGCAAACCGGATGTTTTGGAGGCATCGCACAACGTTCAGGTTTTGTGTCGGGCAACCGGTAGGTCGCAGATGAGTACTTGTTGGAGTGTGGTAGTCGTGATGGAGACTTAGATGAGAATACTTGCAATGAGTTTGAGATTGTGGCGGCGCTTTCTGCTGGATTTGTAATGCAGGGCTTGAGAGTGGTGGTGGTGATGGTGCTGGTCACGACAGTACGGGTAGTGATGATGGCGAGACCAATACAAAAGCAATGCAGAAGTTCAACAACGGTGACACCAGCGACGAAGGCAGTAAAGCAATAGATGCTATTCAGTCTCGCCATGATACTCTGATAGCAGACACATGGTGCCATGCTTGGCTTAGCGTCTACTGCACAGGTCTGTGAATGAGTTCCAGGGCGGCTTCAAATGGGCGCAGGGTCGGCAAGCAGGCTCGAATGCCTGTTGCTTGAATCCTGTGGGTCATGCAGCAACTGTTTATTATAGTGAAGATGTTGATTAATCAGGTTCATCGTGTACAGTAACCTCCCAACTCGTTAGTAAGTAGATGTACATGCAATTCGGCACTTCGTACAGGCGCCGACCAGGATGAAGACGAGATGCCGCCGTTAAAGGCTCCTGCGGCTGCGCCATCCGTGCCATCGGCACGCGCCGAGGGCCGGCCGCTAGTGGAGGGCAGCAAAGTGCGCGTCGACGGCCTCACCGGTGCCAAGCATTTGCAGGGCCCTCGGATGCCCAGAGCTTTGAGACATGGCATCGCAAGCAGACCCTCAGCCTCAGGAACGGCAGCATCGGCACGCTTGTCGCCAAGGAGCGGAGCTCAATTGCAATTGCTGAAACACTTACACACAGATGCCCAGCACAAACTCCAGCGGTGCTGTGGAATTGTGAGAGCCCAAACGGGCACAGAACCCCATGGCCCCAAAGGCACAGAACCCCATGGCCCCAAAAGCCCCAACAGAGGCCCGTCTTCCATTTTCAGGAGGATGGGCGTTACCTCGTGGAGCTTAACTCCGGCGCAGAGGCTGGCAGCATCAAGGCGTGTGAACCGAAGATGTCGAAGAATGTTTTATCCTTTTCATTCAGAAGAAGAGTTTTGCCGAGGTGGCCATAGGCCTTTCGCAGATCAGTACACAACACGTGTGACGCAAGTAATGCTGAGGTCACCCTGGCAAAATGCCTGATGCACGCGCCATAAGGGCGGAGTGGCGAACGCAAGGCTTTAAGAAATGCAAGGTATTACAAGATGAAGTGCCCTAGGTCAAGTTCGGCAGTTCAGCACTTTACACATGATCCCCTGAGAGTGAGGATCAAGGCTTCAGCATGCGAGGGCTTCAGACATCAAAGTCAAAGTAGGTCTCGAAGCCTCAGCCTGAGAAGGATGTGTCAGTTGCTCAGCCCTGTGCGGTACCACAGCTTCAATCAGCGTCCATCCATTCACCACGCCTCACCCTGTCTCAAGAGGGTCTTGTTTTCGGAAATGCCTCGGACGGGCTGGTTCTGTCAGGCCCTGAAGCCTCAGAACGTCACGCTCGAAGCCGACGGCAGGCCGGTCAGCCCCTTTGTAGCGGAGCAACCGACAGAGAGAGAAAGAGAGAGAGAGAGAGAGACAAGGAAGTCGGGGGACTTGCCAGAGTAATGGCTAATGCCTAAAGGCGGTTCGGTGCACAGCCGGGACAGACAACAGAGCCTTCCATGAAAGGGGGGATTCCTTGGTACAACCTTAGTGATACTTTCTGTTGGCTGTTGATTTCCATTCTGAATGGAAGCCTGGTGCACACAGCACCTCCTGTCCCGGCCTGGCCCTCAGAGTGTCTGTGCTTGCGCCCACCTGCTCTAGACTCTAGACATGCTGTTCGGCTGAAGTTGAGGGAGGCACCAAACTGAGGGGGACTCCTGACCCGGTCGAAACGTGTTTCTTTCAACAGTCAGTGTCCAGTTGCAGACCGGGGGGGAGGGGAGATCGCACCAATGTACTGTATAGCCGAGTCCCACAGGAAAAACACCTGGAGGGAAAAGCTATGGACAACTCGCGAATAGCGGGTGTGCGTGTGCGCACGAGGGAAGGGACCTGGACGCTGTCCCGACCCTCACACCCGGTAGTGAGAGGGAGAGAGAGAGAGAGAGAGACAACTTAATCTTTACAGGAGAAACAGTTATCGTGTCACACTCCCTCAATGCCCCATAACTCTAACAAAAGGGGGGGGGGCATGTGCCCGGGGGGTTTGGAAGCCCCTCATGCCCTGCAGAAGAAGACAAGGAAGGATGCAGATGCAGAGTCGCTGAGGTGGCCTGTCAGTCATCCAGGCTGAGCAACACAAAGAAGCCCTAAATCCTACGGCCCACGTGAGGTCGGCTACTTCGGCCCCGACGCCCGCAAGCTCTTCGAGGTGCGAGAGTGGACGTCTGTGGCAGTTCATGTTGCTTTCATTGGTTTACAGTTTAAGGACGTACAGCTTCGCATGCAAGATACGGCTACCTGCAAGTCCCCTTCCTGAACCTGAGGCTGCAACACAGCAAGCAAGCAAGGGCTGCAAGGGTGTACGTACATGTGCAAGGAGTGTCTGTACGGATACATTTCCAGACATCACGAAACGTGCCCTGTGAGCCTCCGTTGCGGTTTTGGAGGCCAACCAGCACTGCCATCCCTCAGCGCACGGACGCGAGGCTTGAAACTCGCGGGCTTCAGGGAAATAGAACGTCGAGGGCGGAGGTTTGTGCTTCCTATAAATATGGTTCACGAGGCCGCGAAGTGTCTACGGTCTACAGAACCTGCATGTTAAGTCGTGTTTTCAGGGGCCCCCGGGTTCTGCAGGACTCTGTGACGAAATGCAGCGCGTCTACTTCCATACAAACTTCATCTTTCAATGCGCCATTATCCTCACAATCCCGGATTTCCCAGGCCCTCAGTTTTCGGATAGTCTTCATAGCAAGAACAGCGACAAAAATCAAACATTCGTGGGTATAACAACAATAAGCAAGATTCTATATCATCAACACTACTAATGCTCGTTCTGTATAATCATCACAGAATCATTGGCCCTTCGTTTCTTCTTCGGTACTCTCTCGGAGCCTCGGGTCCATCTCCAGGGGCTTCGAAGTCGGATCTCGGGTTAGGCGGGGGCCTCAGACCTTCCGGTGATTGGGGTTAGGGACTTCGGACTTGGGTTGCGGGACTAGGGCTTTGAGAGTTGGGTTTGGGGATTTGGCTTCAGGGGCTTGGGGATTGGGGTTTCTGGGCTTTAAGGAGTAGGGTATATAGAGCTGAGGGACGGGATTCGGGTGTAGGGAGTTGGGGGGTCGGTGTACATCCTGTGCAACGATCCGAAACAGGCCGACACAAGAGCCCAAGTGGCCAGCAATTCAGAATAAGATTGGACTTTTGGGAAGGCCATGTTGCGCAACTATGACAAGAACAGGCAGGCAGTTTCATTCTAGACAGCATTTATAGCAGCAGCCCTGCCTGAGTCATCAACTCGAAGCCTTACCCCCCGCAGCCCGCAAGCCAGGCACCATACCACCTGCACCGCAACACTCTTCAAAGCTGTCTTGAAGAACAACCTCTACGGAGAAAGCCCTGCGGCAGAAATTTGGCCAGGCTCGTGGGCCTGGAAACCCGACCTGAGCTGAATCACTGCAGCGGTGTGGTGGTGACGGTCCAGGGAAGCAGGCCCGGGCACTGGAGCCCCAGGAGTTGAAGGGCTCGCAGGGTTTCAGATCGTCGCTTGTCCTTTCGTGAACTCTCGGACTCAGCTCAGCTTACATGTCTGCGGTGCACCTGGAAGCCGTTTTGTCAGCCTCGGTCCAGAGACCCCTTGCAGAATGGAGCGCCCTTGAGGCTTCCCCCATGCTTCGTGTTGTTTGGCCCAGTGGAGAAGTGCTCGCCACCGTCGCCGACCTCGAAGAGCTTTCTGTGAGGGCACTGAAAAGGCAGCTGCGCAAGCTGCGCCGGCGATTGGTTCCAAGCAAGGAGTTCCTACTGCACGGAAGCCGGATTCTGCAGGACGATGATGAGCTCGACTCTCCCATGGATGTGACGCTTGTGCTGAGAAGCTTTATGGAGGCATCCAGGGACCAAATGGAGCGGATGCAAGCGGCCGTTGAACGAGGGCAGTCTCTGGAGGTTGATCAGATCTTGCGCCAACTCCCGGACTACGATTTCGGCTTTAGCCCCTTGTGGACTGCGGCACAGGAGAATCGAACCGAAATTGTCCGCCTGCTCCTGGAGGCGGATGCTGCCCCAGATCGAACTCGGACTCGGACAGGCTATGGTGCCACGGCCCTCTGCGCAGCTGCACAATACGGCCACGTCACAGTGGCTCGCTTGCTTCTGGACGCAGATGCCCAAGTCGAGCCGGCGATGGAGGGAGAACCATCACCCTTCTTCCTGGCATGTGCAGGGGGCCACGTGGATGTCGCACGTTTGCTTTTGGATGCCGGTGCCGACAAAAACCGTGCAATCAGTCACAGCTACACGCCCCTCTCGGTTGCATCCAAAGGAGGCCATGCCGCAATCGTTTCTTTGCTTCTGCAGGCCGCCGTCAACCCCCACCAAGCGAACGACCGCGGCGAAATCGCGCTTCACATCGCGTGCCGTGGTGGCCACACAGATGTTGCGCACTTGCTTCTGAGAACTGGTGCTGGGAAGGACCGTCCAGACCAAAGTGGTTGCACGCCTCTCTACATCGCCGCTTACTTTGGCCACAATGATATCGCAAGCTGCTTGCTGGAAGCTGATGCGTATGTCGACCCTGCATTCCACACGAGCGGTGACACTCCTTTGTGTGCCACTTGCCAAAACGGCCATGTAAGGATTCTAGCCTTGCTCCTTGACGCCGGGGCGTGTTTGGAGCACACAAACAGCGCCGGCGACGTTCCTCTTTGCATGGCAGCACGGAGTGGGAACCTTTCCGTCGTGCGATCACTGCTTGCGGCGATGGCAGACAGCGACCGGCCCAACGCGAGCGGCGAGACACCCCTGGCTCTTGCAGCTGAAGGCGGTCATGCAGAGATCGCACGGCTGCTCCTGATGGTCGGTGCCAATTAGAAGCAGGGACGCTTTAGGTCCCTTAGTTTCCTTAGTGCCTTAGTAACCTTAGTACTTAGCTTAGCGCCTAGCTTATCTGTAGGGGCGAGAGGCTTGACTTCCACAGCACAAGGAGTGCAACACTCCTTGCCGCTTGTGGGCTGTCTGCCTCTTTGCCCAAGGTTCTCCGCACGGATGACTGCTCAGGTCCCGGTTTCGACCTGAACCTCGGAGCGTTGGAGATTGAATCTTGTGTGCTGCTTTGTCAGGAGACTGGGGCATGTCTTGTAGCACAAAGAATAAGTAGAGCGTAAAAGTGCCTACTTGTCGGGATGTTGGCTCTGGCAAGGTGCTCTGTCACGTCCGAAGCCGCAGCTTTCAAGAGCTTTTCCCTTCTGCACTGCAAGACACACCTAGCTTGAAGCCATGATTAGCGACTTCAGCTGAGTCAGCTGAGCGCCCGGCTTTTATCAGCCCAGGCCCGGTGTCACTTCAGGGGTGCGACAGCAATCGAGAAGAAGCTCGCAGGTGGATGTGGCTCTTCTTGAACCATGGGTCAGGTCCCCAGGTCTCAGAGACCGGAACCGGAGCATAGCAAACGGAGCAGAGTGTTGGAAAACATGGCCGAGGCGAGGAGGCTGAGGGCCCCCCCCCTGAGCGATTCGTGCAATGCAAACACAGTGGCCGGGCGCTTTGATTTCCTCAGCTCCTACGGTCCTGTCCTACGCTTTGAGCACCGAATCAAGCTCAGGCATTGGACTCGGATTCGGTGTCAGCTTCCTTCATACCGATATCCGGCCAAGAGGCTGTCCCCTGGAGCCCGCGAGATTGCATATACAAAGAGAGCAAAAGCGCAGCGGGCTGGTCATCACGAAAGTGGACAGCGTTGAAGATGCGTTGAAGCACTCCAGCAGCTGTGCTCGGCTAGAAGCGCCTGGCTGGGGAGCGTCCGTGTCAACGTCGGCTGAAATGGCTTCTAGGGTCAATACGCAGGAGAGCCTTTGGCGTCTCTGATGTCCCGATTTGCTGGCATCACTGCTCTTCCTCGCATTTCTGTCAGGACACCAGCATGACCGTCCTGATAACATTCATCTCAGCGACTGAACTTCATCAGATAGCCTGACACCCAGCATCGCAGGCAGCCAGTGGCAGGCAGTAGGCAGGCCTTCCGCGATGATTTGAGCTATCCTGATTCCAAGGATCCATTCGAGGCACGCCTCTCAGATGCAACGCTCAAGGTTCTGGCACCGCGTGATGGAGCCTATGATGAAGAAGCCGCGGCCCTTCAACGCTTCACCGAAGAGTTTGGCACACACTATGTGGCAGCCAAACTGCACGGCATCAAGCTGGATGCGAGTGTGATCGCAAACTGCTCCACTAAATCTGAGTCAAGCATCCTCGCCGCTGAGTTTGAAGCTTGGGTGAAGCAGTGGTGGGCGTCAGTAGCTGCTGGTGGCGGGCATGTGCAGAGACAAGCGCCGCAGGCGATGCGCAGCATGACGATTCATTGTCAAGCCCAGGGCTTTGCTCCTGGCCCCTGCGGGACACCTGAGGATCTTCTGAGGCAGCTGCAAGCTGCTGTAGACGAGAGCACCTGCTGCGTCCCCCGGAGGGCCGAGACCGGCTGTCTCCTTGGTATGGAGGTATGTCCCTGGAGGGGTCTGCCGTGTGTGCAACACGCATTCATGAACTTGAATGCAAAGCCCACATACTTTCCGTGTCGCGACATTGTCGGGTTGGCCCAAGACTTGATCTTCTACTGCTTGATGTTCGACGTAAGGAGGCGAAGCATGGTCTCGGTCGTATCGGAAGATCTCACCGAAGCTGTGCACCGACAACTCACAGACCTGGCGGAGGCGCAGGCGCAGAAACAGAGGAGAAGCCTTGAACGGCTGATGCAAGAACCGCAAGATGCAGTCGCATATCAGAAGCAGTTGAACCACGACATCTCGGACGTGATACGCACGATTACATCGTGTGATAAGATCTTGGCAAAGAACAAGGCAGGATGCTTCCTGCTGCTGCAGGTGAAAAGACACGGTCATCTTGAAATCCACCACGTTTTCCGAGGTTCCGATTGCCGACTGGATCCCCAAGCGCTTCGATGGCTGTGCCACCTCGGCAGTCAGGAATGCTGCGTTTCAGGCACGCGCTTGCTACAACATTTGTTTGCTTCTGTCGTATGCGGAAGTGGGATTGCATCTAGTGCTTCCCATTTTAAGCTTTGTTGGCAGCCATTCTGGCAAGCAGTTTCCCTCAAGAGCCCTCATGAACAAAAGCTAGGAACATGGCTGCCTAGCGGAAAAGGCTGCTTCGGTTCACGGCTTGAGCATCTCATTCTTCAGTTGTGCGTGACACCTGCAAAGACCGAAGTTGATCGTCCCATATCTTTCCGATTAAAGCCACCTTCCGTGCGCATGCTGTGCAGTGGTGCATGACGGATGTGTCGAGCACTCACTAGCACCCCCTCCCCCCCCCACACCTCGATGTGTAGATCCTGAATCGCAGGAAGATCCGGCAAGGTCCTGGAGCATCTAGGCAAGTTTGGAGGCGATCTTGCAGTCTGCAGGCATGCTTCGACTGAGACTACACGGAGTTTGTTGGGCCAGGTTCGAGTGTGGAGAGAGTTGTAGCTAGCAGCTAGAAGACTCGAAGATGGAACCCAGGCGCCTGGACGGGTTGCCCCCCTGGAGATTGGTTCAAAGGCGACGGCTTCTGGCTGAATAGAATCGAAGAGGTCGCCCTGGAAGTGCCTGGGACTGTTGTGGAGTTCAGCTTCGAGGGCTGAGTTTTGATTCTGTGACTTTGCGATCAGAGGTGGACGACCCCCTCCTGACAGAAGAGGAACGAACGGAGCTTGAGCAGGCCGTGGCCAAGAGCTCGGAGGGAGAGGAGCCGTTTCTGACTTTTTCCATCTCGGAGCCTCGGCTGGGTTTGGGCGAAAGTTTGAACATCGCAGCGCTTGGGATCCGGAATCTGGCCCGTGTGGGGGACCGGGAAGTGTCCCCTCTGTCGGTGTTGATGACCACCTTCGACCTGCCAGATGACGTCGAATGGCTACAGAAGCAGCTCAATCTGGGCAGAGACACGCCAGTGACACTGTGTGGGCACCCGTGGCCAGCTAGGGATCGCCTCTGGGGAGAGCTTCAGGCTGTCTTCGAGGATGTGGTCCTGCATTTTCCAGGATCCCCCCACCTCTCCGGGCACTCGAACACCGCCGACGTCCGGATACCGGAAGCGAACATGGAGCCTGTGGAGGGAGGAGGCTACAGCGAGTGTAGCGTGCATTCCAAGTTGATGCTCCTGGAGTTTGAGGATCGGCTTCGGGTTGTCATATCCAGCGCAAATCTGTTGCCCAGGTTTTGGCAGATGAATAATGAGGTGGTGTGGGCGAAGGACTTTCCACGACTGCAACACGAGGGCTTGCACGTTTCGGCACTGCTCAACGTCGGAACTTTTGGTCAGACATTGTCCCACTGCTTGGCAGAGCTACTCAAGGGCGCTCCCGGACATCGGCGCATGCAGTGGCTGTCAACACTGTCGCATTTTGACTTGGAGTGCAATGTCCACCTCATCATGTCCCGCCCTGGCATCTACGAGAAGGCGCGCCCGCTGAGCCCTACGCAGATCGGATTGAGGCTGTCGCTCATGGAAGAAAGCCTGGAGATCATGAGATCAGAAGAAACTGAGAGCCTGTTGTCGGCGGCCCGTGGGGAATTTACCGGTGAGGCTTGGCTTCAGAAACGCGACGAGTGCTGGATGCTGTGCCTGACGGGCTTACCTCTGGCATTTCTGAGCCCGGTCTCATGCAAGGCACTCTCCGCAGCTGAGACTCTGGGGTTCGATGTAACGGACAGCCTGAACGTGGACCTCTTGGCCACAGACCTACAATATCCTGAGCCTGCGCCTTCTTCACCAAGCGAAGAGATTGCCTGCAAGCTGCCGCTGGTACAAGTTACCTTGGAAAGCCCAGGAGGCCTTTTGCCAGTCATAGACAGCAACGACATCCCTGCGACGAGCGGGGTCGCCGAATTCTTGGCCCACCTGGAGACTCGGCTGCATCTTGCAAGCTTTGCAAAACTGCCGAGATAGACTTGACTGGTCTGCGAGGGTTCGGGTTCGACTAGACATCCCTCAACGGCCCTGAATTTGCCTGTCAAAGCTTCAGCCCTGGCTGTGACGGAAGGAGATCAACTATGGGCTCATGGCTCTACGAGCCAGTCTGTCCCACCTTCCCTGGCGCCAGTCGGAAGAACGAAGCTTCGTGGCCCTGAGCTCTTCGGTTAGCCGCCTGGATGGGGAGCCTGGGACAGATCAGCACCTTTCTATCCAAACTGCCATACACGGAAGCCAATTAAAGATCGAAGCTGTAGGTTTCGCCCGCATTCGTTTGCGCATCTTTACTTTATTGTCGATGATCGGTTTCACGGGCGCCAGTCTACAACTGCGGGTATAAGGTTTGGCGCTTCACGATGCAGGGGCTTGAGCAATACTAGTAACACTATTCCAAAGCATTCCTGAACATGGAAGAATCTACATAAAACCTCCCAAAACAAGATTCCGGTTAGTAAAGCCCTTATGTTGGGACTCAGGACTGGTTCCGGGCCTTTGATGATTGTGTGGGCCGGGCAGCTGGTGAGGGAGACTTGCCAGGCGGGTCGGGAATTCCACACCTAAGACTGCTGTCAGAAAGAACAAAGATGTATGTTGTCCCGTCCGATTCGAGAGAGAGAGAGAGAGAGAGAGACGGAGAGAGTGTAAGTGTGCATAGATAGATCGGTCTATCGATGAATGGATGCATGTCGATCGATGGATGCATGGATATAGATTCGATGGACCATGGATGGCTGGCTGGATGGAGGGATGGAGGGATGGATAAGATAGTTAGCCATGAAGAAGAGAGAAGAGAATAACAGAGATGGTAGGATAAGATGTTCTAAGGTAAAGTAAGACAGGCAGACAGACAGACAGACAGATTCTACTTGAGTGTACTTTGCGTGCGTGTACATCGATGTAAGATGGCTGAAACTTATCTTCGCCACAAAGGCCATGTTCGAACTGTGGTCTGATCTCTGCTCGGTCATTTATTGTGCAAAGCTCCCGTGGACGAACCTGCAACACCCAAATGTACCACCCCACATATGCAGGGTGTAGAAGTGCAGGACTTGCAGGGTGCGGGTATGTGGGGTCGTGGCGAGCAGCTGCGACTTAGGGCGTCTGTGTCGTTGGAGGTTTTGGGGGTAGGGGTGTAGTGCGGCGGGATGGGGTGGCGTGCTGGGTGGAGGGGTGTGCTTGGTGAGGGCGTAAGGGTGCAGCGGTGTAGGGGTGGTGTGGTCAGTGGGGGTGGGTGGAGGGGCGAAAGGGTACGGGTTTGTCGTCATAGTTTTCGTGCTTGGCATGGATCCCTCAAAAGTCGTTGCTTATCCTCGAACTGAAACTATTGGAACTTGTTTTGGGCATGTCGGCCAGGACCACGCGTCCTGGTTCCAGCAGAAGGAGGGCTCCGCGACCTGGCTTATGAGTCGCTTTCGAGGGCCAGGTGCTCAATCCTGAGCCGTACACGATCGAAGATGTGTAGATAGATCCGTACAAGTGTATGAATATATATATATATATATACAAGTATGATTGTACTTGTACAAACCAGCACGCTAAGGATTCGAAGTGGCCTCTATGGGGGAGCCGCGCCTCGTGGCGCACCAGGCCCCTTGGCACTCGCCGGGAAGGGAGAAAGTTCGCAATCATGGCGACTCGGTCGAAGATGTTCATGAGTGTCAGGGTTTAGGGTGCGGTCCAGGCGCGAGGCAGGGTTCCTGGTTCAAAGGTGAGGCGAACTTCGGCTTTTCGCTCAGGAAAGCTTATCGCTCGACTTTGCTGGGATGAGGCGGAATCGCAGCCGAACCTTGGTGCATGACCTATAGGGTTCAGCGGGTTTAGGGCACATCCGAAGATTGTAGTTACAGCCGTGAAGCACGGGACCTTGATCCAAGGTACGGATGGATCTATGTGGGCTCCCACAATCTCACCGTCTCAGCGTGGGGCACCATCCACAGGCAAATCTGCCACAGACGAAGTGGTGTTAGAGTTGCGTTTCGAAGCCCAACGGGCTTCAGGGTGTTGAAATCGGAGAGTGCCTGCGGTTTCATGCGAAGTGCTGGAGAACCCCAAACCCAAGATCGAAGCGAGTGTTTCTGACATCCTTGTCCCCGCCTGATTCCGTGCGCCTTAAGGGGATGCAAGACTCCAACACGAAGCCGAAATTGTAGCGAAAACTCTTCGAACTGCAAAGCACAAAAACTATCAAGGAACCCGGTTAAAGGGTTGAGAACAGCCGCAAGGCCCTCAAACCTAATCTGTCAGGTCCGAGACCCGCCCCGACATACACTGGAGTGGAAACCGGGAGCTGGGCGTCCTTCTTGTGGAGCCGAGGTGCCTTTGACAAAAGTAGGAAGTTGAGTTTCTGTCAGGTAGGGACCCACTTTTTGGGGCATCCTTAGCAAAGATTCGGCAACTCAGTTGCTGGGAGTTTCTGGGATTACGATTCTGAGGGAAGGGGTTGTGGCAATAGTCCCTTTCCGCCAGGTCCTCGAAGCAGGGGCTGTTTCGCCACACCCCTCTGCCTTTCAGCCTTCCCTTGGAGCCCATTTCCTTGGCCACTCGCCTAAGGAGGATAGAACAATTTTGGGATTCTTTTCATTGCTGGAAGCTATCACAAACAAGTCGGAAAGCCTTTCCGGATGCTCACAGCCGAGGAAGGTCGGGAGATTTGGGGCGAGGACTCATGGGACTGGAGTTGGCAGAAGGAGGGCTATGAGACCGAGAACGGAACCTCTGGCCAAGATTCGGATATTGAAAGGCCCTAAAACCCTGAACCCCAAACCCTCAAAGTTTAAGCCCTCTTCAGGGTATGGATAGGGAGAGGAAGTAAGACACGAACATGCAACTAACCCGATAAGCAATGAGATAAGTCCACGCAACGAGTCAATGACTGAGCAATTTGATGTTCTAAATGCTGCATTGTTTTGTGTGCTGTTTGCCGTACGACATGCGGATTGCAATGTAGTGTAGGAAGAATCAGGTTAGTGAGCATAAGACATAGTTTCAGCAGTATTGTGACAGAGGTGCTCCGGTGGTGTGGCAGCTAAGGGATTCTCAGGTTAAGGGTTACAAGCAAGGATTTTGCGGAGATTGCGGGCACCAGGTGCATGCGGTTGCACGTGCCTAGGTAGGTAGACTCTGATGCTCCACCAATCTGCTCAGAGAATCTTCAACCTTCCACCAGAAGGGAAGGAGGCTGTTGCGTCGATGGTGGTGATGTGGTGATGGTGGCGATGGTGGTGGATGTCACGTAAGACACACCCACGAAGCTCAAGCTGCTACATGTGAGGCACTTGGGATGAGAATGAAGAAGACTGGGAGACAGAGGAGCGAGAGGACTGGAGGCACCCACGTTGGGTTCAGGGGGAGAAGATCGGCCAGGAGCTTTGAAGTTTGGTGAAAGCCCCTGCCCTTGTCCTGTCGCACTGCCCAGGCTTCAGACCAAAAACTGGTGGTGGTGGAGCACTTGAGCTGCCTGTCCGGCCGAGCACTTGAAGACATGCCGAATAATTGTCCGGCTGTGCCACCGCGGCAGACGGGTCCGATCCTTCAGCCCGTCGCCAGCTTCGACCGGAGAGACCCGTTCCAGTGCGAGCATTGCTTCTGCCCCAAAGCTTTCACCGCGCTTTGAGTACAAAGGCCAGCCAGCAGTGGAGGGTGGGCAACTTGCAGAAGAGAATCACGCAGATCGGTGAGCTGGCTTCCAAAGAGCTCTCTGGACAGACTGTCAGTGCAAAGCAGTGGGAGACAGGCTCCCTCTTCTCCTTTTGGCACGGAGCGCAGGCGACCGCATAACTGCCGGCGAGGTTGTCGCAGAGCACCGACCGCAAGGCGGCCTGAAGGATGGCGAGACGCTGACCGTGGGCGAGAAGCCAAGCCTGCGCAGGTCTGTTTCGACTTCCTCCAGAGCTTTCGCGCGCGCCCTCTGCCCCTGGCGACGTCGATGCAGTCTTGCAGGTGCCCTCCTCGGAGCGCAGCTCGAATCGAGGCAGGCTCCTCAAGGCTTCAGCGAACTGGATGCTGGCTCCAGGGCCGAACGCCGAGGGAGCCTGCTCTATGCACCCACAAGTTTCGCACGAGCCAGTTCTACCAAGATGGATGTGAGCGGACGGCACAAAGAAGGTTTAGCCACATGAATTTCGGGTTTATGCTTGAACAGTGCTTGAGCGGTCGTCAGCTACTATCTCCTGCAAACTGTGGATCCTTATGACAATGATTTTCGCCAGGCCTTGAATAGTGGTATTGTTCATTGTTCCTTTCATTGGAGTATAGTTTTCCCGTTCCTTGAAGTTTTGACAACATTCGCCTGGCTTGCTAACATCATATAATATAGATGCCCAAGAGGCTTGAGCGAACGCAGTGATGAGTGCTTGCCCTGTGCAGGTATCACATTCGGCTCGATAGCGGTGGAGACAAGCTGATGAAGGTACGACGGGGAAGTCCGAAATCTAAGCCGTTTTGGTCTCAGAGCCACCGTTCAGGAGGAGAAATGGCACAACAAGATGCATCCCGAGCCCCTGAACCCTAAACCCTTTGATACACGCTGCCCCGGCGCTCTGCACCACCCGCTGTTGGACTGCAAGGCCAAAAACTTGGAGAGGATACCAGGCCGTGGGGAGACTTCCCGAAAGCCGGTGCCTGATAGCAAGCAAGAATGACCCGGAAGATTCTTGTGTGGCGTTCATTGACGGGACTGAGACCCCAGAAAACGACGCAGTAGCCACAACGAGGGGACATGTGGGACGGGTGTCGTTTCAGGGCATGCAGGAGGTGGGGGTTCATTGTGCACCCGCTTCTTCTTTTGTGACAACAGAAGAAGCATCGAGAAGTGTTGCCCAGACTGCAATCTGAGCCACGCCAATAAAGGAGACACAACCATGGACTTCCCGCATGTCAGGCGCTGCTTCTGCCGCGCCTGCTACTTCAGGGAAGGCCGGCCAAGTAGAAAATCACGTGATGAATTTAGATGCAGTAGTCGAGTGCCCAAGGCTTCGGACGAGATTAGTCTAAGCTACACAGAGCCCAGAAGCAGTCTCTCATGGTTTACGGTGTCTTCCTCACCGAAACCGCTTTGCAAGCGCGAACCTCCTAGATCAAAAGATGCCATGCTTCGGGATGTATCTGGATTCACTCATGTGCCGGAATCGCTGGTCCTTTGTGCGTGTGTGTGTGTGTGTGTATATATGCAGAGAGAGAGAGAGAGAGAGAGAGAGAGAGAGAGAGAGAGAGAGAGAGAGAGAGAGAGAGAGAGAGAGAGAGGGGGGGAGAGAGAGAGAGAGAGAGCGCGAGAGAGAGAGAGAGAGAGCGAGAGCGAGAGCGAGAGCGACAGAGAGAGAGGGAGAGATGCCTATGTACGTTCTAGTCAGGCTTATGTGTGTATACACATATGTATATGGAGAGACAGAGATGTGTACATACATATATACCTACCTACATACATACTCATACATACTCATACATACAGACATATGTACATACATACATACATACATACATACATACATACAAGCTTGCACGCACACGTAGAAATACAAACGCACGCGCACAAGCACACACACGCACACAAGGACATGTTCATTTAGACGTGGCTGTTTTGCCTGGTCCTAGCTGCACCGTTTGTTGCGTGATTGCCAGGTCTGTGTCAAGCAATGGTTCACTGCTCCGTCAGTGAAAAAATGGTGGGGTCCCATGGTTCAGGGTTTAGTGTGATTTCAGGGAGAACACATCCTGAGAAGACATCATACTGGCCGGTTCCCACAAGTGGCCTGCCACGATAGGCACCAGCACCGGCTTCTGCAGCACCAGCTGCGACAAAGACCACCGTTGTTCCGGCTGCAGCGGCGCCGGCGCCTGCGCAAACGCGCCCGTCACCCAGACATGAGGCTGAGATCCTGGGACCCCCGGTGCTGGTTTGGAGTTTTGATGCGGCTCTTTAGCATCAACACGACGATCTCGTCCCTCCCATGCCTGTAGATAACCCCAGACCGCACAAGAGCCCGAAGTGGATGCTGAGGCCCACGCCCCGCGCCAGCATCAGCACCTGTGCCCGTTCGGCCGCCGCCAAAGCTGCGGGACCTGCTGCAGGCTCACGGCCGATCTGTCCCTGTCTTAGATGATCTTTGACGATACTAGGTTTCTGTATCACACTGGACTGTACTCTGGCTATGGCTGTAAAGGAGACAATGCTCATTGGATCAGTGAGACATTGGGAGGCGGGAGGTGGCGGATTGCGGCAGCCGAACGCGGAGAAGAAACGCTGCATGCGTGTAGAGGGAACGACGGCGGTTGATTGCTCATTGGAGCACCCGCAGTGTGAACCTCACACACACGCTCGGCTCACACTTAGAATTCAGATTGCGCACCATACCTGCCTTTGCGTGTTGCCTACGTAGACTCAGCCCTTGTATATCACGAGCCAGGCAGGCGCCCATTGATGTTGCCACAGGTTATGATGTCGTTCCATGCCGTATCGTGCGAATGTCGTTCTGTTCGGGCTATGTTGTCGTCGATTGCCATGGGCTGCATCTCTTCCGGCCAAAGACCCTGCCCTTCACAACCTCACACCAAAGAACTTCGGCTTCTAACATGTACCACGTACCACGTTCTGAGGCCCAAAACCCGACCCTTCCAGATCTCGGGCCTGTCAGAAGCAGGCTGCCAAGCCGAACTGGACGGAGAAGGACTTGAACAACGTGGTTGAGAAGCTCTCCAAAGCTCAGGCGACTGAAGGATTTAATGAAAGATCGAGGAGTCTTGTTGTCATTCGGTTGAATGATAGAACCCATGTTCATAGGATTAATAGCTCTGTGTCAAGAACTCACGGATCCGAAGCATCATTGTTTGGATGGAGAGCTGGTGCTACCACTTCTACTGTTACCAGTGCGGCCTTTGCGCGCTCGCGATCGGGGAAACTCTTGCGGACGTTTAGGGCTTGGGGTCCTGTTGTGAGCGTCGCTTCGGGAATTAGAGATTGAAAGGCCATAGGGGCAATCAGGAATCAGTCTGCTTGAACAGAGAAGTTGTACTTCGGTTCTATGACTCTATGAATATCATAGCAGAGAGGTTAATCTTTGCGAAACCCAGGAGACAACCAACAAGAGATCTTCTACTCCATTCTTTCCTGAATGCTGTACCACGGCAGTTTAGTCCTTGGGTGCTCATGCGATACACCAACCGAGAAGAGTGTGCCACCACGAGATGCCATGAGGTTTCCAACTTCGAGCAATTGCGAGATGCTCTACGAAGTACTGCCTTTGGCTGAGTCGTGCTTGGGGGTTGCACTGTAATGCCCTAACGCTAAGTCATGGTTCGGCTGAATGTCGAGATGCGAGCCGACACTTGAGGGTGCCAATCTTCCTCTCAAGGTCAAAGTCGTTGAGACTGAAGCGTAGCCAGGACCGCTGACTGCAAAGTCAGCTTGGTTGAGAAATCGGACTCGCGACGCTCTCGTCGTCTTCGAAAGGGAATGCTCCGCTGCTGGAAATTTGCGGCTGGGAAAGTCTGACTTCTTCTGCATCACTGCACCCCTGCAGCTGAGGGCGCCGCCTCCTTGAACGAGAGGCAATGGGAACTGTGACGCCACCTTCTCGAGTTTCGCCGTCGGTAGTTCAGGTTTCGAAGGCATCCTGCTAAGGTATGCGGTGGGAAGTTGCGTGACGATGTCTTTGCAATACGGGGTGCTGCAACAGCTGCGTGACCGCAGAGAGCATAGCGAGGATTTGGGACTGTCTTTCGGAGTTTAGGATTTAGGGCTCTCCGGCCTCGGGGAGACTTTTTGGATGAGACTCGCCGTGCTTTGCTCTCTTGGCTGCAGGCGGGTCAGACAGGAAACTGCATGAAGTCTGCTGCCGAGGCAAAAGACCTCTTTTGTCAACATGGGCTTTGCTGCCATGTGCCTTGAGCTCGTTCGGCCACGCAATGGGGAAGCAGCGAGCCCTCGTGTTGCCCGCACTCCGTTGCTCCTTTCAGGCCCTGGAGAAGGCAGCACAGACGTGGGAACCGCAGACCTCGAGGCATGCGCAGAGACGTCCAATCTCTCAGAAATTGGCACGGAAAGTTCGGACCTCGACGATCCCCTCGCACTGGCTGATCTACTCCTGGATCCCCAGATCAATGTGCGCTTGGTCCGCGGCACTTTCCTGAGGAAGCTTCACCAGGAGCAGCGGCCAGCAGTCAGGCGGCAAGAGGTCGAGCAGGAGAGGATGCACTGGTCACACACGACGAGCTGATCAGGTGCAGTGGGACCCCCATGGGCCGCATGGTCGAAACCCCGCGGTGCCCCCAAGCTCCAAAGCGTCCTTATTTTCTTGGTCAGGTGGAGGACGGATGCAGACTTCCGCCAAAAGGTGCGGATCATTGGTGTGTCACACGTCTGGGAAACGATGGAGCATCCGGATCCTGCAGGGCACCAGGTGGCCATCCTCGCGGATTCTCGTCTTTGGCCGCAGGAGCGAGAGTCATGCCACAGTGGGCTGTATAGGCCTTGCAGCCGGTAGTGAACCACAAGAGTCATACCCCGGGGTCATCCAAGTGCAGTCCGGGAGGTGGATGTTTGTTTGTTGTATGCGATAAAGAACTAGGAGCCGAAGGGGTTTACATGCCGTTAAGCTCGGATCTTCTTGGCAGCAGGAGTGGTCGTGGTATTTCTTCGACTACATGTCGATCTACCAATTCTACCGTGGCAGCGCAGAGAGTTATCAGCAGCAATGTTTCGATCGAGCCATGGCGAGGATGCACTACTTCTATGCCCATGAGTACACTCACACCTACTTCATCACCAAGCTTTCGCCTGCGAGAGCCTTCGACACCACACACAAGATTGAAGTCTTCTATGCCCCGGATGGAGACGGGGAAGCTGGACAAATGCAGGAGGTGCCGATCAAGGATCTGAAGCGGAACAGCACACCCTACTTCGAACGTGGCTGGTGCGAGGCGGAGATGCAGTGGTCCTGCATGCGGGGCCAGGCATCGCAGACGGTCGCTCTCGATTTTCATGAGCATTCGCGGGCTTTGTCTGACTATTGCAGAGCCCCCATGCCGCCTGACGTTTTCCAAAGACAAGTTGAACGTAATGAGCTCAGGTTCACCCATGCAGACAACTCCAAAGATGTCATGAATTTGCAAAGGCGAGTCTTTCTCGCCAAGGCCGCAAACTTGGAGGTCCTGAGTCGAACGGGCTTGTCTGCAAGCCAGACCGTCATGCTTGGCCTCGCCCTTCCCTTCTACAGCAGGTTGCAGGCGCGAGATGCTTAAGGCTTAAGAAACTGGGGAGTGCTTGAGAGTCCTGCTAGGTCCTCTTGTGACGGCCCCGGGACCCTTGGATGATGGGCCCAGGTTCTGAAGATCGTCGGCAGCCAGATCGAAGCAGATGCTGCTGAGGAGCTAGCCAAGGCGCTGAACATGAAGAAGCTCACGTTGTCGCACTGCTCGATCTCGTGCGCCGCGATGACAGCTTTAGCCGGAGGCTTGCAGGGCAGTCAGCAGCTCACACACCTCATGTGTACATCATGCGCGCTTCGCAGTGAGCACGTAGAGGCATTGTCCAGAGGTCTGACATCACAGAGCCAGATCAAGGTCCTGGACCTTTCGAAAAACCAGATAGATTGTAATGGCGCTACCGCGTTGGCTCGAGCCTTGCTGGAAGGTAGCAGGCTGAAGCGACTCTCGCTCCGTCGCAACAAGATTGCAGATCGGGGCGCAGGGGCCTTCGCCGATGTGCTCCGGCGAGCAGCGATGGAATCGCGACCGCTGAGTGAACTGGACCTAGACGGCAATGAGGTCGAGGCTTCAGGATGGGAGCTGCTAGATCAGGCATTGCTGGAAGTGGAGTTTCTGGCTGAGGCTTGGTTCGACAAGCTTCGGCTCGGAACACATAAGAAACCAGAGAACTCCGAGAGTTCAGTCTTTTGGCAAATGATGTTTTCGCTGCTGCATTTGTTTGTGGTCACCTTTCATTTAGTCATTGCAGTGTCGGCTACAATTTTTTATGATTTGACTTGCAGAGACTCGTGCAAGACAACGTATTCGTTTTGGGACAAGACCGCAGAAAACGACTTTGCGGTTATTTCCATGCTCCTTGTGTTGGCTCTTGCAGCTTGGTGCCTGGTTGTCCTTGCCAAGAGAGCAGGTTGCCTCGGCATCGGGAGCCGAAAATTCAAACTATCCGTCTGGCGCGGATTCAATCTTGTCATTTCTCTGTTTGGTGTGGTCTCGCGCCCCCTTGAAGCGATGTCTTGGGGTGCCGGCTTTAATTGTTTGAACCAGGACATCTGGATTGGTGCCCTGGTGTTGCTAGAGATGTGGCTTTGCAGGCGGGGGTTCAAGAGCCCACCTCCCAAGCACAGCCGCCAAGGCTAAACTTACAAGTGCTGCCTGCACCCGGATGTGCCGACTTGACCCTCACTTAAGTGAGGAACGAGTGCCGAGGTCAGGAGGAGAAGAGACACTGCTCTACCTTGCGAGCACAGATGTGTGTGCTTTTGCAAGCTCTCTTCTCCCCCGGCATATATCTGTGATTTAAGTGCAAGCGGTTATCGTGCCAAATGGTCATAAGGGAGATTCAGGCCAAGACATCAGCACCTCCACAGGCTTTGAGGTTTGATGGGGGTTTGTTCTGTGGTCCAAGTTTCTGCAAGTTGGCCTTCCACTCTATGCACGCATCGGTTATGAGAGGGATTGCATACAGCAACGACAGAGTCCGCATTCAACCAAATGTTCCAAACTCTAACTCGAGAAACCAATGCCCAAACTCTAAACCTTTGTATGGATTAGGTCAGGTCCTAAATGTTCGTGCTGGACACCCCGGCGCCCAGATCACCCCAACGGTTCCAACCCGCACCAAAGGCTCGACCCCGTTTCTTTCGTGGCTACTGCAGGCTGCGCAGCGCAGGTCAGAAGATCTTCGCCACGGACACCGTCGCGGCGCTAAGGCAGCGCGTCGACCTGGAGGACCGACTCCATGGCTCCGTGTCGGTGAATCTTTTCATAGGGCCTCTCTGGTGAAGAGCCCGATGTAAGACGATGACAGACCAAGGATGCGCTGCATGTTCTGGCACTAGGCGTGGCGATTTGTGGAGCATCCTGTGGGAAGGAGCCACCAAAGCCCCAGATCGAGAAGAATCCGCAAAACTTGCCGGTGCAGCGTTGGGAGGCAGGTTGCTTCTGAGGGAAAGCTGCTGCGGTCTTCGTGACATCAGGCCCTGACGATCTACCTAGTGTGGAAAGTTTAGAGACGCTGGTCCGCTGGTAGTCCAAGACGTCAGGAACCGTTCAGAATCGGACACAATGCATGCGCATGTTTGTCTTCCGGCAGTGAACATGGCGACCTTCCTGCGGCTGTGGGAAGTCATCGGTGAGTTTGTCAGAAGTACCATCGGCGAAGTCCTCAAACTCCGTGGAGGTCGTGCACGACCTTGCGATGGTTCGAGAGAAGCCGTCGCTCGCTGCTCGTGCGCTGGCACGGAAGGCCCGCCTTGCAGCGAAAGCCTTGCTACAGCTACTACTTGCGGACCTTCGGCGGTTCGTGAAATCGGGGGTAGCTTCATTGCTTCACGGTTCGGATTAGGAGGAAAGTCTCTGCGACCAGGATCGAGGCGAGATCGTGCAGAGCGCGGAGGAGACCTTCGATGGCTTCCTCAAGCTCCACGGCGAGGTCCCTTGCAGTAGGCGTTGTGGTGCTCCGTGTAGGGTGATGACGACGTTAATCATCATGTACCTTGCAAGCACACGCTTGGGTTCTTCCGGAGCCAAGTCCCCGTACCTCGCCCAAGCTTGTGTATCGCTCCCGCAACATGTCGCCATTTGGTGCAACCTGCACCAGCCAAGCGTGCCACAACACATACGCGTCGTTGGCAGGACTTGTCTGTTGCGAGTTGATAGACGCAGCGAAATCCGAGTTTAAGCGCGACCATTGGCCTACCGCCGTTAACAATTTCATTCCCCTCAAGGCTCCACAGTGACCTGTGCTCCTGCACTTAGTGCCGTTTTGATCCCAAACCAGCCAGGCTCAACCCTTCTAGGTAAGGATTACTGCTTGACCTGCGCACGAAGTCTCCTCAGAAGCATCCTATGGCCAGGAGGGCTGGTGTGCCAAGGCTGGGAGCAAGATTGACCTGATGTTGCCGGGGCTGCCTTAGGGGAAAGCTTAAGGCACCCGAAACCCAGGAGGCTTGCTTTCGGGTTGTATCCCAGACAGAGCCGGTTAACTCCGATCACACTCGCAGATTGTGCAGGACTGCCAGGGCAAGCTGGGCCTTGGTACGTGGGGGCCCCGGGGTCTGCTACAGACTTGGTTCTGGTTCCCCTCCATGATACCCTGAAAGCTTCTCTTGGGGCGTGAGTTTGCGCAGAGTCGTCGGCACCTGGAACTCCAGACCACTAACATTCCCCAATTGTATCATCCAAATTTGCTTTACAAGAGCACTGTGCTAGGCTCCAAAGCCCCAGCATTCAAATTCTGCAAACCTCAGGCCCTGAGACCAACGCTTTCCCTGAAAACCCTAAATCCCCGAAACTCAAACCGTCTCCAGGCTCCTTCGGCGCCTGCCCGGCCAGCAGGAAATGGTCTTGGCCGCCGACTTCCCGGCCCCGGGATCCGGGCCGCAGCATTTCAAGGTGAGGACCCGAGTTTTAGGGTTCTGGGGTTTAGGGTTCACAGCTCTTGATGCAGATGGGTTTGGGGTGCAATCAATGAAGCTTCAGGCTTCAGGGCCTGCTTTATGTCAATCTGTGGGTGGAGAGGATGGGGTGGTTTTTGCAAGCAGCTCGCCTTAGGCTTGGAGAAGCTGCGATTCTGGTGAGTTGATGAGTTAGCACAGACGCGCCGTCCCCCTGCTTGCTTCTGCTCCAGATACTCCCCTGACAACACACCCGGAATGCGAGGGCACCCAAATTCTTAAGCCTTGCTCAGGTGACCTTCAGTCCAAGCGTAGCAGTGCGTGCAGCGCCCTCCACCGATGCCAACATCATCAGCGCTCGCCGTGTGGGAGAGGCTCTGTCTGTGAAGGAAACTCGCAAGAGAGCTTAATAGGATGAGGCAGAGCCTCATTTAGAGAAGGAGAACAAGGCAGCAAGAGTGACTGTAGCAGCGGTCGTCGTCGCCGTCCTCGTAGCACTGTTGCTACTGCCGCCGCTGCCGGCGCTATTTCTACTTCTCACTACCTACAACCAAGACTACGACTCCCGTCCATGTATGTTATGCACCTGAAGATTGGCGTTCACCTGTGGAGTCGGACGTTATAGGAGGAACTCTTAGCATGTTAAATTCCTTCCGTCCTCTATTGGCCACTGCTACCACGGCCACTGGCGGCCACTGCAATCTTACCGATGGGGCCCTTACTCAAGGACGCAGAAGCTACATGTTGCCTCCTTTGCAGCCCTTGAATGCACTTTTGGGTGGCGGCAGGTCGTATTGGCCGAGCTGCACCCTCGGATTCTGCTTCGCTGTGGAAAGTATACAGTCGGAACTCTTCGGTCGCAGAATGTGTTGGGGACAGTGTCAGAAGCTCAGGTCCCAGACGTATTCCGGATGGATAAGATTGGAGGGAGACGGCGGATGGATGTTGAGTCGCTCGGTCGTGGTTGACAGCACAACTGAGAGTCAGCGGCCTGCTACAGCATGCACACATTTGCGACAGCAATTGCCAGGCAGACATCCACAGCACGGCGTCCTGCTTCAGCCGGCCTTCGACAAGGCCAGGCCACTGGTGGCTCCAAGTGCCTGATGTCTGTTGAGGGCAGACTGCCGACCTTTAAAAAGAGGATAGCATCTTGGAGGGCTGCAGCAGTTACCGGACTGCGACCCCATGGCAACCAGACCATCGGTGTTCAGCAGCAGGATAAGCTACGAATCAACAGTCGACAGATACATATGAATGACTACGCGGAGCGGAGGGCAAGCCGCGATTTCGTATCAAGATGTAAATATGAATATGCATGTAAATGTAGATACTTTTGTACATGCACATATATGTACATATGTATGTCTGTGTGTATGTGTGATTTCGCCTATGTTGCTCCAAATAGTGCGATGCTTGGAGGCGGTTCCTCAGGACGGCCCAGACGAAGGTTTCGCCAGCATGGACCAGGCGGCCAGCAGCTGTTTCCTGAAGTTTCCAAGATGGATAGATGCAGAGGGAAAACTTCGGGAATGGGCACGGCGCCAACCATAATTACCTGCAAAATGACGAACATGCTGAAGTGCACAATGTCAGTTAACATCTGCCTAGCGCATACGACTACTCTCACTGCCTTGGCTTTTGGCTTGACCACATTGAAGTCTTTAGCAGGAGGCTCCTTGCCTCAAGCCTCTACAAGTCGAACTCGACACATCTGTACATCATGGACTGCTCAAGAAAGCATCAACAGTCTTGCACATCGCAGCAGGGGAGTCAACAGGCCACGTGCAGCCAGGTGGTCCAAGACACCTTGGAGAGACACCGAGCGTCCCAGGCACTGTTTTTTGCACTTGCAGCTTTGTGGGCTTATTAGGGTGCATTCGGTTCACCACTCGAAGCCTTATGATTGTTGGTCGGAAGCTCCGATGACACAGTCAAACGAAAGTTGCCGAAACTTGCCCGTGCTTCTGTGATTGAAGGAAAATAAAACCTATGAGTTTCCAGTTCGGGCGCCGGGGGTTTCTATCCCAGTCAGTAGATTTGCCGCCGGATACTGGTCTACTCGTCCTTCACAGCGCAAACCTGAGCACAGCATAGGATCCAAGACTCACGATGAGGGTTGCCAGGCTTCAACACTTGCACTTCCTGCCGAGAGCCTTCGAGACGTAGCCTTCGTTAAGCTTCCTTTGCAAGCCCTGCTCAAGGCTGCTCCTTCGGATCTCCGTAGGCACGCTTTGGATGTTCAGCTTTGGGTTTGGCTTAAAGCTTAGGGTTTTTGCCGTAGTTTGGGGATTACAGTTCAGGTTTTGGGGATTAGGTTTCCGGATTCGGGTGTACAGTAGGTAAGGGCTGAGAAATTCAATAAGCGGGGTTCCAGACGAGGGATTCTTTTCAGAGCCAGTGTTTTGGTACTGCATATAAGAGGAACCAGAATGTTTCTTATCGCGATCATATTTCAGGACAGCGGACAGCTTCAGCTCGAGGTCGAGTTGACTTCAGAACTTCAGGACAGGTTTGTATGTCAATTCGTGCAATTTCGCTGATGAGATGATGCGAACACGGAGCCGCTGGCATATGGGAAGAGTGGCGAATTCCGGGCGCGAGGGTTGGTCGTTCCACTGACTAGCATTGCTGCCTTTGAATTTTTGAAAAAGCAGACTCGGTTGGCTAAGTCAGCATCTGCCTGGGCCTTTCGAGGCCTTGCGATTCATGGCTTCCGAAGTTTTTACATGGGCCTCTCTCCTTGGAAAGGCCCTCGTCCCAGCCGGAGCGCCGCGGCCTCGCAGAGTTGAGCCGAGCAGATCAGGGCTGAACTTGAGAGAAAAGCAGGTTGAGAATGGTTGAGATACAGAGATGAATCTATCCCACCGCTGCTGCTGAGGGAGGTGCGAGTCGAAGGTCGAAGGCGATGTGGTGGGCTCTTCTTTCACTGCACAACTCCCCCGACGTTCTTCCAAGCCCTCGTACCCTGAATTCCGAGCCATACATCATCCGTCACGCGCTGGGCCGCTGATCAGAACTACTCAGATACGCTGATTGAACAGAATATCGCTTCAGGGAGCGCGGCGAAATCTACATGAACATGCTCACCGCTTGCTGAGAAGGTCCTACTGCGGATGTGGAGCAGCAAAAAGCGGAACAGAGGAGCGAGTTCTTGCCATGCAAAACATCTCAGAATTAGATCGTTGAACATAAAGTGACAAGTCTCTCTTTACGCATAGCAGCAGCAACCACCACAACCACCGCCCCCCCGACCACCACCACAATCGCCACAAACACCACAACCACCACAACCACCACCGCCACCGCCGCCACCGCCGCCACCGCCGCAGTGGTCACAACTGCACCAACATCAACAGCAGCAAGCCGTCAATGGATCAAACAGTCCACCAACTGTGTAGCCAAGAATCGGTGACCATGATGACAGCGGTTAACATCAGCATCTTCAGCATCACCTTAGTCTTCACCATCATCGCCTGCTTCGGAAGAGAGACGAGTCTCCCTCCCCGACTCCGACACTCTCCCGAAGGAGAGCAGCGGAAGCTCAAAGAGCTCGAGAGTTCTTCGGCCGCGAGAGTAATTACACGGGCAAGTAAGGGTCAGCTGAGGGGGGGGGGGTTGAGGGAGTCAAGTTTTCCCAAGGAGGGGGTGCCTTGATGCTTGGAGCAGTAAGGCGAAAGAGCCCAGCTTATCATGGTTTGGTGTCTCATCCAAGTTTCGGTGAGGCCCTGCTGAGGCAACAAACCCTTGATCTGTTCAAGCGCGAGGGCTCCAGGTCTGATGGGCTCGCCCGCCGGGTTTCGTTCGCCCTGTGCGACAACCTGAATCTCTCGGTTTGGGGCGAAGGGCTTGAGATGATGCTTTGAGGCTCGGGGTTTCAGATTTTCAAGTTTGGCTGTTCAGGTTTCCCCGTGCAGGTCAGGGGCCGGAGCTTGGAGAACAACATGTAAAGTCGTAGTATGCTGGCAGCAGATCCTCAGATCCTACCTTGAAAGGATCGGGATATAGGCCGCTACTTCGGTCTTCACTGGCTCATGAGGCTGAGGTTGCAACAGGCTGGTGCCCCTAACCACCGACGCGAGTCTGGATTTTGTGGGGAGTGCGGCCGTACGCAGCGCATATGAGGAAGAACAGCAATCGACACGGCAAAAGATGCAGCCTTAGACCCCAAAGCCCCAAAGCCCTCAAGAAAACGTTTCCACAATGTTGATACCGAAGAAAGCTCAGCTCAAGAGCCCAGGCTTGAAGACAAGAGACGCCAGGCCGGGCGCTTCCCTCTTTCGCCTCCAACTCCTCGTCAATCGAGAGCTTTGTACTCCCGGACTTGTGTTACGATACATATCCTGTGAACCTTAGTATTCTAATGATTTGCTGCAAGGCTCCTACACTAAAGGGAGAAGGCACGCGTAGGCCGGAATTTGGGGTGATGTCTCCCAGGAGGAGGACAGGAGGCGGAAGCAGGCCGAGGCAGCTGCCTGCGTGTTGCGATCCTTCTTCGCTCTTCTGTCTGCGCTGCGTTGCTGAGCTGCGTGAGTCAAGCGAATAGCTCGGGAAGTGAACGTGTCCAACAGTCAGCTGAGGAGGAGCAGCGCAAAAGACAAGAGGAGATTCGGAGAGTCCAGGAGGCTCGGGGAAGTTTGCTGCTGAGATTTCTATCTGGTTCAGGGTGTTGACTTCAAGCGAGCCCAGCAGGAGCAGGAGCGGAGACGGCAGCGAGAAGAAGAAGCGAAGCGAGCCAAAGAGGCAGAAGAGGCCCGAGCCCGAGAGCGGTTGAGAAGCATGCGACAAAACGAGGGGAAGTGGTCATTTGACTCCTGGCAATGGTGAGGTCTGGAGTGGCGCCTGTATCTTGTGCATTTTGTACTTGTTATGGATTGGGGGTTACTTGGTTTTCGTCCTGCGTGCATCAGTCAGCTGCCATTCTGCCTGCTGAAGTATGTTTTCTGGCATTTTCCAATGTGTGTGTGTGTGTGTGCATGCCGGCCAGTTTGGCTTGTTGAGTGAAGGGTATCAGGCAACCGCAGTCAACATCCGAACAATCCACGGAAGTGCCACGTAGCTTTGGCGAGGGGACGGCCGGAATTCAGGATGACCTGAAGCCATCGGAACCCATCTTTCAGACAGGCCACTGCATAAAGGGATTGCATAAAGGAGCCCTCTCGGTGGCCCATGGCGGAGCTGGGCGAAGTAGGCGGACCGGAGATGGATCCTGAGCGGACTCCGGAGGAAGCGAGCGGAAAGCCTTGTGACGATCTGGATTTGTGGAAGAAAGTGGAGGAGGAGCGTGGCCAAAGATCATGGGACCGCTACAACAGGATCCGTGGTGCACGAGAAATCAAGGCATCCGCCCGCGATGTGGAGGTTTCTAGGCGGCCACCAGCCAGCACGGAGCCTTGTCTCCCCAAAAGGGAGAGAGCAGAGCAACCTGTCCTCCCGGAGGAAGGTAGCCTTGGCCTTGATGATCTCTGGCAGCAGGCAGAAGCAGAGCTCCAGCGGCGGCGAGCGCAAGCTGCCAGCAGCAGCCGAGGCCTTCGGGTCTACGACATGGCTAAGGGAGAAGGCAAAGGCGTGGAGAGGTCCTCTTACCCAAGCAGGGCGGTCACAAGCTCCTGGCAAGGATCCCTTCAACAGGAGCTACATGACGGCCGGCAGTACAAGGTTTTGCTCTCTCGCCGAAACATAGACGACAAGGCCGTGGAGCTTTGGTGCCGTTGGGCTCGCCCGAAGCTCGCCCGGTTTCCCGCCAACGCAGTGATAACTGTGATGGACCTGGGCTACAACAAAGTCACCGCCCAAGGCCTGCAAACTCTTCTGACGATGCTGCGAGAGCTTGAAGTGCCGGTGGAGGCGCTGAGTCTGCACCACAACCAGCTGGCAGATGAGGCCGCTGATGCCTTGGCCCAGTTCCTGCAAGACTCGCCACACACCTTGTACGAGCTCAGCCTCACCAATAACCAGATTACGGAGCCCGGAGCACGCACCCTGCTCGAAGCTGCAGTGAGAGCCATGCAGTCCCCCTTAGAGCTCGAGGCAGGTGCCACCACCACGGCTGTCCGATACCCTGCCTTGCGTGACAGCAAGAAGGTGCCCCTCTGGCTGCGCCTGGGATACAATCGCATTGGGGATGGCCGGCCCAGCTTCGTGCGGAACTTCCTTCGGAAGACCGAGGCGGAGCTCTTGAAGATCCGTCAGACTCTGGGAAGCGGGGAGGGCGATGAAGATCCTTGGGCAAACTTTGTTGGCCTCCGAGCGGGGGGTACTCGTGCACCGGATAGCACCACCCACCTCTTTTGTGAGGCGCTCTCCGGCTTGGGCTGCGATCAGAAACATTGCAGCCAGCTTTATCCGGAATACAATGGCTTCCCGGCTGGCCCGGTAGTGCACCTCTTCCAGATTGACCAACAGCTCGACAGAGAAAGCTGCAACTCCTGGCAGGCTCCGCGCCCTCGCCGACACGAGGAGGGCAAGGGGAAGGGTGAGAAGGGTGGGAAAGGCAAGTCCGGCAAGTCTGCAGGCAAGCCTGGCAAAGGTTTCCAGGTGGCAACTGCAAAACTGGCTAAGATCTCTTCTGGTCTTAAGTATAGTCTATGTTAGATACGTCTTCATAAAGTCTTTGGGTACCATAAAACATGGAGAGCCAAGGTTTTCGAGACTCCCAAGGCTCTGATGGCATCCAAAGGGACGCTCCTAGGCAGAGCCGCGAGAAGGAACTCCGGAGCCTCTTCGACCTGCCTAAAGAAGGCCCTCTCCTCCGGCTACGTTTCGGTAGTACGCTCGATGTTTTTCAGAGCATCTTCTTGTGTGTATGTATACTTTGACTGAAGTGTGGAAGTATTCATGCAACTATTCAATCTTTCTGTTGGGTCTCGGTGAGTTCTGAAGCACTGAAGCATGCCATATACTGCATGTCAGCGCAGGCGAGAGGCCGACGAGCCCAAACTCAAAGCGAAGTAGGCCTCGCGCTGCTGGACTGGCTGTTTGCAGGGCCTAGTTAGTCACTAGTGAGAGCGGATTGCAAGGGGTTTGAGGTTTTGCAAGGCAGCCAGCTGGCTGTCGTGTGGGTTTTTTTGATCGGGCTCCAGGCCACCCTGCACAGAAAGCTCCATCCTTGGTCAGATGGCATCCTTAGCTGTACCAATGGGTCCAGCTTGGAGTGTAGCAAGGGGAAGAATCAGATACCAAGTAACCTTCGAAGATGAAACCACAAGAGGCGCCTGGCAGAAGGCGGGTAGACATGTCGGCCGAAATTGGTTCGCTACTCCTCTTGACCAAAGTTCCTTATAAAGAATCCTGAAGAGGGCCTCCTTGTGCATCTCGTGTCCGAGAATGTCCCGACTGTTCAGAGTCGAATCTAGTCGCGAACAGACAGAGACGCCCAAAACAGCTGTTCCGGCTGCAGGGGCACCTTGGCTTTCGTAGTGCGGGACGTTCTGGAGCCCGAGAGCTTAGGGGCCGAGGCCCAGGGTCAAGGGTTCAAAGTTGCGTCGGCTTTGAATCGCAGGAAGATGTTGCGAAGAAGATAGGATGAGCGGAAGCATTGCAGCAAAGACTGCTTGCAATGGGCAAGCCACTTCGCACAGAAGTAAGACCAGCAAATCATCAACATCATTGCTAGTAGTGCATACAGTGCTTCAGTGCGAACTCTGATGCCAGCTTATGCCATTGAGAAGAACCGTAAGTAAGACTTCGGTTTTCCTCAAAATCCCGAGAAGCCTTGCGCTGATGCTTGGAAGCAAACCTCGAAGCGCTATCAATCATGCTGGTAATAGCTTGATTCTGAGTACCAGGACGCTGGAGCCGATTGGAGTGCTAGTAGTAGTGTGAGCGAAAGTCCGGTAGCAGCGGTGGTGGCAGCAGGAGCAGTGGCAGTAGCAGGAGTGCTTGTAGGAGAAGGAGTGGTTTAGGAGGAGGAGGAGGAGGAGGAGGAGGAGGAGATGCAGCGGGGCAGCAGTAGCAGCAGCAAGTCTCCAGCAGCTACAGTAGCAAGTTGGTGCTCCTCGTGCTCAAAGCCTCATCCCGGATCTTTGGCAGGTCTCCTTGTGGCCGCTGCGATCCGGAGATGCAGTTCGAGTCCTATATCAAGGACCCGAGCCTTTCGGGGAGATCGGGCTAATGGTCATGACCGGGAATGGAAGATTCAGGCCTCGGGTTGTCCGGAATTCTAAGCAGAGCACCGCCAGGATCGGAGGATCTCGGCGATGGTGGCTACCTGTGGGCTTCGTTCAACGGCCGTGAAGGTTCGGAGGGAGCAAGCAGCGTATGGGTGCTTTAGAACACTTTCCAGCGTGTCGTCGTCCACGCCCAAGCCCAACTGAGACATGGCAGATACCAAGCAGTCCACCCCTGTCCACAAGTATGCTTTCAGAGTATTGTTGCCGTGCCCTGCGAGGCTGGATTCCCACCACAGCCGTATCCGGCAACTGGAAAGAGAGTCACTCAGGATGAGATGGCTTTTCTTGTAGGGCAGGTTTGCAAATGATTTTCGCGATGCTGTGAAAATCCGGGATGTGACGGGAGCATCTGCAAGAAGCATTTCATAGCCCATCATATACTGCCCCAAACAAAAAGCGATCTCAGTCTAAGCAGAGCGCTTCTCCCCCGAACCACTGCAGCCTTCTTGGGCTGCAAGCTTGTGAGCATAAGGCATGCCTCGGCCTGGCTCTGCATGAAAGAGGTCCCAACGATAATGCAGCAGTAGCTCAATCTACGATCCGCATATGCAGTGTGTATGTGGCTATAGTAGCAAGGATGTCGGCAATGATGTAGTAGGTGTCAAGGCCCATGTAGATTGCTTGTTATCGCAACTCGCGACTGCGAATCAGCAGCTAAATCATTCAGTGAGCAAATCTGCTTCCTGTTACTGCTGCTTTTATATCCTTCTCAGAACACCAGAGTGGGACTACTTTCTGTTTTGGAATGCTCTTGCGATCCACCGCATATGTACTGTCGTGGTTTCAGCTGCGAGCTATCCTTGAAACTCCCGGCCGCACTTCTAGGCAGAATAGAGGGCCTTGTCCTAGGGCCGTCATGTGGAGGAAGGCCCAAGTTACATGCCCAAGCGAATTGCCAACAGCATACCAGCTCTTGGCCAAAGCCTAGGAGTTTTCAATCTCCGACTGCTGGCATGGATAGAGAGGTGTTGCAGAGTTAGGTGTACAAGAGCCATACTTCCTCCAACCATCACCACTCATGGAAACTCAGTCAGGCCTTGTGTCGTGGTTTCCCCCTGTTCAGGGAGCTACTTGTTCTAAGACACTTTCTCTTGGTGTCAACACCCCCTCCAGGCGATCCAACCCGAAGCCTGAAGCTTGATGCCTCCGGATTCCCACAACTGAGACCGCGAAGAGCTTGAATGAAAATCTGGTTCTCTTGAAAACCATGCTCGTCTCGGCAGTCCGTGCCGGCAGCTTCTGAGATTTCGTAGACCGCCTAATGCACTGCGAGATCGAGCACATCTGCGTGAAGTGAGAATTGGCTTCAGCAGAAATGCGCCCTGCCGTTGGAGTCGGAAGCAAGTTCCTTGCTTGGCAGGATGTGTTGCGACACTGACTTTCAACAGCCAATGCGCCCCCGCATGGGTCATGCAGGCGAAAGTCGCTGCCGTGCAGCTCGCTGCGGAGCAGGCCTGGAAGTGTTTTTTTTCTCTCTCTCTCTCTCTCTCTCTCTCTCTCTCTCTCTCTCTCTCTCTCTCTCTCTCTCTCTCTCTCTCTCCTCTCCCTCTCTTGCAGCTGCGCTTGGGATGTGATGCCCGATCTGGGTGCCACGCGCCGACTGGCAAATGCAGTGCCATCTGGCCATGAGCGGTTTCGCACCAATGTTTTCGAAGACAGCCCAGTGCAGGAACGACTCTTGGATGCCTTTGCAGATGCAGCAGCGCGCGGACCTGATGCCGTCGATTTTCTTCGTACTCCGCCGTAGTGAGCATCCACTACCGTCATCATGGCCGTCATCACCACTGGCATCGCCATTAAGTCTTCTCCCATTCGCTTTCGGTATCATTATCTTTATCTTCTTCACCATGGTCACCACCACCATCATCATCAAAGCGGACATCGAGTATCTCGGCTCCGGCACATCATGATGAAGAAGATTCACCGATGATGATGGTGATGTTGGTGATGAGGGGAGGAAGTGGACGAGGGTGACGATGATGATGGCGAAGAGTTTGGGCTGATGGCTGGCCTTAAACTTGCACTCCTTCAGAAATCTCCTTCTGCCCGTTACGAGTCCTACTGTCCTAGTTCCACGGCTTGTTTTAGAGATCCACCGCGCAAGCCGACCATTTTAAGCCGCATATCAAGAGCCCCAGCTTTTCGCCAGATCCTGGCCTAGACTCTCCATCCTAAGTCGTGAGTGCACATTTTCAGGTCCGGCGATCCTGCAAAGATCAAGGTGGCACGTGACGCGGCCAAGAAAGGGGGCGTGCCGACAAAGGACCCCACATGCTGTGGCTTTGGAATTCCAATGGCCCTCTTGGACGGGAGACAGGGCATGCAAAGAAAAACCGAGAAAGAAAGGTAGCCGAACTAGAAGAGCACACTCCAAATCCGACACGCTTCGATTGCACGAGCTTGGTCGTTCTGCGCGAGGAAATTGCCCGAGTTTTCGCGCTCGCACAACAGGCATCTGAGTAGAAGCTGCCATAGCTGCCTTGGCGCAAGAGGGATATCCTGATCTGTGTTCTTCACGTGAATGGTAAACTTCTAAGCCCAAGATCTACAAATCCTAACAGAGAGAGGCGATCTTTCCTCCCACCTGCGCCAGGGCAAGTAGGAATTTTCGAGAACATGCAGAGCCAAGCTTTCGTGAAGAGGTATCTGAGTAGGGCTCGGGGACTATATGGGACTTAACAACGGGTCTTGCGACATCAGACATCAGAGGCGACGGACCCGACGTGCTCCCTAATCCCCGCTTCCACCTCGCTTCCGTCTGCATCAATAAACCGCCTTAGCTTTGAATCGCGGCCCAGAAGCGACCCAGAAATGACCGGGCAGTGGATTAATTGCAAGCGGCGCCCATGCGACAGTGCACTCTGCTGTGCAGTCGGTGACGTGTGAGCCATTCCATGGTTTTCTGGGCTCAAAGCTACTCCCAAGCCAGGGCTTAGAGCCCCTGGCTCTGCTAAGCAGAGCTTCCAGGGCACCTCTCAGCCGATGGCAGCATGTCGCTCAAGGCGTCGAACCGTTTCGGAAAGTCCTCAACGTTCTCGTCGACTTTCGGAAAGTCCTCGACTCTTTCGTCGACCTCGGGCTTCCTGCTGGGCTGCAATGCACGGGACGGGCTGCGCTGTGTGTGGGCTGCTGAATGTTGCCAGTGCATTGTGGCAGGGACACTGTTGTGATTAGCTTCGTGCCAGCTAAGCTGTTTGACCCTCTGGGGAAGTGCGAAAGGTTGCTGTTTTCCGACATTGAAGTCAACGGGAGCTTCTAGGTATGTGAGGGCTTCAAAGCTGGCGCAAGCATTGCATGATAACCAAGACAGCCAGGTTGAAAGACACTTGTTAGTCGGTAGACTCACGAAGGAAGCGCTTGTCGTTTGAAACCCAGTTGGTGCTCCAGTCCCTAGCGCATCGACACCCGGCAAAGAAGCGGCGGCTGGAGTTCAACCAACGCGGTTGTGTCTTGTGGCACCATGTGCTTGGGTCGACCATGGCTGCAGTGCTGTTGTGTGAAGTAACTCGAGTGCGAGAGATAAGGAGTTGAGGAAGGGCCCTGCACCAACCAATGCGACTTCTTCCATCTGCAGGAGAAGACATTCCAGAGAATGAGCTCGGCGGTCGGTGTGCCCTTCGTCAGATTCGGGCAGGGTAAGGGCATGAAGTCGTGCTGAGCCTTTTTGCTTTATCGGAATCTCCTCAGCGCGGCCTCTTGTCCTAGTCCAACAAACGAAGGCCGGATGCTTTGAGCCCCTGTGGCCTACAGAAACCGCAAACGAAGTCGTAAGGCGTAAGGCCCCTAAGACCCTAAGAGGGGCGTCGCTCGGATCCACAAGCCTCCAGCCCAAGGTCTTTCGAGCGTTTGCGTGCGGAACCTGTGGGCGAAGTTCCGGAGCCCATGGCCCCTCGGAACCGGCCAAGACGGGAAGTTTGACTTGCAGGGCTGCGGGAAGCCTACGGGACTCGATGCTTCGGGTAGTAAGAGTTTGGCTTCAGGACGGTGCGGTGACAGCTTCTGGTGGTTCCCGCGCGGTTCTGGGTCCTTGAGTTGCGAGGGGGCAGCTTTTGCTTGTTGTTGCAAAGCTGCGAGCTTCAGCAATGAGGGATATCCTTCTGCAAGGCTTTCTTGGCAGTGTGGACCTATGTTCGAAGCGCGGATTGAACCTTTGCAGCCCGACGAGACCTCGAAGCAAGCAGAGCTGCAAAACAAGGCAGGAAAAGACCCTCAAGCTCCGAAGCTCCGAAGCTTCAGACGAGGTGGCGACCGGAGGCTCATCCTCGCTTGGGCGAAGATCTTTCGCCCGTCGGGGCCAGGACGTGATCAACAGGCGGCACAGGGTTAAGGGTCCAACATCACTACGGTTTAGTGCTTTACAGGGGTTAGAGATATGAAGCTTACTTAGGGAGAAGAAATGACATCCTCCAGCGCTCTGGCTCCTTTCAAGTCGACATGGGAAGCTGCCTGAGACTCTAAAGCCGGACACCTGTGTGCCTGACACCTAAACCTCAGTCTTGCATGTCGACGACCAGAGGAGTTCAAGCTGAAACTGCCCGAAATGTGCATTTCACATCATTGGAGTGAGGGTGTTGTGGAAGTCCTTTCGAATATAGCATAAGCACATGTTTGGTAAAGGGTTGAAACGAAGAGCATAGGCAGCTTGGGTGACACGCAGTATGACTTCAAGTTACTGCGAAGCTGGTCTTTATTCCCCCTGAGACCTCGAATCGCATTAGATAGGTTTTTGGGTTCCTGATTATGTTGAAAGTACGAAAAACCCACATCCCTATTCTAATGATTGAGGTCCCTATATGGAGGTTTCCGAAAACAGGAGACCCTAATATAGTACCCCAAATAGTAGGATCCTTATTATAAGGACCCCAAATAAGGTACCCCTAATTTTCGGAAACTCCCATATTGGATAGATATAAGCACCAAGGCCGCCATCCTCGCAGCGCTTTTTGGCCACGTCTTACGACGGCGAGTGGAAACTGCGGCAGCTCGGCTCTACACAGGGCTTTGGGCTATGTGGCTATATTCTATTACCGTTACAATAATTCCAACAAGGACCAAAGGTATTGGCAATTGTTTACTGTAGGCCCCATGTTATCTAAAGGGAGACTGCGACTGAGTTACGAGAGCAGGTTAGCTGTGTTTAGCCAAGAGCAGCATCTCTTCTAATTACCATGTTTCGGGAGGCCTGGGAGAAGCATGCATATCCCGCCAAAGAGCTCATAGGATGTGTAACCGTGCTTTTCGATCTCACGGAAGTTTTACCCACCCGCCTCTCCAGTTCCACGCCACAGTACTGTGATCCATTTCTTGGCGAGCGAGCACGACAACCCAAACGTTAGAGGAATGCCGTGACATGCAATTGCTTACCTGAGACCATTCGGACCCCCCATGAAGGGGTTCAAGCTTCATAAGAAGCCACATCAACTGAGCAACTGCATCCGAGGTCCGACGTCAAGAGATCTTTCGGCCAGGCGGCGAGCAGGGCTTGTTTGGTCGGCTTTTGAACTAGTCCAGCACTACAAAGCAAACTATTGAGCTTCGAAACTCCTGCGCTGGAAGCAGTGGCTCGTTTGCCCACATGCAAAGCTGATTGCTAGAGGGCAGGTTGTCATGACCGTGATATAAACGTAGATGTCAAGCACTGCAACGTCTTCGCTGCCAGCAACAATTTGATGCAGCAGGTCGCAAAAGCCTCCGGCCGTGTTCCGTATGGACCATGCTTGCAAAATCCGTATCGCAATCGTCAGGAGACCTCCTCGCCCAGGGACGAGCACCAGACGTGGCTCAAAGGCGTGCTCGGAAAGAGGACCCTGACCAGTAACTCTTGGAGCCTTCTTGCCCATGCTATCCGAGAGTTAGCCCAAACAGCAGCCTCCCGACTTGTGACTTGAACAGTTCTTCGTCCCAACGCCCGTGAGGAAGAAGCCGACCCTCTTGGGCAACATGAGAAGGCGCCGTCCCACGCTGTAACCAGCTCTTTAATGTTTGGATCTTCGCTAGCCCAAACTGAGATTCTCAGTCCAACTCTTAGTCCACGGCCCGCCGTCGCCCTGAGAGGCTGGACCTAACCAGCAGCTTGCTGAGAAGTATGGAGCGGCCAGGGTGCGACTGGGATCCCCTCCGAGACCTTCGTGTGCAGGGGGTCCAGGACAGGAAGCAGAGGCTCTCAAATTCCGGGCATTGCTTGCTCACTCAAGGTTGAAGACATGAGAAAGTGTACGGCCCGAGGCAGCCAGTCAATGGGATCGATGTGTGAAACTACACAGCTCAAGCCAAGAAATCATCTATCGCTCGTGAAACGGATGTCCCCAACTTCAACCCTGCAGTCGATGCAAGAGATTTTTGATAGATTTTGAAGCAGTCTGCCGTCCGAACCTCGTCACAGGAGTCGGAGCCCTCCACCGCCCGCACATCCCTGTCCAGTGAGACAGGGGATATGGCAGACACCAGCATGACGAGCTTCAGCAGGCATGCGTCGAGTTCACACCTATCATTCGGTAATGCAAGTGTAGGTGAGACCGTTCTAGCCCGGACCACCACAGTTGGCTCCATCGTTCAGTCCCCTTCTATCGGGCAAACCCCAATCTCGCAAGCCCAAGGCACAAAACCCCCAAATCGACGCCCTAAAGGCTTCTATCCTCAATCGTAAAGCCCAAAAGCCCTGAAACCCTGACCCCCCAAAAAGGACCTTAAACCTTTTACCGTAAACCCAAGAGGCTCACCAGGCGCATGTCGGCCTCCCTCCGGTTGGGAAGACGCCGGAGCTCTGCTCGCTCTGGGTTGCCGCCGAAGGAGGAGGTCAGCGATGGTCTGTATTTATGGGGGGGGGGTTCAAACAAGGTTGTTATGTGTGTGTGTGTGCGTTTGTATATACAGATGTTTACAGATATATATATATATATATATATATATTATAAGTAGGTAAGTAGGTCATGAATTTCGGGATCAGGAATTTGGATTTAGGTTTGTTAAGTTATCGGCTTCTGATATGGCTTGGGGGTTTGAAAGGCTTTCTTTTCTGGTGGGCAGCTACACCCGTATTTGGGATGGAGGGTAATCGGGCAGCATTCTTCCATACCGACCTTCCTTCCAAACAGGCACCCATCGAGAAGTATCCCTGCATAGAAAATCTTCGCACGCAGCGGGTTGTAGACGGATGCCAGACGTTTGCCTAGTTCGAGCTTGAACATACTCCCGAGACTTGAGGAGTTACATGCTCCTTTGAGACGACCTGCTAAGTCTGTAGGTAATCTGCTGCTGCCCCGTGCCAACTTCCATGAGGGCAGATTTTTTTCGAGAGTTCCGAGTTCCTCTGCTGCCGAGGCAAGGGCGCCGACGCCGCTGGAAAAGATAACCCTGCAGAAGATTTCGCAGCTTCAGGATATCCCTTGGCAGGTGGGGTTTATGAAAATATTAAGATGCACGAAGACCCGTTTCAGCGAAGCGTTTGCACCCAGGTGAGCAAGCAAGCCTTCAACTGGTTCTATCAGTTTGCCGACACTGGCACATGGGATCGCGAAGAGCTGGGGCTGTCGGAGGCTCGCAGATTGCCTGCTGCTTCGATCGACCTTAGTCCTCAAAAGGGCATTTATGCACATCCCGGAAACACATGTTGAAAGGAAGCCGTTCTGGACGGTGTGCCCTTTGAGCTGCCCAGCTTGGGCAGCATGTCCCGGAGCGCGCTCTTCCAGACCTGCTGCGCCATCAGCGACGTGGAGGACCCCGCGCAGCTGGACATGGAGTTCGTCGGAGGCGCGCTGAAAGCGGTCGATGCGACTCTTGGCTTTTTTCTAGCCCATTTCTTTGACCTTTCGGGAAAAGACGGTCTGGCACAGAGTGCCTGCTACAACTTCTAGGAGTTCCTGCCCTAAATGCCCTAAAGTTTGGTTTAGTGCACTCTTGGTGATCGCCAGTGCTCGCAAAACCGTGCGACAACGATCTGGAGCTTCGAGATCCCGTCCACCATAAGACGATCATGCAAGCGTGCACCCAGATCCTCGATCCAGCAGTCTTCGGGCTGACGCCCACAGGTTTCCTAGCTTACCGAATTCAGGTGAGCCCCTTTCCGCTCGATCCAGCTTCATAACGACAACAAACGATATGCCGACCTCCCTTTGCGCTTGTTAGCAACAGCTAGCTTTCTGGGGCGTGTGAGCACAAGAATCCCAGACTCGCCATCCATGGACTTCGACCTGAGAATTTTTGCCAGCCAGGTCGAGAGAGAAAGAGCGTGAGAAGCCCAGAAACGCAAGTTCCGGCCAGAGAAGCTTGCCCGACGAAGTTTGGAGACGCATGTGGACTGATGCGGAGGAAACGGTACCCGCCGGACAGTTGCCGTGCTCGGCCTTGGACAATTCAGAAGCAACAACCGTTCGAGGATCCTTCATTCGATTATGGAATCTCCATCAGGGTGTGATTCAATTCACGGCAGCTTGCGACTCTTGACTGCTGACTAAGACTATCTCGCTGCCATACCTCACAGTTGCCCAGATGCTCGAGAGAAGTGACGGCGTTTGTCGGTGACTCGGGGCTGGGCGAGTGGACATCTCATTCCTCGCTGAACAAGCCGTTATTCGTTTCTCCAACGAAATATTCTACGAGTGTTCTTTCAGCTTCGATTCCAAGCCAAGCTCCGGAGCTCACCTAAGACAACTTTTTGCAGCTCTTACGGAACCAGCATAGAACCATGCACAAGCCACCTTCTATACGTTACCCTTACAGCATAGTGGCTGCCCAAGGAACCAGAACGATGCGCTCGACCTGGTCGAGTTCCTCGACTTCTACCATCGCTACTGCTTCTCTGAGGAGGTCCGGGATTTGTCGATTTCCCTTTTGGACTTTGCGGGAGGCTTTGGGTTTGGGTGTATGGTTTAGGGCTCAGACTCAACCAGGGATCATGGGATGGTGTCAGTGTCGGGTATGCGTCTTCGACATCGGGGCTCGCGCAGGTGCTCCTCAGCCGTCAAGAGAGGGAGTTGAGACAGCTGGCGCGGAAGTATGGCTTCAGCTTCGTCGAAGCTGCTTCGCACATAGCGCAAGATCAAGGGTGCTGAACGTGGAAAACCTTGCAAAACTTCAAAACATCAGCTCCGAATTCTCACTGGCGGTAAGGCGGGGAGGGTTCTGAATGTGGTTTGCAGAGGGGGAGAAAGAGCCCAGGAACTCGACCAGCTCAAGAAGAAGTTCGACCAGGAGTGAATTTTTGGAGTTAGCCGTCAGGCATTCAAAGATGTAGATTTCAAAATTGGTTGAAGACTGAGGGTCTTAGTGCCTTTGATTTGGGCCTTTCGTGGCAATGTTTGCAAAGATCGGACACGAGAGGGTGTGATGGTCAGACGAAGACTTGCAGTGACATTATGCTTGTATTCTTTCACTGCCTTGGAGATTCGTGTATGTGCATTCACACCCAGTTCTTCTACTTGTAAGCAGAGTGTCGATTGACTCGTGCGGCTGTACAGTGCCATCAGCGCATTCACTCGTCGAGTAGCTTCTCCCAAAACCATCCGTGAAGCCCTCGTACCTTGTCTACACCAGGCCGACCGCAACAAAAGCGGCAAGCTGGGCTACGAGGAGTTCCTATCCCTCATGGCAATGCTGACAAATCTTCCGCCACCTGGGAAATTTTGATAAGCCAGTACCTGAATTCTGAGCCTTTAGCAATCCCGAACGAAGCGTAGCGGCCCAAAATTACCGAACAGAGCTTCACAAGTCCCCGGATAAAGCCCCTGATTCCCTTCAAGCCCTGCAGTGTAGGATCCGTGGTACCTTAGTATGAGGGGATCACCAACAGCCTCAGACTCCCGAACTCTTCGAACACTAAGGCCGGGGCAAGAGCTGCCAGAGAAGAAGAAGAAGGAGCCCAGAGAGAAGGATTTCTGGGGAGGTGTGCGGAGTCGTATTGGTTTCGGGTGGGTGCTTTATGGGTTTAAGAGGAAGTCCTGCACAGAGCCTTAGGAGCGTATGAAAGGCCGGCCTCTTCTTCCTCCGGCACTTGGGATACCTGAGATATGCAGCAGCAGAGACATATAGCTTTAAGGGGCTCTAAACTCTAAGCCACTTGGAAAGCGCTCGAAGTCGAGAGCAGGAGTGGTGGATTGCCGCAAGGCAAGGCTGGCGAAGGCACTTGGACTTGGATGCATTCTTGTCCTTCTACGTGTCCATCGGCTGAGGCTACCAGCCAGGAAGAAGGGTAGACTTGGAATCATGCTTTCGGGTTGAGCTCCCAGCAGAATGGCTTTCGAGCTCCTTCCAAATGCCGCCGGAAAGCACCCTCAAAGGGTTGCGACCGTTTGAAAGCTTTATCTGGAACATGCACGCATGTTTCTTTGATGCAAGTACCAAAAGCAACGTCGGTTTTGGATGAGTGTCTGAACCCCCAAGCAGTTTGGCGCGTCCATGCTTGTTGCGCTGTACTCTTCAAGGATCGTGGGATTCGCAGTGCGTTTATGCGCATCAAGCATGCGCTGAGCCAACTGTGAGCCCGCTCCATGCCAATCTAATGCCGTGATGTTGTCTGCATGTCCTCTAGATAGGTGCGGCGCTATAATGAAGTTGGAAGTATAAATACTCTTGGTCCCGGAATCGCGCCCTTAGAATCACTAGCTTTGCTCGTGTCACGATACGCGTTGCCAATATAGGTTGATTGAGTTACGGAAAACACCCCATGCAATTGCGACCTGTGTGCGGAGGTTGGATATGATTCGGGGGCAGCAGCCTTTCTATAGAGTGGGATCCGAGACGGACTTGATGGGACTTGGCGGGTCCGAGGTCTTCTCCATACTGGGACCCGGCGGATCTTAGTTCTTCTTTGTACGGGATCTAAATCGTGCTCGTTGGGAACCGGCGGGTGCCAGTCGTTCTCTACGTGGAACTCTACGCCCCACTTGGATTTCCCAATGTTAGAAATGGGGGAGGGCCCCGTGATTCTTGTGTCTTTATTTAGCATTGTCACGAAGGTTAGCGTAGCTAATATTTCATTTCTACTGCGTTACTGGAATTCCCCGGTCGCGCGCCAAACCGCGCAATTCGTTGATCTTTCAGCCAAACCAGGGGGCCTCCCCCTTTCCTGATTTCCAGGCAACCAAGGCCCCCCCCCCTTTAAACCACATTGCACTCGCACGAAACACCGCGAAAGGCACTTCGAGTGCAGGATGTTATGAAACCAATACAAACGGTTTATCTCCCATATCACGGCACGGAAAAACGGCCACCGTCACGAAAGGCACTTCAAGTGCAAGATACTCTGTAAAACTCGATATAAACGGTATATCGGTCTTCGCACATTTCTATGAATATCGAAGCTACTAATAATAATTACTACAATTTCTATTATTATAATTTCTAGTACTACTATTACTATAACTATTTTTACTACTATTACTAATATTTCTATCTAATTCAAGATCGATTAACGAAATCTTATTGGATCTCTTATTTCTTACTCTCTCTCTCTCTTATTTCTCTCTTATTTCTTTCTGTGCGCTCTCGTATACTTATGAAGAAGCGAGAGAATAAGCGATACGTAAGGATTTGATTTTTCATAAGCCTTCGATTTCTATTCTTGGGATGTTGATGAGTACTTCTTTCTCATAATAAATATACGCTTGGATTGGAGAGTACTAATAATATTAGTATCTAAATCAAAGAGGAATTATATAGTATCTCTGGGA
>CAJNDT010006226.1:0-225000 GCA_905221615.1 Symbiodinium sp. CCMP2592
CCCATCGAAGGAGTCTTCTGTGCTTCCGTGCCGAACAGGTCGGATTCATTCACTAGAACCGTCGGAGCGGGATATCCGCGGCGGAGGTCCGATGAATCCAAAGACTGCTGATCGATCTGCACAAGATCCAAGTCTCGACCGACTACTCTGATCGCCTGCTCGAGCCTCTCTTTCATGAGTGGTGTGAGCGGGCAGCCTTCGAATCCGAGAAGTGTGATTGACATGGCTGTATCTCTATCGCTAGGAATAATGTTTGCTGGAATTTGACTGTTTGTGGTCACATGAAGCTGTCGTTGATCCGTTGCCCCTGTGCAGGCGGCCAGTGTCAGCGGCAGAAGTGCTGCTAGAACGATCGCGTTCGTCTGTTCCAAATATTTCATGGGGATGCCTCCTCGGCTGGCGTGTCGCCTCGCGCCGCGGTGTATGGTGTGTTTGTTTTTGTCGTGTCATATTCGGTCGCTGGCTCGATAGGCGCGGGAGGTTTCGGCTGATCCGGCCCGAGCAGTCTCATACGCTCGATTTCAGCATTCAATTCGGCTAGGCGCAAATCAAGCAGCTGGCTCTTGACCTCGAAGCGACGCGATACCGTCTCCAGCAGAATCAGCGTGTCAACTTCGCCGAAATCGATGAGCTTTTCAACTTCCCTCGACTGTTCCTCAAGCATCGGGACCAACTGCGTTTCGAACGCTTCGAGTTGGGTGCCTGCTGCAATAATCGCTGCATTCGTTGTGGCAAGCTCACGTGTGAGTTGCTCGAAGGTGATTTCCGCTGCGGCGCGAGCAACTTCGCGCTGTGCTCTCGCTTCAGCAATTCCAGCTCGGTTTGCATTAAGAATCGGAATCGGAAGTGATAAGCCAAGCAGAAGGCGGTCGTCGTTGTCTTCGCTGCCGTATCCACTGCCGATCGTGATATCCGGGTACTGCTTGCGGATCTCCAGGCGGAGTGTTTCCTCTGCGGTTTGGTACTCTGCACGACGCACCGCGAGCGATGTATTCGCCTCAATAAGCCGATGCAACTCGTCCGTGAACGACACTGACTCGCTGGGTGAGAGCGAGGGGATGAGCTCAATGTCAATTGATGGCGGTAAGCCTAGCAACCCGAACAGATCCACTCGGGCTTGGGACGCCGCAAACTCAGCCTGAGCAAGTCTTCCGCGGGTCTGCACGAGTTCGGCACGTATGAGCCGGGCCTCAATACGGGTAAGTTCGCCGGCCTCTTCGAGCCTGTCGGTGATGGACCCGATCCGTTCGATCTGCCCGATCACGTCGCTCAGTAGTCGAACGCGTTCGTCGGCAACTGTCCATCACAGCACCCACGAGCGTCCGCGTACTCATCCTACCAGACCCGAACCCCGACCATCAACGCACGACCCGGACATACCTCACTTTGTGCTGCCGGCAGAATGTCACAGGCATGGAGTCGGCGAATCTACCTGCGCCTTAGGCTCGAGGACGGCAAACAAGGCTGTCGTGCCCTGACTAGCCGGAAATTGTTTTAACCCGCTTCTCAGGCAACAGTTTTGGGCATACCATACATTCACTGGCTCAGATGGCAGACCTCATTGCCAGATGGCAAACCCCACTCCGCAGAGTCATCGCTTTTAGTGCCGGGCTCAAAGCCCCTAAAACATTCGTGCCCTGCCTCAGACAAGGCTTGCGCACTGCTGAACCGCTCACGCTCAACCGAAGACGAAGAAGTTACTAGCTGCCACGCAACAGTTCGGGCCACAGCCAAGCTCTCTCACCCACTGCTTCGGCATGGCTCGCACCGCTGACCACTCTCAGCGCCGGGCTCAAAGCCGTAAACATTCATTCCCTTGGAAAAGAAAGAGCGAAGCTTGGTCACTGCTCACCCGACTCCGAAGAAGAATTTACGCGCTGCAGGCAGCCGTTCGTCGCAGCAAAGCTCACCCATTCGACTATCACTGACTCATCCGTACTACGGCTGCGCGGGTCTTAGTCACTACGGCTCACCAGATACTCGCGGATGCTTGGGGCAACCAGTTCAACACCAGAAGAGGCGACAGCGAAGCGCATGACCGCTGAGCACTCTCATTGCTTTGGGCTCACTCGCGTTAAACATTCGCAGCCACGTGTGAGAACGACAAGTTTAAATACATGCGATGTACGGAAAGCTGCCGTGCTACTGTTTTGGCCTGGGCAAGTTCAAACATCTACATTCGACGGGGCAGCAGACAGAACCATACCTTGCGAAGTCGTTTTTGCTCTGCTTTCAGGATCTTAGCAACTCTGCGCGCTTCTACCTGCTTTGGACGAAAGACAATCAAGACATCTTGTAGACACGCAGACAACACCACACCTTTGCATCCTGACGCTCCTGTCACAGGCGGGCCAGACGGGCGGACACTACAGGCAGACGAGGAAGGCCATTTATTTACGAAGGACGTTCTACACTCCTGCGGCAACTCCACTCTTTGAGGGGGAGGAACAGGAGGTGCTTCCACGTCGGACATCGTTGCAACACATGGGCCAAAAGAACGCTCGAATTACGGAGCCAATTCCGGAAGCTGTTCTCTAGGATGCTTGGAAGGGCCTCCTCTGTGTGAGAAAGTTGTGTTTGCAAGGTTCACATGTTTGCGAGCGTTCCACTTGTTATTTTGAGTTTTGAAGGAACACCGGCAAAATGCAAAACAGAGCTGGCGAGTTTTATATCCTGTTGCACGCAACGGCCAGCTGTGCACGCAGATGTGGCATCTGCTCGACGAAAAAACGGCATAACTGGGCCCCAGAAATGGCTCCCAAATCTGAGCTCTAATCTGGGGCCCCGAATTGCGTGAGCTTGTATTTCCAACGAAGAAAGCCAAAATCGGGAGCCCCGTTTCGGTGCCCGGACTAGAGCTGCTTTTTGGAACCCGTTTCAGCTGGAAAACTGCACGGAAAAACAAAATTCCTTCCGCATCCTGTTTGGATCAACGTCCAAGAAAGCCAACATGCTGTGAAATGTGAGATACTTTTGGAAAATTTGCCAAACTTTCCTCGGCTGCCGTTTCAAACCGTCTTCTGTTTTCTTGTTCGACACTCTTCTCCCGCACAGAGGAGGCCCTTCGAAGCATCCTAGAGAACAGCTTCCGGAATTGGCTCCGTAATTCGAGCGTTCTTTTGGCCCATGTGTTGCAACGATGTCCGACGTGGAAGCACCTCCTGTTCCCCCCCCTCAAAGAGTGGAGTTGCCGCAGGAGTGTAGAACGTCCTTCGTAAATAAATGGTCCTTCCTCGTCTGCCTGTTGCTAGGAGACTTTGTCCGCCCGTCTGGCCCGCCTGCGACAGGAGCGTCATGATGCAAAGGTGTGGTATTGTCTGCGTGTCTACAAGATGTCTTGATTGTCTTTCGTCCAAAGCAGGTAGAAGCGCGCGTAGAGTCGCTAAGATCCTGAAAGCAGAGCACAAACGACTTTGCAAGGCATGGTTCTGTCTGCTGCCCCGTCGAATGTAGATGTTTGAACTTGCCCAGGCCAAAACAGTAGCACGGCAGCTTTCTGAATCGCAGTAATTAACCCTTGTCGTTTCTCGCACGATGGCGCGAATGTTTTAACGCGCATTGAGCCCGGCACTGAGCGTGATCAGCGGTCAGTGAGCTTCGCTGTCGCCTCTCTGGTGTTGAACTGTTGCCCCAGCAGCGAGTATCTGTTGAGCAGTGACTAAGCTCTGCCAGCTTTTAGTACGTAAGTCAGTGAGTGTGAATGAGTGAGCTTTGCTGCGACGAACGGCTGCCTGCAGCGCGTAAATTCTTCTTCGGTGTCGGGTGAGCAGTGACCAAGCTTCGCTCTTTCTTTTTCAAGGGAATGAATGTTTACGGCTTTGAGCCCGGCGCTGAGAGTGGTCAGCGGTGCGAGCCCTGCCGAAGCAGTGGGTGAGAGTGCTTGGCTGTGGCCCGAACTGTTGCGTGGCAGCTAGTAACTTCTTCGTCTTCGGTTGCGCGTGAGCGGTTCAGCAGTGTGCAAGCCTTGTCTGAGGCAGAGCACGAATGTTTTACGGGCTTTGAGCCTGGCACTAAAAGCGATGACTCTGCGGAGTGGGGTTTGCCATCTTGCAATGAGGTCTGCCATCTGAGCCAGTGAATGTATGAGCATTGCCCAAACTGTTGCCTGAGCAGCTGGTAAACTTTCCGGCTAGTCAGTGACGAAGCCTTGCTTTGACGTAATCCCAGCCTTCTTTTTCTGAAGGCCACAAAACGTGGTTGCATTGCGGTGTAGGGTTTAGGATGAGTAAGTGAGCCTTGCTGTAGTCCATGTGGGCAGCCAAAACTCTTTGTTGACATCTAGCAGGTTTTTCCGAATGCACGAATGTGAGCCCGTCATATCATGCTCATTCGCTTCTGAAATGTTGAGCCTGTTGCAAGGTCGAAGCTGCGCGCCGTAGTCTTTTACGTAGAGCAACGCGCAGCATGGGAAATCTGGATCCGAAATTGTCCGCTTGCAGAAAGCTAGGACAGGCAGACTCTATTGATCCGCCGCAGTTTGATTCGAGATTGTATGCTGCCGGGTGTGAGGATACAGACGAGGGAACCTGAACGAGCCCAGAGGTGGCGGGCAAATGATTTCACCCTTAGGACAAAGCCGGTGGTATAATATTCAGCTGCCAACTGAGTTTGATTGACTCCGGCATGTCTGGGACCTTCCACCGTTCTAATAGTGTTATACTACCCAAAGGGGGTGGCTTCCCTTGTTTTTTGCAGCACTTCAGGTGGGCTATATATGGGTGTTTTTTGCAGCATTTCGGGTGGGTCTGTGTATGTTCTTCATTTAGCTTTCTGTAGATTCCCATGGTTTTTGCAGCATGGACGGTGGGTTCCCTGTGGGTTCCCTAGTTTTTGCAACATTTTTGAGTGGGCTCCCATGGTTTTTACAATATCGATGGTGGATTCTCTGTGGGTTCTCTTGTTTTTTGCAACACTTCAGGTGGGCAACATATGGGGTTCCCTGGTTTTTTTGCAGCATTCGGGTGGTCTGTGCATGTTCTTCACTTAGCTGTCTTGTCGATTTCCATGGTTGCAGCATGGACGGTGGGTTCCCTGTGGGTTCCCTAGTTTTTGCAGCATTTTTAAGTGGGCTTCCTGGTTTTTCACCGTCGATACGGTGGGTTCTTTGTTTGGTTCCTTGGTTTTTGCAGCATTTTGAAGTGGGTTCCCATGGTTTTCCAATGGGCTCTTTTGGCTTTTGCAGCATGTCAGCTGGGTTCCCTGTGGGTTTCCTAGTTGTTTGCAGCATTTTTAATGGGTTCCCATGGTTTAACAGCATCGACGGTGGGTTCCCTGTGGGTTCCTTGCTTTTTGCAGCATCGCAAGTGGGCTCCCATGCTTTTCCCAGCATATATTGCGCAAAGGTCTGGGCGGGCTCCCTTGGCTCTTGCTGTGTGTCAGCTCGGTTCCCTGTGGGGTACATGTGGGTTCCCATGGTTTCTCCAGCTCGCGCATTATGTTTCAGAGAAGAGTGGAACTGAAGAAGATGTTCAGGACAGTGGCTGCAGGTTTGGCCCAGTTCCATCGCACATCTTGCGCTGCATTTGGATTTGCTGCTTTGAAGTAAGGCTGCAAAAAGCACGTCTGCTATCTGCAGTTTGGGTCGAGACCGAAGACGTTAAACAGGCTCACCTCTGATGCACATGAGGCTCGCCGCCCTCCTGTGGTAATGCTCTTGATAAGTTTGCTGCGGCTAAATGCTGGCACGCTGATGCGAGGATTTCGCGGCATCTACTGGCAGACTGGCAGATGTTAATCTCAGCTTGTAGCTTCAACTGTTTCGATTGCTTGCTGTACGTGGGCTGTTTCTGCGCTGGGAAGCTCCACTTGCAGGAGCTCTTTTTTCCTACAGAATCGTAGGAAGCCTCGAAGGGCCTCCCCTGTCCCCGGTTACGTTCCTGGTGACGATCGGGATGCGGGACCCAAAGTCCCTGCTCTGCCACCGCGCTCTGTGCTCGCTATGCTTCAACGCCAGCAGCCAACTGTTGAAATTCCGAGTCCGCCCAGCCAGGATGGAACGTCAGCCGCTAGCCCGGGTGCTTGCCGAGCAATTCCTACCGCCCACAGAGCATCCAATGGGCCGCGGACGGAACTACAGAAAGCCCCCATCGAATCACCCCAGCCCGGCACGCGAAATGCCACAGAAGCACCCAGCCGTGCCGATCGCGAAGAGGGGGACCAGACGGAACAGAAGGAGGACACCACCTCCTAGAGTGGAGCTTGCAACAGGGATGCTCGAGGCCCATGCTTAGACTTCGCCTTCGCAATCCTCACAATCTCTGTTATGCAAATGCTACCATTAACATGTTCCTTTGGCATGGCATGGTACATGAGCGACAACTTGAACAGGCTGATGCATATGGGCAACTTCGACATCCCCTGGAGCGCCTGCGTCAGGTTGGCAATGCTTGTTTGCAAGATATACCATTCTGGCTCACACTCTTGCAACAGTTTCAGACCTTTTTACACACTCGCTTTGATCGAAAACAGGACGCTGTGGAGTTTTTGGGCTTTATGCTTGAATATGCTCGACCATCAGCCTATGCAGGCCTTTGGCAATCCAGATACCAATTTGGCCCGGCAGTTTGTGTTGCTGATTCAGGTCATCCCCTGCAGCCAATCACTCTGGAGCTGAATTCGCGAGGATTGCAGGCAAGCATCGTCGACTGGCATGTGCAACCACCTTTTCCTTATGCTTTTTGCCAGGCCCTTAGGATGCTCTTCTTTCAACTTAAGCGATGGGCTCAGAAAGATCCCAGACGACCAGCTCGTAAAGACCTCATGCCATTTCCATTTGAGGTTGGAGCGCCTATCGATCTGCCAATTTTTGAACGTGCCCAAGGCCTTCATGTGCAATGGCAACGATACAGACTTGTTACAGTGCTGGTGCATACTGGTATGCACCCATGGGCAGGTCACTACCGCTCCATTCTGAGTGGCTTTCGGCAGCTTCCCAATGGCGATACCACATGGATGGCAATGCTTACGGATGATGGCAGAGAAGTTCGTTTATGCAGCAGTGCAGAGATGCAGCATGCCATATCCAACTGCTATCTGTTTGGCCTATGCCGTGATTCATGAATCTGCCAGGGAAGCGACAGTGGATCATAGCACAGTGATCGAGTTGACTTTAGTCTACATTCTCATTGTGCCGACAATCTTTCTCCTGTATGCATGCGCCGAACTTTTCTACAGCTTTACGTTTGTTGAGTGATCACTGCTAATGCCTTGCTTAGTCACTCGTGACGAAGGCAATAGTCTTTTAAGCTTTTGGATATCTGCTTGGCCGTACGCGGCGGGGTATCCACACGTTTTCTGTAACTATCGGAAATGTACATAGTACAGCTTCAAGCCGGGTATCAAAGTCTGATGCCTGTTTCCAGAGTTGCGGTCGCCAAGCGTCCATGCACCGGATGCTGCGAACTGAATGAATGAAAAGCCCACACCAAGCGGTGTCGTGTACGGTCATTAAATTTGATTTGGCATTTACAGGGTGTCTCCATAACTTTCCCAACGCTAGCCGTCCTCAAAGCAACCTTATCCTTTACCAATTCTCCACCTGTGGTGTCCCAGGCGTCTGTCACGCAGTGCTTGGATGCTCTTTTGGATCAGTGGAAGGCTGGTCACTTGCCACACCCAAGTAGCTGTCAGAAGCCTTTTTCCCTCCTTGCCCTTGTTCTGGGCTACTCGCCACAGCCTGGAAGCTTGGAGTCTTTTCAGGAACTACTTGGGGGGGCAATACTTGCCCTGACCCAGCAACTTGTCTCGACTGAGACATCATCCGACCCTTCCACTGGTGTTGGCCTGTCATTTCAAGTATCCACATGGAACGTCTCAAGTTACACTGAATGGACGAGCACTTCGGCGGTGTGCAAAACTAACACGATCCTTAGTCTGCTAAAGAAAGGTCCGGTGTGTCTTCAGGAGACAAATTGGGATGCCGCAGGCCCGGTAGCCGCTGCACATACTTTTCCACGTGCGGCAATTGCATCATCACCAGCGATTTCCGCATCAGTTAGCTTGGGCGTTGCTATCCTGGTCCCAGCTCCTTTCACCCTCACCTCGCAGACTGAGATTCTGCCTGGCCTGATCCTGTCAGCAAGAGTCCAACATTTTGCACATCGCTGTGAGATTATCTGTGTGTATGCACATTCAGATAAGCTTGCTGAAGTTGGTCGTGCTTTGGTTTCGTACCTTACGTCAAGGTCACAACGTGACGAGCTCTTTGTAATGGGAGACTTCAACCACATGGCCGAAAAGCAGCCAGGCCTGTGGGAACTCTTCTGTGCGGAGGGGCTCCTGCGTTAAGTCTCGGGAGGGAGAATCCCGACATATCGTTCCGGCGATGTCGCGTCTTGCTTAGACAAAGTTTTGCATAATGAGGAAGCAGAAGGCTGCCGCCGCCTCAGAAGCCGGGTGTTTTGGCCCCATGCTCTCCCACAAGGCCATGGTGTCGTAACATTGCGAGTGCGTAAAGTGCGCATGCTCTCCAATGACGTTGGGGCGTCTACTTATCGAGCAATACCAATCCGTGCCTTTAAGCAACAATCGCAAGCCCCTTCAACACGCATTCCTGCACACACGTCACATCCGGCCAAGGTGCGCCTTGAAAGGCTCAAAGTCCTCCTTCCTAACTCACCCACATTGCAGGACCTTCAAAGTCTATTTCACGTGTGGTGGGCGGGGGAGCTTGAGCACACCTCCTGTGCTGTCTCTGAAGGGAAGTATGGCGCGCTTCCATACTTGTTGAAGCGACAGCGCAAACGCCCACATGCTTCATCCTTCATTGTCCCGTGGGCCATCTATGAGACTTTCTAACACCTGCTTGAAGCGCGGCCCCTTCATACGCAAGGTCAGCCGGTAACAATCAGCGCGGTAGAGGCTCAGCAGGTCGTCATGCACTTCATCGTTCATTGTAAACGTATATCCTCTGTTTGGGAGGATATGGTGGGCGTCCGGCTCATCCGTAGAAACCTGAACAGTTCTCGGCTAGTTTCCTGGCACTTGGAGTGTTAGGGACTCTTTTCGCTTTAAAGCCGTAGGTCCTGTAGGTTTTCCCTGTTTTCGGACGTTCTGAGGAGCTTTGGTAGTACCAGGGTGCTTTTGGCCCATGGGAAGTTGTTTAGAGAGCTCCGAGCCACCTTTAGGTAGTTTGCACCTCGGTTTGCTGGAAGACTTTGTGCCGACTTGGCTCAAGACCGGAACTGCGTGTGGAGTGCAGCAAAACGAAGGTCTCTGTCCGAGTGTTGTGCTTGGTAAGGGGTTTTGCTGGGGCTTGTTGCAGTTTCGTTCTTTTTCGTGGTAGCGGAGCGTGTTTGATCCTCTGGGACGCACGCTTGACCGCTTTGAGAGAAGTGAGCCCAATACGCAAGTTTTACAACTGAGTTGAGGGTTTTCGTTGCGTCGGTGAAGCATGGAAGGGCGAGGAAGACCGTCGTTTTATGACATGACTAGGGATGATGACACCCCTGGAGTTGTCAGACGTTCGAGTCGTGGCTCTGATATGCCATACCCGGAGAGACGAGCGAGACCTTCTTCGGTTCCTAGAGGAGCGGGGTTTGGACCTGCTTACAGCCCGATCTCCCACCTTTCCGCTGCAGGGTCGCCACCAGGGTTCCACCCAACTGGGTCGCCTGCGGGGTCACAACCTGGAACTCCGGTTCCTCCTACTGGCTCCTTTACGGTTCCACCGGGGTTTGTACCGTCACCAGTGCCGAGCGCTCAGGGCGCGGCACCCTCACACATGGAGTCGCTGTTGATGCATACGGTGCAGGAGCAGCAGAAGCAGATCAGCCAGATGGTCACGCTAGTTGAGGGTTTGGTGTCGAGGGAAAGCCAGAGGGAGACCAAGGGAAAAGGGACTGGAAGCCTGTCCGACATCTCTGGTTCTTCCATGGATGTTGACGAAGGTGCTCCTATAAGGAACCCCAAGGCTGAAGCTTACATCCCGAAGCTGCCTTCTTTGGATGGGACTAGGATGGCAAAGGGCAGGAGGGCTGAGATTGAAACCTGGGTTGAGTACCTGGAAGTTTTCCTTCCATGGCTAGCGTTGTTTGATGACCGTATCCCAGGGGAGATTCAAGCCTATATGGCCAAGGACAGCACCATCCAGAACAGCAGTTTGTCGAGTCGAGGGGTGAGAGCGTGAGGAGCACGAGGGTTTTCCTTTATCTGCGTCAGAGTTTTGGGGCCTACCCAAGGGGTCTCGATGTTTTGAAGCAGGTTGAGAAGGAGCAACTTGGCGCACCTGCGGGATATGAAGCTATGAGGCGACTCCATTCTGAACTCAGTGTGTGTAGCAGGATAGAAGCCAGTTCGCTGAGGGAAGAGATCCTGAAGTTCACTGTGCCCAAGGGTTCTGTGAGGCCCCTCGAGGTCTTTCGCTGTGTGCAGGTTGAGCTGGCCAAGTACCAGCGACTCACGGCAGCGTTTGGGGACTTAGGGTTGACCGAGGCAGACAGGTGCATGGTAATGCTTAGGAATCTGGATACCGAAGTGAAGAAGTATGTCTTGCTTCACGCCAAGATTGATTCTATTGATCAGCTGGAGACCGCACTCAAGTTTTATGATGCGAATTTGAAGATCTTGATGTTCCAGGAGAAGCCTGGCGGGAAGGGGGATCATGCAAATCAGCTTCAGTTTGAGAAGGAGAAAGGAAAAGGAAAGGACAAAGGAAAGGACAAAGGAAAAGGAAAGGACAAAGGAAAGGAAGGAAAGAAAGGAAAAGGAAAGGACCAGAAAGAAGGCAAGGACAAAAAGAGCAATGGGAAGGAAACCCCGAAGGGTGGCAAAGGAAAGGACCAAGGAGCGGCGGTGACACCGCCCCCAGGGAACGGCACGCAGAAGAAGTGTTATGTGTGCCAAGAGGTCGGCCACTTTGCAAGGGATTGTCCTTTGGTTGCTCAGGCTCAGGGTGCTGCAGGGAAGCAGGGTAAGGGAAACCAAGGGAAGGATCAGAACAACAGGGCAGCCACGGTTTTGATGGAGCCGGAGTTGTGTGCCGCTGTGCATCACGTGATTCATGATAGGGAGGAGGACAGTTTCTCCGAGACGTCGCTTGATTTTTCCGATTGTGATTGGGAGAATTTTCAGAACAGTGTTTTGGAAGAGCCTGTGGTGGAAGGCCAGGGTTCCGGCGACCAGGGCTTGCGTGATGAGGGTCCAGGGTTTCTGCGTGCCAGCGAGGGTCCTGTACAGCATGTAGCAGCAGTAGCAAGCAGCACCGAGAACACCCAACACAACAACAGCATGCTTCCTCATGTGCATCATGTTTCTGCAGTGGCCCGCGCCGCCGCCCATGGAGAGGAGGTGGACCATGTCTTGCTCGACTCAGGAGCCTCTGTGCATCTGATCGCTGAGAGCATGTTTTCCAGTGGGTCTGCAGAGTTTTTGGAAGCATTGGGTGATAGCGGTGTTGGCTGTGTCACGGCAACCGGGGAGGACATTCAGATTAGAAGGCGTGCTAGGGTTAGGGTTAGGTTGGTCTTGGCCTCTAGCAACGGATCTCCTCCTACAGGTTCAGTGCCGGTGACTTTTGAAGCTTTAATCGCACCTGTGCGGTATAGCCTTCTGTCTCTGGGCCTCCTTTTGAAGAAAGGTTGGGATGTAGATTTCAGCAAGGTTCGGGTTTTGGGTCCCAGTTCACGAGGAAAGCCCGGATGCAAGCTGTATGTAGAAAGTTTTCAGAACTGTTTCTGGTTGTCTGCGAGCCGTTTTGTGCCCGGAGCACCCGCCTGCGTTTTCAGCTCCTGTCTGCTGCGGTGCAAGATGAGAAGCAGCTCGGAAGAAGAGGTTCCAGCGTGGCGCCGCCCAGAGATGCTGGGAGAGGGCCAGGACCGCGAGGGTCAGGGATCTCCGTCGAGCAAGGGTCAGGGGTTGCATCAGGGGAGCTCAGAGGGTCGAGTGCCGCGTCCCAGGGTCGAGGGTCTGTTGGAGCCAGGGTTGCCAAGTGTGATGGGGACAGAGGGGGTTCACCTGAAGCCGGGTCCTCAAGCCGTTCATACGGTACCACCTCTGCTTGCGCAGCTGGCAACGGATTATGCTTCAACGTCGGGGGAAACTGTTCGGTCTCAGGAGATGGACAGTGCCGAGAAGAAGACCGAGGACCAGGGAGCAGCCAAAGCAGCCAAGGGCAGCGTCGGAAGGGTGAAACCAAAGGTGAAGAGGATGCCAAAGTATCCGGCGACCAAGGCCATGCCTCGAGTGGCTCTCCGACCCAGGAAGGGCGCGATGGTGAAGAACAAGCCCGTGGGGAAACATTGGAGACCATACCCGAGGAATCGGGGAAAGAAGCACGGCTCAGGGTCAGGGTCCAAGGACAAGGGCAAGCCGGAGATGGTGGACCAGGAGACGCAGACGCCGGAGCTGAGGACCGTGGCGCAGCACGGGGAAGCTCATGCGGGGATGACCAGGTACGCCAGGGCTTTTGCGGGGCATCTCGAGAGTCGCCAGAGCACGGCCGAGTTCAGTGCAGAGTTTCCTCTGCTCAGCATATCGGTGGCAGCCGGCTTCTTCGAGGTAAGAACACGCTCGTTGGTTCCCCTGTCGGACGAGATCACCTACAGGTCGGAAGGGATGCAGGGCACGGAGCCGCCTATGGAACTGCCGGTGCCGCCTCCTCCTCCGCTTCCAGAGTGGACGGCTATGCACCACGCACCTCCGGAGCCATCGAGCGGGTCAATGGAGAACCCGACCATGGTGCAGCAGACGCCGCCGCCTCTTCCTCGAGGCCCGCCGCCAGTCCGAGCACCTGTGGCAACAATGCCGGCGGGGTTCCCATTGCCACCAGGGGTGGTGTGGAACGATCTGTAGATGAGTCTGTGATGGCAGCAGTCCCCTCCGAAAGCCAGAAGCGTCCGCTGATGGCCGTTTTGAGGGGTGATCTTCCAATGATCAGAGTTCAAAAGAGAGCGTCAATGCAGTGGGTCCAGGTTCCTTTGCGCAGGGTTCCGAGGGTTCAGTTGCACAGGGTTCTCAGGGTCCAGTTGCAGAGGGTTCTCAGGGTCCAGTTGCAGAGGGTTCTCAGGGTCCAGTTGCAGAGGGTTCTCAGGGTCCAGAGGGTCATGGTAGCATCGAGGGTGGCGTTGCTCCTTGGATCGTTGCAGGTGATCAGGGTTACCTTTCGTCGAGTGACTTCTCTCTCTTGCAGAATGAGCATGTGTTGCGGTCCCACATCCCCTACAATTCCAGCTGTGAGGAGTGTCAGCGTGGCCGGGGTGTGTGCCCACAACGGAGATTGCCCCAGGAGCGCAAGGATCGGAGGGAAGTGCAAGCAGACAAGTTTTGGTTCAAAGGGATCGCCATGCTAGTGCTTGTTGCCGTTGGGTGCGGGGTCTTAGGGACTATCCAGTGGCAGCCAGATCGTGAGTCGATGGTGACCTCTTTTGTGCGTTGGACCAGAAGTGCAGGGTTGGCAGGGTCGCAAGAAGTGATCATCTCCATGAGATCAGACGGTGAACCCGCTCTGGTGTCGTTCCTTGAGCGGTGTGCCCGGGAGCTTCCTCACGCTTTGCTCGAACAGGTTCCGGTGGACCGCCACGCTCCCAACGCGGAGAGGGCGATCAGAACCTTGAAGGAGCTCGCCCAGGTTCAGCTGTGTTCTATGGAGAAGGTAGGGTTGACATTGCGTCCGGGGGTATACCGTATTTGTTTTCGCACCTTAGCGTCGCACACAACAGGTATCACCTTGATGAGGGTTCTTCTTTGACACCAGAGCAAAGGTGCCGCATGAAACGCATCCCGGCACATCCCACGTATATCTTTGGTGCCTCTGTGTTGTGCCTGCCTCCGCCTTCCATTGCACATTTGGTGAACGGTCGTCTTTGCAAAGGGTCTTACATGGGTCCTGAAGTCGCGTCGGGGAGCCACTGGGTCAGGGTTCAGTTGAACAATGGTGAGAAAAGGGTGGTGAGATCACCTAAGGTCAGGATGCTGATGCCGTTGAGGTACGAGGTTGGCTTGCTTCGTGGGGTTTGTCGCCTTCTTCCAGGGAGGGATCCGCCCGCCGAGGGACCACCCGTTGACCCGGACAGCCTGGCTGCCTTGCCTCTACCAAATACGAATACCCGGGGACCTCCGAAGACGTGGGTCGAGGAACATGGGAAGACGCCGCGCTGCCGCGCATGCAAGATCAAAGGTTTCGACATGGACAAGGCAATGCACACTCCAGCCTGTAGGGCTCGTTACGCCAAGTACCTCAGGGACACCTTTGACCCCAAGGGTTCGCTTGAAAGGGATAAGGAGATCGATGCCGAGATGGGGTTTGATGCTCCGGTTCCTGACCTAGGGGATTTAGGGTTTGAGGGAGGGCTTGGGGAGTATGTAGAGTTGCCCGGTGACGTTGCGGGAGTTCCGGAAGACTACGAGGACTCTTTGTATGAGCCCTCCATTGCTGATGATGATAGCCGGGAGCTGCCAGAGCAGCCAGCAGGTGAAATCACCAACGAAGAGATGCAGGACCTCATGGAAGTTGAGGCAGAGCCTCTAGACAGGGTCCCAGAGGGGGTCGCCGATGCCTTTGCTGGTCGCATTGAGCATCAGGAGGCTCTGGGCAATGTTGCTTCAGCAGTTTCCACAGTTGGTGAAGAAACCAAGGACGGAGAAATCATTGTCGAGCTTGGGGGCGGGCTTGTGAAGGTCCAGAGGCCCTGTGCCTCCCGGGACGATGTCACCGAAGTTGAGCTTGACCTAGGGTTGACCTATGATGGGATGATCAAGGAGCTGAGGGCTTTGGAGAGTTTGGCAGTTGGAGATATGTTGTGGCACGTTGATGCAAAGCAGCGGGTAATCAGCACACGTTGGGTGGTTGCTGCTAAAACCGAAAGGATCGAGGGTCGCGAGACGCCCCTGGTCCGCTGCAGAATCGTCGCCCGTGACTGTTCCACCGGACCGTCGGCAGCACAGTTAGGCATTAGCTCTCCCACGGCATCCGCCGAGGCGCTGAAGCTGTTTCTTGCGGTTGTTGGGGCCCAGGGTTTTAACATTCTAGGGCTCGACGTGTCCACGGCTTTCCTCTTCGCTTACCTTAGGGGGGAGCAGGTTGTGGTGAGCATGCCTGAGGGTTGTCGGGGTCCCGCCGGAGAGAGATTGTTTCTCAAATAAAGCATTGTATGGCCTGCGCTCGGCAGCGCTACACTGGACGCGCCATCTCTCTCAGCTCCTGCACAAGCTCTTCAACATGAAGGCCTGTCCCACTGAGCCCTGTCTCTTCGTAGGGTCTTACAAGGGTCAAGCAATCTACATCTTGAGTTATGTTGACGATTTGCTTTTGGCTGGGCCAGACACAGCTGATCTTTACCAGATGGTGGAGGAACTACGCAAGGAGCTGAAGCTCAAGGTCACCGCGGACCTCGCCAAAGATGGTAAGATACATTTCCTAGGAAGGGAAGTTTTTCGGTCTGAGCAGGGTGGGGACCTTAAGTTTGGAATGGATCCAGGGTACATGAACGATATTCTGGAGGAGTACAAGCTTGAAAACGCCAAGGGTGTCCCAACACCGCCTTGCTTGAGGGATTTGCTTGACAAGGCTCTGGACGAGCCGGGGTTAAGGGTTCCTCTTTCTGCCGAAGCTGCCGCCCGCTACCGCCGTGCACTTGGCAAGCTAAGCTGGTTGAGCACCACTCGCGGGGACTTAGTCTACTATGTCTCTGTTTTGGCTCGGGGCCAGAGCTCGCCGCTGGAGGTGCATGAGCGCGCTATGCGCGCTGTCTTGCGGTACCTCAAGACTGTCGTCAACTACTTTCAGCTTTTTCCGCGCCAGAGTGTTGAGAAACTCCGTCTCCATGCCTATGTGGACGCCTCGTGGGGCAGCGAGCGCTCCGTCGATCGTCGGTCGATCTCGGGAGGGTGCCTCATGCTTGGAAAGGCCTGTATTAAGACGTGGGCGAGACTGCAGCAGTCCGTTGCTTTGTCTTCGGCCGAGAGTGAGCTCTATGCATTGGTTGAAGGGGCTAAGGAAGCCCTAGGGGCACGGTGTGCTGTTGAGCATATTCTGGGGTGTGACCCAGTTGTGCCTCTGCTTTACTGTGATAGTGAGGCCGCCGTTGCTATCAGCCAAGCTGAAGGTCTTCGCAAGCTACGCCACATTGATATCAGGTCTTGTTTTCTCCAACAAGAAGTTCAGTCCGGATCCCTCCGCGTGGTTTCTGTGCGTGGCACTGAGAATCCTGCGGACATCTTTACCAAGAACTTAGATTTAGCCTCCACGCTTAAGCACATGCATCATATGGGTCTGCGCGCCGCCTTGCTTCCAGAGGGGGTAAAGGGGTTGGCCATGACAATTTTGCGGAATTGTGTTGCGAAGGGAGGGATTTCTTCGTTGATGGAACGGTTTAGACCTCAAAAGGGACAGAAGTGGCTGTTTGTGGAGTTTTGCGCGCCGCTTGAGTCAGGGTTCTCCAGGGTCTGTGCTAGGGAGTTTCCGAAGATTCATCTTTTGACTGTGACCGCCGCCGATGATGGAACGAAGAGAGAAACTCGAGAAGATCTCGTTGCCATTGTGGAGAAAGCAAGGGGTCGCGGCATGAGGGTTTTCTTCTGGAGCTCGACTCCATGCACTGGAGGATGCCCGTATCAGCGGATGAACCTCAAGAGGTACGGAGACAGTTATCAGAAGCATCTTGACGGCCTTTGGGCTGTTCACCGGAAACTGTGGATCGCTGTCCGAGAGATGTGTGATCTTTCTGATCATTGGGCTATCGAGTGGCCAATGAAATGCGCTTATTGGACCTGGAAGCAGACCCAGCACTACTTTAAGCTACAGAAGTACCAGATCCATGATTCGGTTGTGGATGCGTGCTCCGTTGGCCTTCAGGGGTGCGATGGGCTCTTGGTTTCTAAGCGTTGGAGGGTTAGGGTTACACACGAGAGGGTCGCGACTCAGCTTTCTGCTTTGCGCTGTGACGGCTCCCACGAGCATTCTATGCGCTTTGTGCTTCGAGATACTCAACATTACCCCGAACTTCTGTGTAGAAGGGTTTTGGAGAGCTTAGAGTGACTAAGTTCCTCTTCGCAGCCATTTCCACTCAAAATTTTTCCTTTTAAGGGTTTGGTAGTCCCGCCGGAATGGACCACTACGGTCTCCAGGCTTTCAAGGATGCCATGGTTTTTCTTTCTTCTGTTGACTCGCAGAATGAAGCACTGCTTCTTGAGAGACTGCTTGTCTTGACTTTTGCCGCAGGGTTTGTGACAGGGTGCGTCTTCCTAGGGGTTGGTCGCTGTCTGTACGCCCGTTGTCTGGCAGAGCCAGAATGGCCAGTACTTTACTTGACTGCCAAAGGTGCTTTGCTATCACGTGAAACGTGATTGTCCAAGCATTCGGCATACGACTCCGCTGACACGCAGGATTTGTCTTTTCTGCGCTCGGGAACCTTCGAGGCTTCAAGAGTCTACAAAGAAGGGTGACTGACCCGAACGCCCAGAGGGGGTGTAAACGTATATCCTCTGTTTGGGAGGATATGGTGGGCGTCCGGCTCATCTGTAGAAACCTGAACAGTTCTCGGCTAGTTTCCTGGCACTTGGAGTGTTAGGGACTCTTTTCGCTTTAAAGCCGTAGGTCCTGTAGGTTTTCCCTGTTTTCGGACGTTCTGAGGAGTTTTGGTAGTACCAGGGTGCTTTTGGCCCATGGGAAGTTGTTTAGAGAGCTCCGAGCCACCTTTAGGTAGTTTGCACCTCGGTTTGCTGGAAGACTTTGTGCCGACTTGGCTCAAGACCGGAACTGCGTGTGGAGTGCAGCAAAACGAAGGTCTCTGTCCGAGTGTTGTGCTTGGTAAGGGGTTTTGCTGGGGCTTGTTGCAGTTTCGTTCTTTTTCGTTCATCTTTGGGATCTTTTGGAACCACGTGTGTACTACGGGCGGAGCAACAATCCCACCAGATTACTCCCCGGAATGGGAGATCGTGCTTCAACGATTATCGACCGCAGCCTGCAGCTAGGTGTGCTCTCCCCCAAGAAGAGGACATCATGTTTCATCTCTTACGCACTGGTGACTCTTCGGCCGGACCCGATGGTTGCCCATATGAGCGCTATCGCCAGCTGCCTACAGAGTTCGCACGCGCCCTTCACTCGTATTTCCTGGATATCATTCTTGGGGTCGCTCCGCCCCCTACACAGGCATTGACCTTCATCCCCAAGGCTGACGCAGGCCAATACGCGATAACTTCCGGCCGCTTGACATGCCGGACACGGCTGCTCGCATCATTGACTCTGCTGTCTTTGTGTCGGCCATGAGCGTCATTGCTCCTTGCCTCAATCAGTCGCAGGCTTGTTAGTCAGTTAAAAGAGGCCCCTGCCAACTTTATGATGGTCCCGGATTGCTTATTGTCCGAGTTGCAGCCTTGCAATGTCCTCCTTACTGATATGGCCAAAACCTTTGAAAGAGCCAAGAGCCCAGGGTGGCTTCTTGAGGTCTTAGAACGTCTCTGCGTTCCGCAGTGGGTTCGACAATGCACCCTTCACCTTCTTTATGGTCGTCAATCCCTGCACCGAATTCAAGACCTCCTACTGCCACCACTCCGTATGAGACATTAGCGCCTTTCTTTTTGCCTCGGCTGCTGCGAAGAACGTTTTGTACGCCATTGATGAGTCGACAGAGTACCTTGCCGCCAATTTGCATCGACTGCAATGGTATCAGCGTGATCAGCGATCTACCTCGCGCAACTTGGTTTACTTCGTGCTCGGACCGTCTGGTCCGAGTTCTACTCAGCGCCTTACTGCCTGACGTTGCACATGGAGTCGCATGGCTTCATCAGATCCTGCTCCGGTCTACAACAGGCTGTCGCAGCCGAACTCGGTCCTCTCCTTGGCAAGGCGACTGGCACCGTAGCACGGCATTTGCCCAATCCGCAGGAGCTTGTACGTGTTGCTGATCTCGCCAAACCTCACCAGGAGCTCGTTGCATATCTCGCCCTCGACAGCCGCCCAACCCGTCCAATTGCCTTTACACCGCGGCGGCACAGTAAGTAGCCTACGAGTCCGCCTCCTTCCTGCTCCCGAGCACGTACAGCCGTAGTCGACGAGGCCCAGTCAAGCCAAAAAAAAAAAAAGGGCTCGGTTTTAGGAAAGGGTTTGGTTTCAGGGTTTTAAAAAATGATTTAAAGGGTTCAAGGCTTTAGGTTTAATCTTGAGAACGGACCTTTGATCGAATTTGTTCATGGCTGTCGGAAGACTCCTTGACCAAGAAGATTTTCCGAACAACTGTACGCATTATTTTTCAAAATCAATTATTAGTGCGGTATGGAGAATGCTCGAATTGCGGAAATATTAGGACAGTTTTGATTACGTTGTAAACCTTCACGTTTTTCCGGCGTAGCATTTGCACAAGCTGTTTGGTTGGAGTTTTTGCAGCCATGCCGCAACATGTCTAGAAGATGAACGAAGTGAAGCAGCTTTCATGTACAACCATTGAAGTTGTCGGTGTTTCTAGCCACTCCAAAGTGTGATTGTTTCATAAATTTATTCCGGCATTTAAGGTTTTGCGATGGCCTCGCAAGTGCAGCTGTGTTGATGCGAATGCCGGAGATGCAATTTTTTTAATGGATTTTCGAGCTTCGAAGTTGTGCATTATTTTCCCTTTGGCAACGGCCGGCCCACCTTCGCATTCCGACGAACCTACCTGTTTCGACGTACCAGCGTGCGTGTGGGTCAATTTCGAGCCGTGTGCAGCATACGTTAGGTCCTGCCAACACTTTCGGCGGTTGTTGCAAACGGCAGCAACCGGCCACCCAATAATTTTTGCATTGGCATCAACATCAACAGCTTCCGGCCGTGCAAAGCCACGTGGCATCAAATCCAGTTGACATGAGTCATTCCACATTCATTTTGGTCAAGGCACTTGCGGGCTCAACAACAACTTAAAACCGTCAAGGCAACACGCTTCCAGATCCGCCTCTGCACACGGCTTGATTTGGTTTCAGTTGGTCGCAATGTGGTTCAAAATTAGTCTTGACTTGTGACTGCCATGTGGTCAGTGCCTCCAAAGGCGTTGCCAAGAATTCCGTCACATTTTCGAGCCTTTTCTGCATTCATGCCATTAGTTGTCAATATCTACCCAGACCAAGTAGCATGTTGCTTTGACATGAGTTGCTAGTGTTTGACAGTGATGGATCCGCAAGTTTTCATGACTCCGACTGTTGCATGCCAGGCTTTTCTTCAAAGGTCAACCCGAGATTGCTGCAGCAATCTTTGGTCAGATCAAGCGGGTCTGAGGCTGGAATGTGACATTGGCATTCGACATGAGTTCGTCCCTAGCTTCTTTTGATCATTTTGGCGTAGAGAACTGCGCGCCGAATATGCAGGCACTGCGGTTATGGCGATGCCATGCTGAGAAGTTCGATGCTGTCAACATTATTACTGTTATACGCCGCGTGGTGTTGCGCCTTGGTGGAGAGTCTGACGATGTACATTAGCTTCACGTTGGTCAGCTGTTTTCGAGGCACTCGCCCGGCACAGCGTGGAACCACATCGCGGATTGGCGCTGCCTTCTGCTTGAGGCGCGAAGTCGCATATGCAGTACAATAAGAAGAGAAGCATCGTGCTTCGTGCCAAACAATCTGATCCAGATCAGATATGTCGAGCAGCACCGTGCGCGGTAGGCCAGCAAGCCGGACATGTTCAAACCAGCATGTGCATTTTGTGTTCGTTGCAGGCTCAGAAGACCGTGAAGACACTCTGCCCGAAGGACATTTCTGCCTTAGCATGGGTGCTAGGCAGGGCCGACATGGGAGTGGCTTGGCGAGATTGGTTTGTGTTCACTATGGGCAACAAATGTGATTCGACATGTCCACCGCTTCGAGATCAACACTGCCTGTGTTGCAGAAGGTGAAACATGGGTATTTGTTGATCACTTGTGCAAGGTCGTCCCGAAGGAGGAGCAGCAACTCGTCAAGGCTCTCGTGAATGCCAGCTCGGTGCAAATGCACGCGTTCACCACCAAAGATCTCGGTATAATCGCTTGGGCGGTCGCGAAGCTTGAAGCATGTGTGCGGCTCTCAGATTGTTGGCATTCTTTGCTATGCAAGTTGCGGTTGTGCAATGCTTCCGAGGATGCGTCAGATCCGTTCGCGTCTCTCTTGGCAACGGAGACAGCTGCTCGATGCGAGCAGTTGAGTGGAAAAGAAGCTGTGAACCTGGCCTGGGCATTGGCCAAGATGAAGGTGCTGCCTTGCAACAGCAAAATAACTTCTCGCGAGACTTTTCCTTCTGCTTCTCGGCCGTGTTTGTACTCCTGCTGGCGAGGTCAACGAGCCGTTGCTCATGGAAAGCTTGGCGCACCGAACGGCTGCAAAGCTCGCGTGTCTCAACAGGACCAAGTCCCTCATGCAGAGATTGTCGTCCAGCGGCGATTGCCAGCAAGCAGGTTGCCGAAGCAGACAAGGCCTGTTCGTTCCATGTCAAGACTTGGCTCGACAGGCAGGACGCCGCAAATGCGGCCTGGGCTTTTGCCAAGGCTGGGGGGTTTGGGTGCACAAGCCCGCCATGCATAGCATCATGCACTGAACCATGGATGCTGTAGGAGTCTCACGCCTTCCTTTCTGGAGCGATTCGTTTAGGCTCCATGATCTGTGATATTCTGTCGAAAACGCCGCAAGGCGGAGACTCGGCACGAACCTTTGCTTCGTGGCCTGTCGGACATGTTCCTGGCAAACCCTGCCGAGTTCCAACCTCAGGAGAAGCAGAGCATAAAGCAGGATAACGTAGGCATATGCACGAGCCCTGTTTTGGCATTCTCGCTCACATTAGCCGTCATGTTCCTGGACAGGAGGTGGCAAGCCTGTTGTGGGCCTACGCACGGCTTGATGCAGCGGAAGAGCACGAGGCCGGGATTGGGACATGCCGTACTTCGGGACATGGTGATGTGCCCAGACAGTCTCTTTCACTCGCTCTGTCCTTCCTTCTATCGGCTGCCTTCTATCGCAAGGCCTTACTTGCCGCCTTTGCTGACGTTTGTTTGCGGAACGTCTCCTGCTTCAATGGGCCGGGCCTGGCCCGCGTAGCCTGGGCTTTTGCTACGCTGGGCCGGACGGAGAGTCTCTCGGCTCCTAGGAGGCACCCCCGGCCTGGTCCAAGGCCGTCGCAGCTGAGGCGTTCTCTTTGCAGCTTTGGCCGAGAATGCGCTTCCATGGCTGCCCACGCTTGATGGGCCGACTCTCGCGAAGCTGGCATGGGCCTTTGCGAAAGCGGCGCCTCGGAGGGAACAGGGAGGTTGGAGATTGTAGCATCTGATGCCGGTCCGGTGAATTAGCTTCGTGTGAGGACCTGGAGGAGCAGACTGGTTTCATGCTGACGCTTGCCAATCAGGCCAACGCCTCAGCTATGTTGCCCTGGTCGTGCTGAATGCAGTCTTAGAATCCCTGCGCTGCCTGCACGAACCTGCTGCATCCATGTCAGGTAGAGCAGAATGTGCTCAGCCTGAACGCTCGTGACGTAGCGATGTTGGCCTGGGCATTGGCCAAGGTGGGGTGTAAGAAGCAAGCGTTGGAGAAGGCCGAAATGCGCATCGGTAGGCACCTTGTAGTAGGGCGGCGCTTTTAGGGCTCGTCTGCTAATGATTAGATCAGCTTTGCGTTTATTGGTCCCACTGCCCTGGGAGTGGGCACTGGGGAGCGTAGAGCTGAGTGTTTCGGGATGTTTCGGGGGGGGGGGGGTCGTTTTCCGTTTTCGGCTTGAGCGATTGATTGGACACGACGATGTTGCAAATAATCTGAAGTCGAGCTGAATTCCTCCACGAGCGGCCGCCGCAGCTTCCACGAAGCTGCGAGCGAGATTTTATCATTTGTACAACGAAGCTGCTAGGGTGTAGCAGAGGAAGGAGGAAGCAGCCAGCAGGGCTGGCAACCGCGGAAAGGCAGGACAAGGTAGGACCGTAGGACAGACATTAACTGTCAAGCTCTGCTCAAGAGGTGGATGCAGCACCCCCGCAGCTTATGCTGAAGTGCCTCGGCTCCATATCGGCGGGCACTCTTACAGCGTTGGATCTCGGCAGATGCACTTGTGAGCATGGTCTGAAGAGTACTGCGAATGACTGCTGGACTTAGGCTGGCCCAGCGTGCAGCAACTTTTCTGCACATAGAAAATGATGCAGAGCCACTGTGGCGGCTGTGTCTGGATCCCAGGTTCCTCTGGTGCCTTATTTGTCGCCTCAGGGTCTTGCCACTTCCGCCGCCGCTTTCACCGCGGTTTCGGTGTGTCCAGAGCGTTTGCGCCGAGCACTTGTGCAGGGCGCCTGGGCAGCTTGGCTAATTTGGCTAGAAAAAGCATGTTTCAAGGAAGGGCACAGTGAGGTTCCAAGGTCCATGAGTGAAGAGAGAAGCTGTCGGCGTACACTGGATGACTTTTGGTCAGGCTCTGAGACAGTTGAGGAGCATCTCTCATCCTTCTCTGCGCAAGAGCTCGTAGATCTGCAGTGGGCAATGGCTTCCCAGCCTCTGTGTGAGAGGGCCCTGGAGGTGCCTTGGAAGCCTTGGCCGGGAGACGACACATGCGCTTTTTCAGTGGGACTCTTGGAGAGGATGCTATCTCGCGAGCACCTGGCTGGTCCCTACGCCCCCCTTATGCGGCTTGGACCGACTTCAATCAGGCACTCCATCGGCTATGATTCCTTTGCACAGCCTCCAGTCAGGAGCATTTCGTTCAAGCCGGCAGTTTACCAGACTGCTTTAAGCATGTGGTCCTGGTGCTGCTCTTGCAAGATATGCTGAGCACCGAGGCGGGCACGCAACAAATAGCCTCTCATATTTGTTAGAATATTGTGTTCGATTGGCACGATCATCTGATCTGTCCTTGATTCGAAGCATTTTGAACCACCTGTGCAGTCTCCCATCGTTTATGTGGACACTCATGCTGGTGCCGGCATGTACGAGCTGGACATGCAGAAGGCCTGGGCTACGTAGAAGAGGAGAGCAGCCAGAAGTGAGGTCAGACAGGCTTGGTTCCGTCTGAAAATGCATCTTCCCTGAGGGAACACACGGCTACGTGCGCAGTGACGAGGGTGTTGGTCGCCTTGTGGAATCTGCAAGTGCATGGACGAAGCCGAAGCTGGCCTGGACATGCCTGGACCAAATTGCTACTCAGCTACTCTTACTTGACTGTGCAGAAGCATGTGATCTCAGGATGCCTGCACCAATACGGACCTATCTTGACATGGTGGAATCCTGCCAAAGTGCAAGACTCACTCCGGAGTCAGGCGCGGCCGGCTTTGCTGCTCGCTCATGCCCGTGTCAGTGAGAGTATTGTTCATGACTGAAGCTGCAGGTTTGCAGGTTTGCAGACTCGGTTGCGGCTAGTCCCCATTGAGAATCCCTACCCCGAGGCCTCTACCCGGGCTCGCCGGTCCTGGCCGCGAAGATGTTGTCGGCGGGCCCCGTGGGCTCCAGAGCTGTTCTCATCGAGGCGGCCGAGTCTGTGTATGCTGCACTCTGCTCTCTGGCTGCACTTCGAGCGAGTTCTTGCAACCCTGACCTGATGACCTGATGACGAGCCCTCCTTGGCCAAGGTAGAAGCATGGCCGCCTTCACCCATTTGCATGTGGAGAGTCTGCACGAAGATGCCTACAGGAGCGTCCCCGTCCCGCTCGGATCGGCATTCGACGACAGCTCACGACTCACGCCCTGCTCTGCAGGGGTCTTCCGAAGATTCTTGAGAGTACGCCAGAGCCGGAAAGGCAGAGAGCCCAGGGCACGGCAGGCCTTGTGGTGACTGGTGTGCCACCCAGCTGACAGGGCCTTGGTTCTCATCGATCCTCCCTACGACTTGTGTTTCACCGACAATTTTAACTTCCGATTGCCAGCTGCCCGGTGGGATCTTGCAATATTCTCCATGAGCCCCAGCCGTTTCTCTGCTTCAAGGCTGCGACAACTTCAGGAACATTGGCCAGCAGCATCTGTTGTGGTATGGCATCCTGACTGCATTGTAGATAGAGAGAGAGAGAGAGAGGAAAACCAAGAAGCCGTCTGCACTGGGAACTTCAGCAGTGGCAGTTTTTCGATTGGCATGTCTCTGTAGTCGAGCTAAGCAGACTGCGAAGCTTTTCGTCCCAAGAGCGACTCAAGCACAAGCGGGCAATAATGCAAGAATGAACGGACGCAGACAGCAGGAGTGTTCAGAAGAACGCCCGAGCGGGCATCCACATCGTAGCAAAGGTCAGTTCTGGCCATGGGTGTGCTCGCCTATTCTCGCAATAACGGGTGTTACGTTGCGAGAAATCAAACTGCGTGTGTTTGCTGGCCCAAAGAAGATGCACTGTCCGCTGAGCGGATTTCGCTTGCAGATCTGTACGCCGCACTGAAGTGTGTTGCTACTACCAGTTCGTTGCGGAGCATATTTCCAGCTGTTGGTTGTGTGACTGCATGTGCGGCTGCTTGAACTTCCAAATCTTAGCCGATCATGTCCATGCTTGTGGTGGAGTCCCAGAGTTTGATCAGTGCGATCTCACTTTCGCACAGGTATCCACTGCGTGACAAGACGAGAGCTCAGAGGGTCTATCGAAGGCGCCACCAGAAGTCGATAAGAGGAACAGCATTTCGCCATGGTAGTTTTGCTCCTTGCATCGCAGGGTGAAATCTATTTCGCTTGGGCCGGTCTTGGCATGCTGGCATCTGAGCTCACACATCCCTGAGTCTTGGCGATCTGATTCAGACTGCTGCTGCATCGTGGAGTCTGGAGGTGAGATGGAAATCTTCCGGACTGCTTGCCCTGGAAGTGCCATTAGGACCCTCTTGCTGTCCGCAGTTTGGTTTTGGTTTTAACCAGTGCGCTCACGAGTTGACCTGGCAGTCAGGACAGGTGTTCTCATCCTGCGGCCTGCTGCGGGAATTCAGGGGCAGTTTGAGAGCGTGGCTGGACTGAAGTCCATCATCGGGGCTTTTGGCCAGAGTGCCGAGCCTTTCATGAGAGGTCCTGCCAGCGCTTGCGGACATGATGTCTCCTTCATCAGAGGCTCGGGCCCTCCGTTTGATTGCCTGAAGATGAAACAGCTCACGGTGCTGTTAACTTGAGCCTTTCAGTTTCCATGTCATTCGGTCAGGTCGCCAGAAGCTGTGATGTTTTTTGGATCTGAAGCGGCGCAAAAAAAGCCAGCTACTGCCTCTGAAAGGGCAAGACTTTCGGATATACATTCGCCTGCCGGCGTTAGCGTATGGGTTCTGGCACCTCTTTGCTCCACTGTATGCTATAAATTCGCCGGATTCTGCACCAGTCATTTGTCATTGCAAGGTCAGCAGCTGCTGGGATTCTCGTAATTTTTGTGCTCCAGTGATGCAGTACACAACCTGCCCCAGACCAGAAGCAAGAAGGCAGGTGACCACATTGGGACTAACTGCACTATAGTATGTTGCTTGTACTTGCACTTGGCATGAAGTCGTTGGTGCCTTTTACCCCGGTAGCCACCAGCTGTAGCACCATGCCGTTTGCAATCGCGTGTGTTGCGGCTCGGCAGCAGAGAGGGCTTTTGAAGGGTCTTATGGGCAGTGACGATCGCGAGAGTCGCGAGGTACTGCTTACCAGCCAAGCTGTGGCGCTGACAGAGACACAGCCTCCGATGGCGCGGCCGACAAGTGGGCAGCTGGACCACTTCAGCCCGCAACCCGGTGCACCCACATCGGAAAAGACGCAGGTATACGCAGGTGCGCGACATCTTGCGGCGCCGAGGCTACTCCATGTACTTGGATGACAAGACCGAGGAGGGGCCGCCCGAAGTTTGTTGTGCTCCAGCAGACTTTGGCGTGAGGACCCGCGCCGCCTGCACCTGCCACATCTTCGACTTCGAGCTCCCCCCGCCGGGGCGCTAAGGAAGGCCGCCCAGGCTGGGCCCCACCCAGCAATCTTGCTACGGCTTCAGAGCTGTGCCGGCTCAGCCTTTTCTATTTCGGGACCGAATTCCCGGTCCGAGCATGAGCGCGGTTTCGGGTTTAGGGTTTGTGCTTCAGGGTGAAATGGCACACAGCGGACCCGAAATTTTCACCCGCCGAAACTTGCCTGCATAGACATGTAGGAAGCAAGGAGTTGGCCTCAAGGGACCTTCAAACAGGGCTGCTGGGCTCGCAGCACAGGGGAACAGGTCCGCAGGTCTGGCTGCCACCTGTAGCTTTCTCGAAGGCTGCGCCGGTGATCGCTGCAGCCCTCACGGAGATCCCGGCAGTCCGGGAGCAGCGCCGGGCCCGGCGTTTTTGTCCTCCGCAACCAGCGGCGTCTGTGCGAGCCGCGAGCGAGGCTCTCCGAGTGGCTCGGCCGCGATGTGCCGGCGGTCAGCGGCGTCGCCAAAGAGCTCCTGGACCTCGCCCAGAGCGAGGTGCCCTCACACACTCTCTCTCTCTCTCTCTTTCTCTCTCTCTCTCTCTCTCGTCCCTGGTCCCTTGCCGTGCTCGACCTTTCCCTTTCCCTCTCCCTCTCCCTACGCCCTTTGCTATGTCAATTTTCTCTCGCTTGTTCCAGGTGCGACGTTTGGGAGACAACTTGGTGGAGACTGCAAGGCAGACTTCCCAAGCCGCACAGAGGACTGTGGCACCCATGCCGTAAGGCCGTCTTGATTCTTCGGCATCTCTCCAGTAGCCCAGTCGTTGTGTTGGGAGGAAAGCCAAGGGCGCCGTGAAAGAGGCTGGCGACGTGGTCAAAGAGACTGTGAAGGAGCTGGATGAGACAGTGCCACAGCCTCAGCATGACACTTTGGCATGTCGTAGATGTTGGAAGATTAGCCATGGTATCAGCATTTTGGCAGCTTCAGCTGTAATTCACTCTTGACGTAGAGCTTCTTCTTCAGCTATGTAGATTTTCAACCTTGCTGTGTTGACCTGTTCGAACAAAAACACTTCCAGAGATACGTTTGTACGAGCCTCTTAAGGTTCAGTTTAGGCTGTTGTGGTGTAGCACACCGCGTGCGAGCAGGAACAAGTCTAGAAAGAGAAAGGATTCTTGTGTTTGGTCTGCACGGGTGAGTGCCCCATGGACCATGCTGGACCTGCACCGACCCCCAAGCCCTGCAATTCCAGGATCCTGGCCGAGCACAAGGCAGAGGAGCTGATCCACCACAAGCCGCCGCCTCCCCGGCGCTTCCGGCCGTGGCTGGTGGGCACGCTGGGTTTCGCGGCCGCTGAGCTGCAAGTCGCGATGGGACGAGTCTCCGCCATGTGCAGTGCCAGCCATCTCCGAGGCCGTGCTCGGCGTCGTCGCGACGCGGCGCTGGGCGGCCCGGCACCGCGGTCCCTCCATGGCCGGCACGCGCCGCTCGCGCCGGAACACTCCGACGGTTGGGCATCCGAATTGACGAGAGACTACCGAAAGTTCTTGTTTTTGTGTGCAGATTCCGCCGATAATCCCAAGCCGGGAGGGCGTGCTACAGAGGCCAGATATTTCACCGTCCTTGGCCTTGGATGTTTTTCGGAGCGAGTCTTCAAGAGGCACACAAACTTGCTTCAGGACGCCTTCCCAGTCTGCCCTGACGCCCGTTAAGGTTCACAAAGTGGAGTCTCCTGGCCTGATGCCGGTTTCTCAAGTCAGGCGTGGGTCCTCAAACTGCTGGGTGCCCTGAGGTTTCAACGAGTGGGGCTCAGCGACGGTGCCGAATGGGACTCGTCCGATGAACAGGATTCTGAGTCACCGCAGGTGCGCCCAAGAATCGTGCTTCCTAACGTGTACATTCTGCGCGAACTGATGAATGGAGCATGTCTGGTCGCGGTGTCAGGACAGGCAGGTCAGCTTCGGCAAAATGAATCCAAATACAGAATATTTCCAGATCGGGGGTCAACAGGCGGGACGATTTTGTGAGGAAAACGCAAGTCGTCCCACTCGTTGAAGCAGCAGGTTGTTGCATTCTGAAGGATTCGCCCGGTCCGTCCCCACGTCCCGGAAACGACCGGGCCTTGGGAGCGTGAGCCGCCTGGCCGCAGAAGAGCTCTCACCAAGAGGCAGATCTTTGTTGAAAATGCAGATTTGAGAATTTAAGGTTATTTCAGGTCAGTGTGATCGCGTGGACAGAGCCAACGAGCCTGTGTGGCGCACCATTCAGGTTCGTCGCGATTTCTTCCCGAAGGGAACCCCAGGCAGTCCTGTACCTTCGGTTGCAACCGGAAGCAAAGCGACCAAAGAACGCGTCTACAGCACCGGTCAGACTTTCAAGGCAACCGTCAGGTAGATGTACAAAGAGCACAAAGTGGCCTTTTGAATGCGCAGACGGCACAGATGCAAGTCCAGTAGAAAGTTCGATCAGTACCATCCTATTGATGCCTAGCATGCAAAGGTGCTCGCAGATGGTCTGCACTTACATGTATCTGCTTCGGGTTGACGCACGGAAGACGCGGACTATGAGTAACGCTTCCCAATCGAAGCACATCAAAGCTTCGGATTAGGTCATCGCGAAGTGCGTTGTAAAAGCTCATACCAGTCCTAGACCCAGTTCCAGAAGCTCGTTCGGGCCGAGGGGCCGGTGAACGAAAGGGTGCAGTTTCATGAAAGAGGTGCGGGATCCGAATGACGGAGGTCTGCACAACTGAGATAACTTGTGTGGCAGCAGTAGCATCAAAGTGAAGCACGCTTAGGGCTCGTCATGGCTCGTCTGTTCTGCTCAAGCCAGATGATATGGCTGAGATGTACCCTACAGGACCAAAAACCCAAACCACAAGTATCATTAGTATCTTGTTCTGCATCCGAGCGAAGCAGTCAATGTTGCTGACAAGCCGACCGGATCTCGAACGTCCTCAACGGATGGCCGGCGAGTATGGATGGTTCGGCATCCAACTTGCTGCGTTCTGAGATTCTGAGGGCTGCTCTTGCAAGATCGCAAGATGCTCGCCGTAGCGGTGGAAGGGAAGGTCATGAGCAATGCCTGGGTGCAGACGCGACAACAGCTGTCCGGCAAGCATCAATATCCTAAGCGGCACTAATCAAGAGCCTCTGCGACTCTGCTCGTCTCTGAGGCCCGTTGGGCCCTTGGAACATGAAAAGATCGTCCTCGAGGTTGGGCCCCGGCATTTTGAAGCAAGTCGGAAGCAGGTCCGTCGGGTTTGGGCTTAGGTTGCGGAGCTGCTTCGCAGCGCTTGCAGCACCGACGGATCCGCCTCAGCTTTGGAGGCCGCCAGATGATCCGAAAATCGAAATTCGTCGGTCCGCTGAGCGATTCGAATGGAGGTATCCTTGCGGCGGCCGAGTGGAGCCAGCGAGGTGCAACCTGTGCTGACTTGCATCCTCAACGGAAACGGAACTTGGCTGTGGAGAGGCTTCACGGATATTTCCACTGACTTGCCCACTTCCGTCTTCGCCTTCCGGGGAAGAAAGTCATCATGTGCTGCGCCTCAACGTACTTTGTCCAAGCCGTTCAAAAGCTTTGCGCGGCATTCGCAGGTTGTGCAATGTCCTGCAATGCCCTGTAATGTTCTGGGTTCTCTGCAGACTTGGACGCTTCCCGAGGTTGGTTTCAGTCTGCTGGCGTGGATAGCCAGCTCGTGCGACCGGCATGTGGGAATTTGAAGCTCCTGTTACTCTTCCTACCTGCGGAATCCTACCCGCTGCAGAAAACTCCGCTCTTATTCGTCAGCCGCCAGGTTTCTCCTGCTGTGGTGCTTCAATTTCTTGGAGGCTGGAAGCAGCCTCTGTGCAGCCTTGAACTTGGCCGCGCCCCTTTCACTCAAAGGTGAAGGCCGTCCTGAAGCGCCGCAATCCACTACTTTGGCTCAGAAGCCGGAAGCTCGCAGAAGCTCTTGAAGCTCGTTCAAATGCTGCAAAGAGGGGTCTAGGGCTTGGGCTTGCGCGTCGCATGCACGGCTCAGCGAGGCTTGGGGGCCCTGGCAGCCGGTCTTCTGGTGATCACCGACTCAGGGCACGCTTAGGGGCTCGGTGGGGGGGGGGCCGCCGAAGTCGAGCCCTGGTGGAGGCTCTGTCGGAGGCCCACGACTTGGACAAACCAGGCGAAGTCTTGGGCGCAGACTCCGACTCTTGTTCGGAGAAAGCGCGCACGCTTTCTCAAGGCCTTCCAGGCAACCTTGGGGCTTCACGGCGCCGCGGTGGCCGAGGCCGTGGCCGGTGTGGCCACGAGGCCCAGGCCCAAGAGCAGAGACTTGATGGAGAAAAGGGGATTCTGCGAGTTCGAGCCAGGCCGAAGGCCTCCAAGTTCGCTTGCCTTGTGACCTCCTCGGAGTTTAGGAGTAACGCCGCGCGTGGGCCCCCTGCAAGCGTGATGCGAGGCGTTGGAACACGCCGCAGCCGCAACCAGCCTGGTGTTGGCACTGTGGGGGTACTGTTCTGATTCCACAGGTGGGCAGCACCGCCAAAGCATCATCGAAAGCTTGTGTGGGCGGCTCAAGATGATGTGCAGGTCTTCTGCTGGGATTGCTTCCCGAAGTGTCATCGGCATGGAACCCGGTTTGCAACAGACGGTGTGTGAAAGACGAGCTACAGTATGTGGTACCCATACCATGTCATGAATGTACAGAGCTCCAGAAGGGAACTATAGTGTGCGAAAGGGCTTTGCTTCAACTGGGCTCCAGGCCCTCTGGAGTTCCAGGCGCGATGCTTGGCTCAGCGGTGCTGCGGGCAGGTCCCTTCCAGCCTCGTCTCCTTCTTGGGCTGTCGCAGGCCCGGTCCGATGCAAAAAGAGGGTGATAAACGGCAGAGACTTGATTTGTTGCAGAGGCGAACAGTACTAGAGCCAGCTTTGGCTCTCGCAGCGTCCTCGCTGGCGTTCGAACTCAGATCGGCGCCTTTTTTGGCTTTCAGTGTCGACCCGAGGCTCTTCTTGCTCGGGTGGTGCCTGTTTTCCTTCCCATGGAGGCCAGAATCTGCCACGCGCATGTATTGTCGAAGGCGCTGGTGTTGCTCAATGGTGCCAGGCGACCTCCGTGCGAGTGCTCGCGGTGCTTTCCTGCGTAGCTTGGCTGTTGAGGTACCAGAGCTTGCATGACAGCTTTTAGGACTGCTGACGCGGGTGCGTGCAGTGGCTGTGGCGGGCTGCTGTGCTTTTCTGAAGGCTCCCGAGCTTCGCCGAGGCAAAGCCGGATCGAAGCTTAGGGAAGGGCCCCACAGAACGGCTTGGTCCCTTGGTGTTTTCAAGCATGAGCAAAGCAAAAACCAAGGAGCAGGCACATGCTGGTGCCGAGCTAGAACTGGGACTTCTGCGAGGCCGACAGTGGACAGTGGACAGTCTCGGCTGTATCCGGCGCAGTGTCGACTCAGGTGAACGTCGCGCAGTCGAAACTGCGCAGGTTGGGCACTGTCGGGCATGCTGGCATGAGGGGCATGAGAGCGTCTCGCTAGGAGCCATGTCGATTGATGATCCATGATGACCCCTCCTCAGTTCCTGAGCCGGTCACTGGAAGTCTGGGCTTAGTCGGTATGCTTTCGTCGGACAAGCATTTCTTGAGGTCATCTACGATGTGACGGATTTTCTGCAGGATGACAGCTGTGCATGAGTTGCTTGGTGCTGCCAGCTGAAGTGGGAAGGTAGTGCCTTTTGCCACCCCTTGATTCCAGTTGCGTTGATGTTATTTCGCAACCGTCATGCTCCAGTGATTGCAGCGCCGAAGCCTCTAAGGGCAGGCAGAGTGTACCGCTCAGCTTCTACCCTCAGCATCGCACTTGCTCGCGCCATAGCGCCCAGCACCAGCGCAGCACCATGCCGTTTGCAATCGCGTGTGTTGCGGCTCGGCAGCAGAGAGGGCTTTTGAAGGGTCGCATGGGCAGTGGCGATCGCGAGAGTCGCGAGGTACTGCTTACCAGCCAAGCTGTGGCGCTGACAGAGACACAGCCTCCGATGGCGCGGCCGACAAGTGGGCAGCTGGACCACTTCAGCCCGCAACCCGGTGCACCCACATCGGAAAAGACGCAGGTGCGGTCGCGAGATTGCGGCGCCGAGGCTACTCCATGTACTTGGATGACAAGACCGAGGAGGGGCCGCGCCCGAAGTTTGTTGTGCTCCAGCAGACTTTGGCGTGAGGACCCGCGCCGCCTGCACCTGCCACATCTTCGACTTCGAGCTCCCCCCGCCGGGGCGCTAAGGAAGGCCGCCCAGGCTGGGCCCCACCCAGCAATCTTGCTACGGCTTCAGAGCTGTGCCGGCTCAGCCTTTACTATTTCGGGACCGAATTCCCGGTCCGAGCATGAGCGCGGTTTCGGGTTTAGGGTTTGTGCTTCAGGGTGAAATGGCACACAGCGGACCCGAAATTTTCACCCGCCGAAACTTGCCTGCATAGACATGTAGGAAGCAAGGAGTTGGCCTCAAGGGACCTTCAAACATGGCTGCTGGGCTCGCAGCACAGGGGAACAGGTCCGCAGGTCTGGCTGCCACCTGTAGCTTTCTCGAAGGCTGCGCCGGTGATCGCTGCAGCCCTCACGGAGATCCCGGCAGTCCGGGAGCAGCGCGGGGCCCGGCGTTTTTGTCCTCCGCAACCAGCGGCGTCTGTTTGAGCCGCGAGCGAGGCTCTCCGAGTGGCTCGGCCGCGATGTGCCGGCGGTCAGCGGCGTCGCCAAAGAGCTCCTGGACCTCGCCCAGAGCGAGGTGCCCTCCCGCTATCTCTCTCTCTCTCTCTCTTTCTGTCTCTCTCTCTCTCTCTCTGTCATCTTCACAGATGCTCAGAGTCTTTCTTTTTGCTTTTTCACAATCTGACTCTTCCCAGTTCTTTTCCCTCCTTGCCTTGCTCTCGCTGCAGGCACAACGTCTCGGTGACAACGTGGCGGAGACTGCACGACAGACTCTGCAGGCAGCAGAGAGGACCGTCGGTGTCACCAGCGACTGAGTACTGCATGTTGCTCAGTGTATAGACTCAGTGTAGACGAGGCCTTGTTGCGCGAGGAAAGCCAAGGGCGCCGTGAAAGAGGCCAGCAATGTGGTCAAGGAAACCGTGAAGGAGCTGGATGAGACAGTGCCACAGCCTCAGCTGTACAGATTTGACTTTGTGTAGCCCCCGCGGCGCGTCGTAGGTGTCAAGGTGGACGAGGTTCCAACAGAGAGCGTACGTACAGTCCAGTTTGGGACTGGAATGTAGCGAAGCCGTGAACAAATTGCATTGCAGAATTTGACTGATCGTTCCGTTTGGTGTGCACCGGGGCATGTGATGGACCTGCGCCGACCCCCCAAGCCCTGCAATTCCAGGATCCTGGCCGAGCACAAGGCAGAGGAGCTGATCCACCACAAGCCGCCGCCTCCCCGGCGCTTCCGGCCGTGGCTGGTGGGCACGCTGGGTTTCGCGGCCGCTGAGCTGCAAGTCGCGATGGCATGGACCAGTCTCCGCCATGTGCGTGCAGTGCCATCTCCGAGGCCGTGCTCGGCGTCGTCGCGACGCGGCGCTGGGCGGCCCGGCACCGCGGTCCCTCCATGGCCGGCACGCGCCGCTCGCGCCGGAACACTCCGACGGTTGGGCGCTCGAAGGGGTTGGACAGGGAGGGAGTCGTGGAATAACTACATACCCCAGGAGCTGTCAAGTCATACCTCAAGAACTTGTCGATGCCTGCCAATAAGTGTATTGGCTCACTGTACATGCATCAACTTGTCAAGTTCTTATTGCCGCGCCGACTGTATGTCGTGATCTTCCTCCGGTTTTAGCGCTTCTCACCGCTCACCGATTCCATTTGGATCCTGTCGCAAAACGAGCATACCGCAGCAAGCGGATGACAAAACCCAGGTCCAAGGCCCAAGTTGTAGAGCCTGATCACACACTGATCATATCAAGTCCATCCAGATCTTTTCTATTTCTCCCCTGCATTTGAATCCGAACTGAATCCTCCACTGGGAATCTCTTGTTGGGTTGTGTAGGGTTGGGGAGATGTGTGAAGGACAGACAACTGTAAACCATTGCCTCATTGACAAGCTTGGCAGCCCTGTGATGTGCGTGTGTGCGTGCGTGCGTGCGTGCCTGTTGTGGGATGATGCAGATTCCAGCGGTGGTCCCGGCTACCCGGGAGAGTGTCCTGCAGAGGCCAGGGCCAGAGGACCTCCAGAAGGAGCTGAGAGATGCATTTGTTGTGCCCATCGCAGGACACCTTCCCAGTCATCGCTGACACCCATCAAGGTTCACAAGGTGGAGCATCTTGGCTGAAAGATGTCGTGATCGTGTCCTCAGCACATGACTGGACTTTGGTCACCAAGGTTTCAACGAGTGGGGGTACAAGACGGTGCTGAGTGGGACTCGCCAGATGAACAGGACGCCGAGTCACCACAGGTGCGACGGGCCTTCGGAAGCTTTTGGGCGGTTGCTTCAAGCTCAGCTGGGTGCGGCAGGTTTCCGAATGGGAACCGGACATGGGCAAGTTGAACCCAAAGACGGAGTACTACCAGATCAACAGTCAGCAGGACCCCCTTCACGTGCAAGCAAGAGGCCACGCTCTTCTGCCGTCTCACAGGACTCTCCACGAGATGATCACCGAAACGAACGCATTTTGGGAGCCTGAGACGCAGCCTCAGCTGGAGTGAGTGACAGGGGAGGGCGAGAGGGAGAGGGACTGTGAAGGAGCAAAGTGCCATGCGAAGTCTCTCTCTTTCTCTCGCTCGCTCTCTCTCTCTCTCTCTCTCGTCCCTCACTGTGAAAACTTGCTACATTGCAGTCTTTGTATGTGAGAGTGCACAGAAGGTTGGATGGATGGGAAGGGTCTCTGTGCATTTATAATGACTCCTGCATCACCGTAGCCATAGTGGCTTGAGATGCAGGCTGATTCTCGTTGCTCTTTCTTTCTCTGCCGCCATGGACCTGCCCCTTTCTTTTCATTCTGTCTTGGGCAGTGAAGGTCTGGAGCGGCTAAGAGAATTGGGAGTCGAGAGTACATCAGACCTGGCGAATATTTTTTCTTCAGAACGCGACATTTTTGAGCTGTCCTCAGATGCTGCTGTGGTGCGAGCGGTTACACATGCATGGCATATGGCAAAAGTATCTGAGAATATCCGTCTGGAGAATATACCGATTTCTTGCTTTCGGATGTCAGAGCAAACAGCTGGTGTACATGGTGTGCAGGCAGCAGCGGGTTTGCGGCCCAAGATGCGATGTAAACCGCCAGCCCAATTATTGCCTAAGCCTTTCAGGGCAGGATACGCAGCTCCACCCTTGCGCGGATTGCCGCCTGTGCCTGACAAACGCTTGGCTACACTACAAACCATTCTGGAGATTGTCCTGGCGTCTGGCTCGGAGAATACGCAGTTTGGTCCGGAGCTGCGAACAAACGTCACGGAAGCCTTTGAGCTTTTCGTAGCTCGCTTCAGAGGCGTGCCTGATGCCAAGCTGCGTGCACATGTGGGAGCCATGAAAAGATGGGTTAGATGGCATAGTTTGCATGTCCCATCTGATGTGGTTTATTGGAAACCGACGGCCTTCTGGATTGCGCGCTACCTTGCAGATGCCAGTCGCGGGGGTCCCACAGCTTCCTGTCATGTCTTTGCGTCGCTTAAATGGTGGTTCCAGGTTGGAGGCCTGCCGTTGCCGATGACTGACGGTCTTGTCGTTGTGTGGGCTAGTCCATCTACGGACCATGTTGTGCAGCCGAGAACGCCACTTTCGCTAGGAATCTTTTGGGCTATGCTACGAGCATACAAATCTGCCTCAGGTGCAGTACTCTCCTTCTTGACCTGGACCTTGGTGCTGCTAGTAGCCTGTTTGCGCTTCGAACATTCCAAGAGATCGCACTCGCTCAGGCTGCAAGATGGCTTCATTCGAGCCACCTGCGCACAAGGAAAGCGCCGAGTCCAAGGCAGGAGGCCACCGTTTGATTGGGCCATTCCGGCCCGCATTACGCAAACAATTGATTTGTCGCAGCAGCTTTTCTTGGACGCGAGCGAATTGCAAACACACCTGGGCAAGCCTCCTACGTTCGTTGTGCAAGACCTTAGCATCCAGAGAGGTCAGCCTTTGTCTTCAGGAGCGCAGCTGATCGCCAGACCTATGTCCTTGCCAAAGTTTAATTGCTTGCTTAGGTCGGTTGCTAAGGGTCTAGGTGCTAATGACGAGGAGGCGGCTAAGATTTCATCTTATAGCCTCAGGCGCTTTATGCCGACAGCGGCGGATGTCATGCAATTCCAGCCGCACGAGTGTCAGGCCATAGGTAACTGGGTTGAGTTGCCGCAGACCGAGAACTCAGGAGGCGGCCGGCCTGCTGTTGTGGGAATGGCTAAGCATTATGCGCATGACAAGACTAGCACGGCAGCCTTTGTGAAGCAGCAGGTGATAACATCTTTGCACCAGGCTTTGTTAAAATCGGGTCAGCCGGCCCAATGCTCATGGCACGATGTTCGGTTACATGTCCCACCTCGTGAAGCAATCCTTCAAATCCTGCAGCCAATGCAGGAGGACCGAGGTTGTGCAGTGGCCCGCCGGAGTGCCGAAGTGGGGCTGAGCTCGGACTCAGATTCTAGCGTGTCCAGTGTGTCTGATGAGGATTACGAGAAGACTGCAGCGGAACTGCCGTGGTTCCAGCAGGCTGCAACCGGTAAGAAACACTTGGTGCAGTCTCAGCAGGGGGCCCAATTCATCCCGTGGTGTCGTGATTCAATTTGTGCAGCTTTGCATGTACAGAGGGGAGTAGGGATTGAAGACGCCGATGAGATTTGCCAGAAGTGCTGGGCCCGGGCACCGTTGGCCTGGAGGGACGCATTCCAGACAGGGAGCTAAACAAGAGCCGATGCAGCGGAGTGAGCCTCAGTTTTGCACTTCAGCGACCGGTGCCGGGTAGCCGTTGTGCCTTAACCTGGTAGTTCCCACTCGTTGCCTCGCATTATGTCGGGAAGCGGCGAACCTCCTTTGCCTTGCTCGCCGGACCAGCTTAAGCAGATTTTGCAGGCCATGCCAGCGGAGTTGAGGTCCTTGGTCTTGCGACTGTTGCTGGAGATTGAGAGCCAGGCGCGAGGGGCGGAGTCGTCGGGAGCATCTTCTACGGGCTCCCTGGGCGATCCGGTGCATGCTGTTCCTACTGCTTCTGCGTCGGCTGGGGTGGCTCCTGATCCACTTGTAGTGCCACCGGGAGAAGGGCGCATACGCCGACCGGGTTATCGCTGTGGCATCCCTTGTGAGCAGTGCTTCGAGGGCACTTGCAATAGGGGCAAACCTTTTCACTCTCATCACAATTGCCTCCGCTGCCGCAAAGGCGAGGGCCGGGCATGAGTGTGTGATGACGAGCGAGGGCTATGAATAAAGACCGTGAACTCTTCCTTGGCTTTGCCTCCTAGCATTGCGCTTGGGCTGAGAGCCTCAGGGAAGCAGCATGGGAGGGCATTTTGCTCAAGTAAGAGGCGGGCTGTGCAGTGTGACCAAGATAGAGCCATGGCTAAAACGAATGAGTTTCGACGCTGTCTGGAAGAGCAGAAGTTGCCAGAGGCCTTGATTGCATGGTGTGAATCAACGCTGGGGATTGAAACTCTGAGTGACTTTTGCAATATCGTGACAGTGAATGGCTATGAATCAGAGCTGGATACGGTGATACTGTCAGCTTGTGATGACACCAAGGCGGCAGCTAACAGCTAACAAAGCATTGTTGCTTGCTAGATTGCGTGCTGCCTGGCGCTCTGCACGCGCCTCGATTTTGAAGATCGAGGCTCGCCAGAAGACGGGACAGCCCGTCGATGATCTCGATGACCCTCTGGATCCAGCAACACAGGAGAGCTTGTTGGATGCGTGGCGAAAGCGCTACAACCTGGAGTTGCCAGTTCACATGGCGCCGAGTGACACGCTCCTAGGTCGGGTGTGGCGAGAGATGCAGAGAGGCACCGTCACAGTCATCGGGATTGACAAGGTTCGGAGCCTTTTCGCAGCCAACCGGCCTCAGAAGGATCGCTTCTTGGACTTGGGAACCGCAAAGCTTCAACTGCGGCCAGATGAGGACAATCGGGCAGCTCAATCCGTAGCCGAATATTATCAGCGGTTGCGAGTACTCTGCAATGCATACACCATAGCAGGCACCTTCAAGGTGGATTCCAAGCAGACTCCGGGGGTCAAGGTCTTCATGGCACCACTCGGGGTACTTTTGGACTACTGTGATGCGGTGCTTCGTCATGCTACGGATTCCCAGGCTTCCATTGAGTGGCTGAAACTCCGGGACGAGCAGTGCCGAGCCAGAGTCGTGGAGTTGGCGCGGCAGCAGTGGCCCTTGGGCGAGGCCTTCGCAAAGGCTTACCAGGAGCAGGAGCTCATGTGGCAGCAGCCTCCATCGCGGAAGCGAGTGGAGACAGAGGGACCTCCTATGCCAGAGTCGCCTCCGTCGTCGAAGAAGGCCAGGACGGCGAAGGAGTTCAAAGGGAGAGCCTTTTGCAAACGCTGGAACGACCAGCGAGGATGCAACAAAGAAGGCTGCCAGGATATCCACGCGTGTGATGTGTTGTTGGCGTCCGGAAAGCCGTGCAACAGTACCCAGCATACCAGGCTTACGTGCCCCAATCGCTAGGGCACTGGCCTCCCTGAGCCGGAGGTGGCCCAGCTGGCTCAGGGTGAGGCCGCAGCTGCGCATGTGGGTCAGTCTCGACTAGTCTCTCTTTGTTCTGAAAAGACCCCTGTGGGATCGGAGAGTGAGCAGCAGAGTGAGCTTGAGATGTGTCATGACCATTCAGACATTAGCACGACGGCCCGCAGTAGCATTTCGACTGAGGTTCGCACAGTGCGCCGAGTACTTCGTACACCTCAGTTTGCAAGGGCTTTCGCGGCTAGATCGTTTGGGCAAGCGAGACGAGTATCCGTCTCGGTGCCGTCTGAGTCCGCGGTGCCATCAGCTCCCGTCGAGTGGCCGTGCCCCTCTCAGGCCGAGGAGCTTGTGCCTACGGAGTGGGTGTACTACTGTGGGGTGTCGCCGCTACCGCAGACCACTTGGTCCCTGCATGACAAAGGCCCAGTTTTCGTCATTTCCTTGTTCGATGGAGTGGGCGCGGCCTTTGTGGCACTGCTTGCGTTAGGTCTTACCTTCAGGGCTGTGGCAGTAGAACAAGATGCAGTGGCTACGCGGGTTTGTGCAGCTAGCTTCCGCAACGTTGTACATTTCCCAGACGCCACAAGGTTCCAGGCCCAATGCTTGAAGCAGGAGTTCTTGAGTCGCAAGTATGCTGCAGTGCTGGTGTTGGGGGGCTCGCCATGTCAGGACATTAGCAAGCTTAACGCACGCAGGCGCGGGTTGCAAGCGCCGCGCACCCAATTGTTTGCTGAGATACCGCGTGTTGCCCAGGAGTGCAGAGACTTGCTAGCATCATTGCATGTCGAAGTGCCAGTGCTGCAGCTGTTGGAGAATGTGGCAAACGGCCCGGAGCAAGTCTTGAAAGAATTCTCTAGGGTTATGGGCTGTAGTCCAGTTGTAGTGCACGGATCGTCCTTCGGTTGGGTTAGGAGGACGCGCTTGTTTTGGGGAAGCGACGGTCAACGTTCTGTTGATCAGTTAGGCCGCCGTCGCCTGCCCACTGATATGAGTGCCTACCTTGACGATCAGGATACCGTGCACTTCACATGGACGGGCAAGAAACCGTGGCCAGCCAAGATGTTCTTTCAGGACGGGTTCAAGCCTGCTTTCGAAGCTACGGCAAACATAGGTGCGGTAGAAGGTCATGTGGGTTTTGCGACTTTTACCCGAGCCTTCGAACACCCTCTGTGCCCAGATGTCAAGGCTTCTGCAGAGGCCCAACAGCGGTATCAGGACGATGGTCGAGCCTACCCGGCCTTTGCGTATGAGACTGCTTCTTTGCTGTGGAAGGGGGACCGATGGCGGCAACCGACTGCCCAGGAGCGGGCTACACTTATGGGTATCCCATGCTCCACTCTGAAGTGGGCGCTGCCTGAGGTCGAAGATGAGGTGACGGTTGAGCGAGCCAGGTCGTCTCTTGTAGGAAACTCCTTTCACGTCCCATCCGTAATGTTTGTCTTGATGCTGCTGCTGCAGATGGTCCCGGCAGTCACAGGTATCCCACCACCGATGTACGCTGCGTTTGAGATTTGCTTGCGAAACCAAGTTCGGGGATCAGCCTTTCAACCAGGGATGGTGGAGTCATGCCCGGGGCTAGTTACGCCGGAGCTGCTGATGGGACGCATACAGCAGCAATTCGCGAGTCTTGATGTCCAGTGGCCGGAGTTGCAAGTGCATGATAAGGTCACGGCAGCCATCCGGAAGCTGCAAACCTTCAAGGTCGACTGTATCTTGAGGGGAGCGGAAGACGAGTTTGGGGCACCCCAATGGCGCCAACAGCGCCACCGTGCTTTGGCTTCGTCGGCCTTAGGAGCGCAAAGGGGAGGACCATTATCCAAAATCGCTTGTGAGCCACTTCTTCCTGAAAAGGTGGATAAGGATACGCATATGGCGCTTAGTCGCTGCTTGCCTTCTCCCTTTGATACACATGCTGTCTTAGACCCCGATGCACACTTTGCAATCAGGGCTATGGTTGCATTTGGACCATGCATTAGGACTTGGAGGCGCCTTCAACAGAGAGCCATCCGTACAGTGAGCATGTTTCTTGCACCCTGGGAGCAAGCCCTCAGGAGCCTCATGCCAGGTCCGGTCTTCAAAGTTGCATCGGATAAGTGTCCAGCGATGATGACGGCTACGGCCATCCTGCTTGACTGGCCTGACTTAACGATTGGCTTTCGGTTTGTCAAAGGTTTTCGCTTGTTGGGTGAGATTGAAGCCCCTAAGATTTTTCGCCCGGTCCCGCCGCCCACACCTGACCCGCCTGACTTAAAAACTGAGTTTTTGAAAAGGGCCCCAGCTGCGATTCGTAAGCTTGAAGCCTTTCTGCCACAAGCAGAATACACGCAAGAACTTCTTGAGCACACTGAGATGGAGATCGAGAAAGGCTGGGCGGAAGGTTTCTTCACAAAGCAAGAGTTAGATGAGATCTTTGGTCAGTCCCAGTGGCTGCCGATGCAACGATTCATGCATGTCCAAAGTTGCGGGAAGCAGCGGCCCATTGATAACGGTCGTAGCAATGGGCATAACGCCCTGTCGTGGACGGTGGAGACGATCTTCACTAACACGCCAGACTTCGCTGCCGCAGCTTGCAGGGCACTCATGGACGCATTGCGGAGATCTCACGGCAAATGCCCGCCGTGGGCACAAGTAGTCTTCGGCACTGAGGACATGAATCATGCTTACCGCCAGATGCCCAATATGCCTGAGGAAGCGCCAGGACTAGTCATTGGGATCTGGCACCCGGCTGAGGGCTCAGTCAAGTACGCCATCATGCGTGCCCACCCGTTTGGCCTGGCTAGTTCTGTCTTGAACTTTTGTCGTTTGCCAACACTGGCTACAGCGGCTACACGACAATGGACAGGCACGGCCTCAGCTGGGTACTTCGATGACAGTGGCATTCTTGATGTTGTGTGCGCCAAAGGGTCAGGCCAAGAATCCTTGCATACGGTGTACCAGGTGATGGGGGTCACGCTGGACATTCCAAAGCGTCAGCCAATGGCGTCACAACGCACCTTCCTTGGTGTGCTGCTTAACTTGGCAGGTGTGCATGAGATGGAATCGATGTCCATCGACGTGAAGCCGGGTTTGCGCGAGTCCTTGATTGCTGAGTTGGACGCAATCCTGTTGCAGGACCACTTGTCTTCTGGGCAGGCTTCGAAACTAAGGGGAAAGTTCCAGTGGGCTGGCTCGGCCATGTATGGCAGGTGCGCAAGGGGCGGTCAGGGCCCCTTGGTCCGACGACAGTATGAGGCATCAGATGATATCACGCCCGAGCTAGCACGCAGTCTTCGCTTCATGCGAGCTCTCCTTGAGGTGATTGGTCCGCGTAAGATTGCCTTGGGTCCTAGTCTTAAGCCCCCTGTAGTCATCTACACTGATGCATCTTGGGAGCCCCAGGATATGCAGGCGCCGGGACTGGGATTGGTTCTCTTGAGCCCTGATGCCCATCCACAAGGCCTTGCCTGTACGATCCCAAAGCAGGTCCTGGATGCCTTTCAGGAGCGTGAGACTCAGATCACGCCGTTGGAGGCACTTGCAGTACTCCAAGCTTCAGTGGTGTTTGCTGACCAGATCGCGGAGCGCGATGTGATCTGGTTCTGTGATAACCAAGTTGTTTGTGCTGCTTTGGTCCGGGGCAGCTGTGCATCAGACGATATTGCTTCGATTGTGGTGCTATGCCACCTCCTCTGGGCGAGCTTAGCCGCCCGAGTGTGGATAGAGTGGGTGCCATCAGAAGCTAATGTGTCCGACGACCTTTCTAGAAGTGGCACTGCGGATCCGTGGACGCGCCACCAGGAATGGCACCTCGGAACAACACCTTGTCTTCCTTGGCACTTGATTCACGCTGAGCCTCTGCTGTCAGCTGTGGACACCCTTAAACATTGGGACAGAGAAGTACATTGGGTTAACCAGGGGACATCTGACGAATGTCAGGTGTTCGCTGGGTCTGCAGTGGACCCATCTTTGTCCAATGATCCAGGGTCCTACAGACTACAGCAGAGCGCTGAAGGAAAAAGTGCGAGCATCGTATCCGATGTGATCAGTGAGCCCATTATGAGAGTGCACAGAAGGTTGGATGGATGGGAAGGGTCTCTGTGCATTTATAATGACTCCTGCATCACCGTAGCCATAGTGGCTTGAGATGCAGGCTGATTCTCGTTGCTCTTTCCCGCCCGACCCTCCCAAAGAGGTTTCTCGTGGAGACGAGTGGGTGAGCATAGTTAGGGTTAACCAGGGGACATCTGGCGAATGTCAGGTGTTCGCTGGGTCTGCACTGGACCCATCTTTGTCCAATGATCCAGGGTCCTACAGACTACAGCAGAGCGCTGAAGGAAAAGTGCGAGCATCGTATCCGATGTGAATCAGTGAGCCCATTATTTCTGTGGAAGAAAACTCTCCTCCTTTCAGTTCAGGCCTATAGTGCCCACTAGAGTCCAAAAGCCCCAAATCGCGGCTCGGCCGGGCCGGGGTGGTGTGCTTGGGAGCTCCTCTGACGGCATGAGATGCCGAGCAAAGACTGCCAAAGAGCCTCTCTAAAGGAGCAGGACATGGAAGGGCCGGAAGCGGCGAAGGCTTAGGGCTTAGGCTGGGCAAGGCCAGGCAGCCTCAAGACGATGCGAAGCTGGCCAAGATTTCTGCTTTTCTCGTCTTTCTTTCCTTGGTTGGAGTTTCCGATCCCGTCCGGCTTTCTTTTCGGCAGCTCTTAACTAACCCTGTCGACTGAGATTTGAATCAAGGTCACCGCAGGACTGCGGTGTTGATCATGCCTTACTTGTGCCTTGCTGGCCAGGACCAACAGAAGGACTCGGAGTCCAAGAATTCAGCTTGAAGTGTAGTCGCGTCACACAAGGTGGCGTTGGTCTCGCAACTTGAACAGACCTTGTTTTGGAGACTTGAGTCTGGCTGTCGACATCGGTAGGCACTGTAGGTTTCGGTGCGCTTGCAAACGTTTGCACCAGGTGCTTGCTCCTTCAATACTGTGTAGTTAGCGGCCCCTGTTTCGCCAACCAAGCGACACTGCATGGAATAGCATGCAGAAAAACGTCGCTTATCTCTGCCTGGCTTTGCAACCGCTGGTTGGATGGAGGGCACCGGAAGAGTGCTACACCCTAGCTGCGCTAAGATTGCTCATGGCGTGCAGGCTGTTTGGAGATTATGGTGTCTCTCCGTGTGTTTCGGTGTTTTGCCATCCTCCTCCGGCACTTTGGATGTCGAGCCTGGACGGTTCCAACAGGAATTGGATGCAGCAGGCTCGTGCCTGGGCTTGGGGCCTTTAGGGTTTTGAAAGTGGTAGGCACTAGATAGAATCGGGATTCGTTGGACAAAGGCCCCGAAGCAATCTGGTCTCGAGGGGCTCGTGATTGCTTCGTGCAAGCTTCCTTTGCATGTTGTTGGAAGATCGTTCGTTTGCTGCTTCGGAAGCCCCTTGAGCGTGGAGTTTGAAGACGATTTTCTGGAGGCTCTCTGCCGAACGAAACTCTGTGCCAGAGCCAATGTCCACAGGCACGATGTGGAAATTATCGATCTCGGACTCGCAGAAAAGTCTTTGTTCCATAGTTTTCCTTGAGTTTGAGTCAGAACCTGCACAGAGAGAGAGGCAGCAGGCAGCCTAATTCCCAAGTCAACATCGCAATCACCGTCGATCTGCCGGCTTTAAAGCTGCGCGAAGCGCTTACGACCTGCTCTGGGTTGTTTAAGCTCTGATGTGTACCTGCCCTGAGCAACAAGCCGTGGGCGATGTGAGATTTCAAGCCGCAGAGTCCCGGGGCCAAGCTCGTACTGAGCCCGCCTCACAGATGGGAGGCCCCAGAGAAAACAGCCCAGGGCCCTGACCGATGCATTCCCTGCTTCGAGAGCGTCACCTTTCGCAGGAAAGGCGCCTTTGCTTCGCTTTGCTGCAGGACCACCCCGGCGGGGCGGCGCCGTTGCGGCGCCTTGCTGGCCAGGCCCACGTCTTGCAGGGGTTGCGACGCAGCAGCGCGTCGACACTGACCCGCAGGATGCGACAGACGCGTTTCTGGCGGTGGGGCACTCGGAGGCCCTGTGCTCAGACTCATCACGTAGCTGTCGCACATGGCCGTCAAGAGAATTGAAGCGAAGAGACAGGCCGCCCGGCGGCTGCTTCAGAGCTTTGAGATGAGACCTTCCGAAGGCGTCCCATAGTACCGTCCCTGGCCCTGCCCTTCACCGTTCAGATGATCAGACTGCTGCGTACTGTGCTTTTTGTAGTTTTCCTGGAAGGTCGCCTCGGACTCGCAGCTCGCGCAGCTCAGTCCAAGTCTCACCCCGAGGAGTGCGCCGGGCGGCAAAGAGCTTTTGAGAGGGATTTCTGTTTTGGCTCTGGTGCGAGAAGCCTCGCGTTTGTCGTGTCTCTGTGGGGACAGCCTAAGTTGACCACAGCCTGCGCAATGGGGATTGGAAAGGCTTCCTTAGCTCTGCACCCGGCAATACGAACCCACTCGGTCGGGAGAAGAAGATCCGAGTCTGAACACAGCATACGGAGCCAGCTAGACAAAGGAAGACGAAGATAAGCCGAGAAGGGATAGCCAGATGGGAGGCACGGCTGGAATGGCTGGTCGCGGCATCATTCCTGATTCCTGGCGACCCTTTGCAAAACCGGCCGACCCCTCTATTCCGGCTGGGTGGGCTACATGACATGCCCTCATGCGTTGTATCCTTCTGTCATGCAATCATACAGTCATGTGTGCTGTGACAGCTAACTTTTGGTATGACATCATGTGTCGTGGTGCCGGCGGTTCAGGTACGATCTGACCCAGGAGCCAGCTGGGGTTTGGGACTCCCTGCGGCGGCTACTCGTGTTGACTGCAGCTTCCTGAGGCACTGGATCTGAGATCAAGACCAAACCCTGTGTGGAACTTGAGGCCTCCGTTTTCCTCCTGCTGGGCATGCAGACTGCCCTCAGCGACGGCTTCTTGCTCGGTACTAGTGAGTGACCAGATGTCAGCAAAGCTTTGTTTCTTGTGGGCCAGGTCACGAACTCGAGGCACCGGCTCCAGCGCCGGCACTGTTGGGCATGGGTGTGGCCGCAGCCATGGCAAGCTGCCCAATTTGCCGATGCAAGCAGCCAGGTCCAGGTAACTCTCGCAGCGTTTGATCCTGTATTGCATGGGTTTCTGCTCGATCCAGTCCCTCCGGACATTCGTGCACGACATCATCTCAAATTCCTTTAATGCCCCCGCTGGGATGATCCGAGGCCCAGCTCTTCTTCTGGGGAGTTCTGCCAGCCAGCTGGCAGGAGCCGGCCGGCGGCTGAGGCTCAGAGAGGCTGTTGGAGTGATGTCTCGAAGTCTAAGAAACCACAGCTGAGATTTCCCCGACCCACTCGCAGCCCTGTTCTCAAGCATGGCGGGTTCGCGGGAGTATTCTGGCGATGGCGCCGTCAGGACAGGCATTGATTTTTCGCGGACGGTCCAGCTGTCTCTGACGTATAGGAGGGCCGCGGAGATGGAGGAGGCATCGAAGCTTTATGCCCGGCGCCTCGTTGGCCCAGGGGACGCCAAGCTGCAAGCTCTGCATTCCATGACGACGCTGCAGCTCTGTGACCGCATTCTCGGGTCGTCGCCGAGGATGCGCTGAGCGGGCGCGTCAGGGCCTCGGTGGCCAAGGAAGCCTACGCTGCTCTCGGCAAACGAGACGCGTGGCTCCCCTTCCGCAAGGCCAGTTTCGATCGGCGCAACTACTGTGCCTCGATGTCAATCTCAGCCTGGGGAGGCATCGCCGAAAGATTCCGGCTTGCTGGATCGGATGTTAGCCACAGAGCAGCCGGAGCAGACATTTACAGGCCATCGCGGCCACGCACTCGAGCTGCGTGTTTTGGTTTTTGTGGAGGGCGATGTGCCAACCTGACATACCGTGGAGGTGAGTGCAGCAAGATGCTTGCTTGTGTGGTGCACGCCATCGTTCACTTGCAACCGTCACTTGCCGATAGTTAGGCACACCGCACCGCAGCTTGTCAGAGATGATCCGCACGTCAGGATCACGAATGCAGATTGGTATGCCACATCGATGGAACGCGTGGCCGCGGAACTCATTGCCAGCGGCATCTCGGCGAGTACAGGTGCAGTGGCCTCTTGTGGCCCTTGTCCTGTTCTGTTCTGTACACTTCAAAGGAGAGCTGGAGCCGAAGGCCACCTTGGAAGACAAGGCAATGCGCATGACCGAAATCATCGCCGTTGCCGCCGGGGGCGCCGGTCTGGCCGCATATTACAAGGCCAGGATCTCGAATGATTGTCAAAGCAAAAAGACAAAATGACGCTTGTAGTCAACGTCATCACCATCACCATCATCATCATCATCATCATCATCATCATCCTCATCATCATCGTCATCGTCATCGTCATCGTCATCATCATCGTCATCATCATCATCATCATCATCATCATCAACGTCACCATCATGCTCCTCATGCCGGCATTGATGAAACTACTCAGACTATGATACCAACAGCAGCACAGCAGTGACACGAGCAACACATGAAGTTTGGACTTGTGGAAGGAATCGAAAGCCCCGGTTAACGATGGCTGCATCGAAATGCAGGCTCTTGGCAAACCCCTGCCTCCTTTGCCAGCTGCTACAGCCGGCGAGCCATTCTTCAAGAGCCTCAAGGATTTCTACTCCGGTGACATTGTGGTCGAAGCCGGCTATGGAGCCTCGGCAGCAAGTGCACCTCGCAAGCCCGGTTTGAGTCCGCTGCATTGAGGCTACTCTCTGAATCCGAAGGGAGGGTCGAAGGTCGCAGAGGCGGCCGTGAAGAGAACTGGATGGAAGTCGTTGGCGGATTTCAAGCCAACCATCGACAGCATGGATCCGCTACTCGACATGCCGTGGAGCATCGGGAGATCTGACACTGTAGAGGCATTCCGTTTTTGCCATCACGTTGCAGGGGGGCCTAGAGGAGTGCTTGTACTGCATTGCGTGGAATTTCCTCATTACATGTCTTGTAAGACCTGTCTGTTGTATGCCCACTGAAGATTACAATACGTCTTCGGCACAAGCACGTCTGACATCTTTTAGCACGCCTGTAGCAAGAAGTTGGGATAATCGATCAATGCTCGTGCCAAGGTTCAGCAAAATGTCACTCACTCCGTACTCCTGTTGGATTCAGCAGCAATGGATGGAAGCGCTGTACATCCCTCTTCGGGATGTAGTCAACTTTTCCGCAAAGCCACCACCTTCCCGATGCACTGGGCCTAGTTCCGCAGAGCCGCTTAGGTGGGTCGGGACGCACCACCTGGGAGAGCTGAGGTCTGTCGCGATCGGACTTGGAAGTGGTGGCCGCTGCCTACGCTGGAGCCGTGACCTGCCATTTCTGACACAACGGGCACGCGGCCTTCGCAAATCTGACCTCTGGGATGAGCGCTGAAGAGCATCCGGCGAAGGCACCTGGGCAGGGAGCCTTATCTGTTTTCCAGACGCCGAAGCACGGCCGGCGCCAGTAGGACCAAAGACTACATGCCGTGTGGTAGCAGACTGCCAGCATAATTGAGGTTCGCATGCAGCTTCGATTGAAGCATTCTGGATTCGTCATCGACCAAAAGGTAACATGTTTCTGATCCTGAAGCCAACAGCAGAACGAAGAGAACGGGAACGCGATAGCTAGGGTCGCGGCTTTAATGGCAGATAAGCAGTACGCAAAGCCTGGACTTTTCTTCAGTTGATGTGTCTCTGGTGAGGCTGAGATGGAAGAGTTTGCCAAGGCACAATGCGATGCCAGATACCATGTGTCGCTGGGTGTGTTGCCTACGCTGTTCTGCAAGTGCGTCAGAAGAAGTAAACTACAGTACCAGATGTTGAGGTTCATGGTTGGGTCGGTGGTTGCGAAAAGGCTGGAAGCAGCGAACAGCAAGACTGACTGCGGAGGCCCTTGCCAAGGCATCGGACGAACAGTTGCAGAGCTGCGCCGCGACTCTACAGCCGTCTGTCTGAAAGAGCGGGCTTTGTGTGGGCGTGTCTTGCTCTGCATGGCCCGCTTGCCACTTGTATTCTTGCACCGGGCGGGTATTTCGGAGCGCAAAACTGGCAGAAGTGCCGATAAATCATGCGGTTCGCCAAGATCTCTCAGGAAGAAGGCGGGCGATCACGTTTACCTTGACACAGTGGGTGTCGCTGCAGCGTTCGCCACCATGACAAGGTCCTTGTCTCACGCTTCTGTCAGTTTTTGTTTCGATGTCCTGACACTTCCAGCTCCGAGCCTTGCAGGATGGTGGATGGCACGGGTCACTCGGCCAATTTGATGGCGACCAAAATGGCCAAGCACGTGACCAACTCGGTCGATGCGGCCTCAGTATGCCTTGTTAACCACTTCACTTGCGTGCAATGCATTACGTATTCCGGCGACTTATGATGCAGGTTCAGGTCAGGCGATCTCTGCGTCGGCGGTGGTTGCTCGTCCTTCTCGGGGGCGTCTTGGCTGGTGTGGCCGCCAAGAAGTTGGCAAGCCAAATGTAGGATCGGATTGCCGCAGTTGCTGCATGCTGCTGCTGCCAGAAGGCGTGTTCGCGAGATTTTAATCTGAGTGTGCAAAACGCTCTGCTTCGCTTCTGTAATTCGTGCTTCGTTTCCGGCTTCAGGATATGTGGTGATGTGCAAATGACATGAGGCACGTACTACGCTGGCTCCACCTCGACAAATGTATTTAGGGAATTAAGCGCGCGGTAACTTCGGTGGTTCCAGCCGGTATTTGTGCCTTGAATGGAAACGCACACAGCCTGCATTGCATCTTGGAGCTCGGGATCAGCAGGTTAGCTAGTTACCTCAGGACATGTTTGTGCTCAACTCGTTTGCTTCTGGTGCGACTGCTCTGGTCCTGCAGCATTATCTTTCGGCAGGTGCAGGGTTCCATTGTACAGATCGGGCGAAGGGGATTCTCAAGGTCATGATCCTTATGGATTCCAGCGAGATGTAGCCTTTGCAGACCCTTAGACTGCCCGCTTGTGCAGTGAGACAAAGCGGAAAGCTGCAGCCCGTCTCTGCTTCGCCGAGTGTGTTGTCTTTATGCTTTGAAGCTAACTTTCGAGAGGTGCTTGAGTTTAGGGCTTCTTCACGAGGTTCGGCACCGTCTGCTGCTGATCCCAGGCGCATCATTTACGATAACCAGCGTTGGTACACTGCCCTTTGCACAGATACGAACAGATCGGCTTGTGAGGCCTTTGCCAAGTTGTGCTGGCGATGACTGTGCACATGGCATCGTATCCCGCTGGGCCACTCATTTACTTGTCTTCTTGGAAATGCGCACAGCTTGCTTTGTTTGCCAATTTCGTGTTGCGAAGCAGCATCCGTGCCTGCAGCAAGGTGCTGGCTATTGGTGGTGCTCTCGGTTTTCTGATGCATGTCGGCAGAACGGAGGCCATCTGGACGCCATTTTCCATTGTACACTGTTGCTCATTAGCGTGCCGTGTTCCATTTCCTGGATTGGATTTCTGCTTCGAGAAAGCAGCGAGCGATCAAGAGTAGTCACGAGAGCTAGATCTCATCAGTCGCCGGGGTGGGCCCCGATTTGGAGGGGTGCTGGGGGCACGTTCGGGGAATCGTCCACCGCGGCAGTCGGATTCCGAGTGCGTGGCTCCTCTGCGCATCTGCATGCTTCGATGTGTAGCCGGTAACGACGCATATATAACTCCGTGGGCGGGGGCGAACGGTTGTGGCACTCTGCACGGCAGACCCAGTCACTACTTACTACTTGTACCGTGCGTTCGCATATTTGTGTGAAGCCCGCACCATTGCTGGCAATTCGGCACATCGTCAGTGAATGCTGCAACACCCTCGCAGAATTTGAGTCCAGAAGCTTTTGACTCGTTCTGCATTCTCGAAATCTAGAATGAGGGCTTCCAGAAAAGTTATTCTGCACGGGGAATTCGTTTTTGGTCTGCCTTGCTATCAGAAATCATTTCAATAATAGGCGAGATCCTGTTTTCGTAGCCTGTTCGGTTCAGGGCGAGCCCTTTGGACATGAAGATGTCGCCATCACAGTTCGAGAGTGGTTGATGCTGTTCCTTCGCTGCTGCAAATGCAAAACTTGCGCACTTTTGTTTCAACTTTCTCGATGTCCTCCTCGTCGGCGAAGAGTAGGCATTAGTTGAAGTTCCAAAGCAGAGCCATGCAGGGCCCTGCCTCGCCCAGTGCTTTGGGCACTGTTGCCTGGGCCCTTCTCTTCCAGGTTTGGTGGGATGTCTGGCGGGATCTCATTGCCTCAGCGCCCCGAAATTGGCCGTGACAGGCTTGCCTTCCTTCGACTTCCGCACAGCCGACAGGTGCTTGTTTGTCTCCAGTGTGTCGGTGTGGCAGTATTCCTAGAACGTCAGGAGAAGGGAACGCAGGGGACTGCGTGCAGGAAAGAGTGGAAGGCGTGGGCAGAGCTCTCTGATGGACTTGGGGAGTCTTTCGTCCTTCCGCGTTCCGGTCCTTCGACAGGTCTTCTGAGACCCTCCTTGGCAGCTCGGGGCTGAGCTTTCCCCGCCTTCCGCCTTTCAATGCTTGGTGTGCTCTTTGGCCTTGGAGGTGCTTCTGTTGGCTTTGGCAATGCAGGGCCTGCTCCGGGCCCACGGCCCAGGCAGGATCCGGTACGTTAAGTCGGCAATGACGGCAAATGCTGGTGCAGGTCTTGGCAGGTCTGGAGTTGCAGGAGTTTGCGTGCCCGCCCCGGAACTGAAGGGTTTCAGACGTCGGGTCGTGCGAAGTGTAGGCTTTGACGGCCATCTCTGAAGTTGCCTTGCATGGAGATGGTCAGCTTTTGACCCTGGCTTCATTGCAGCTGCAGGCTACAGTGATGGCGGGGCTCAGGATCGCAGGTGCAGTAGCGAAGCTCCCCCAGATCTTATTTGCTGACAGCAAGAGCTGCGGTTGCTGCTGCATGGATTTACACACGGGTCGAGCACACATCTTCAAGCTAAGGACTTGCTTGTGGATCCTGCTGAAGCAGCTGGAGGCAAACGGATCCGTGAGGTGTAGTTTCAGATACGTCATGAGTCACGCAGGTAGTCATGTGCCAATCAGTGTCTGCTTCGATGCACAAGAGTACCAAGGGGCTTGCCGTCTCGGTGCAGGTGGGAGCGGCAGCCAGCCATCTCGACGCCGTGGACCGAATCCTCAAAGTAGACAGTAGGTCGGTAGGATCTAGACTCTGTGTCGAGAAGTGCTCAGCCAGAGGGTTCCTTTCACCGAGCGAAATTAAATGGTGCTATGCGGGCTGTGAGATGAGGCCCTGGCCGGTGCTCTGCGCAGCGGCTCCTCGATGCTCCTTCTTGGGCTCGTGCAGGCCGCAGCTCCGGAGTCGAGTCTTGCGACGAGCAGACAAGCTCCCAAGCTCCGCCGTTCTGGCTCGGCACCGTTAAGGAAGAGGTCCCGTAGAGATGCGTGCAGCAGGAGCAGCAGGCCTTGCCGGCGCCGTCACTTGGATAGGTGATGAGCCCCTTCGCAAGGTTCACCTTCTGTCAGGTTCAGCTTACGAAATCAGGGGCTGTCACGATCTGCGCCATTTCAAGCAGGCCTTGTCGAAGGAGCTGGGGCATCCTGCCTACCTACTGACCCTGCTGTCCGATGGTGTGGCTATAACATGCAATGACGAGTGGCAGAGGCTTGACAGCTCCAAGCACCTTGTCGCCGTGCAGTCATGTCCATTCACCGACTTTGTCACCGACTTTGACCAGGACCTCATCGAGGTGCTTGGGAAAAACACGTTCGATCACGTTCGACTCGCTTGGACCGCTTGGGATTTTCCTGTCGCGACGCGGTGCCGCGTCGCTGCAGCGGCGCTGCCGTAGCCTACTTGTACACGTACTTGTTTAAGGAACGCGCCGGCAGGGGTGACGGGGCGGGGGCGGCGGGTGTGTTGGGAGGTTATCATTAGGAGACTATCCAGCAACGTCCCGACCTTTGTCCGCCTCGATGAACTTATGACACTTGCTGATTGCAGGCCAGCACGGCCGGCGACATCAGCCGAGCAGAGGAGCTGTTGGCAAAGGGACAGCGGCCGGATGCAGATGTGGTGAGAGGGAGGCACAATGCTGGTGTGAAGCCTCTGCATCTCGCTGCAGAAGCTGGGAATGCTGACTTGGTCAGACTTTTGATTCAAGCGCGTGCTGCAATCAATGGTGGCAGATGCGATAAAACCCCGCTGCAGATGGCATGCCAAGCCGGCCAGCCAACAGTGTTGGCGGTTTTGGTCGAAGCTGGTGCGGACATAAACGCAGCGAACAGGTGCGGTAGAACTCCGCTTCAGCTTGCATGTGCAGGTGGACATTACCATTGCGTCTACAATTTAGTGTTGGCAGCTGCAGATGTGAATCACACTGCTAACAGTGGCAGAACACCGTTGCAGCTCGCCTGTGAATTTGGCCATATTGATGTCATCAAGCTTTTGATCCGAGCTGGTGCCGACATTCACAAGAAGGGGATCCACGGGGGAACTCCGCTGCAGATTACCTGCGAGAAGGGCTATTTGGAGGCAGCGCGCCTTCTCATACGTGCCGGTGCGGACATCAATGCCGCGAGCCGATATAGTCGCACGGCCCTGCAGCTGGCATGTGAAAACGGCCACATTGAGGTGGGAAATGCCTCCGTTCTGCAAATTTTCCTAGTTTTCATGCCTTCGCCAACTTGAGCTGCATCTAGTGTATATGCAATCTCGGTTGTACTCTTTGTCAAGTACATGCGTGAGCTCAGCGCAGGTCGTTACTTACCTCATAGAGCAGCGGGCGGATGTTATCAGCCAGCGCAACTACGGAAGGACCCCACTTCAACTGGCTGCTGAGCAGGGCCACCCCGATGTTGTGAAAGCCCTGGTGGAAGCGCGGGCCGACACTCAGGTCGCTGGTGCCTACGGCCGCACACCCTGGACACTGGCGTGCGAAGGCAACTTCCAAGTGGTGCAGGTCTTGCTGAAAGCCGGAGCTGGCCGCCGCGCAAAGGGAAAGCCAAGCAGTTAGCCACCAAATGCAACCAAGTCGGTTTCGACGTCTTCTGGGTGGCTGCATGTTGCAGCGTTTCACCATGCTCAGGAAGCTTGGTGAGTGCTTTGAAGCTGCAAAACGGGTTGTATTGCGGTCGACCTCGCCTTTCCCATGTGCTTGAATCGGTTTGTTAGCCTTTGACCGACCAGGCTGCTGCCACGGACGCTTCGGAGGATTTCCGTGCCATACCGATACTAGACGGCCCGATTGGAGCGGTTTGTGTGTCAGACTCCCACAGGAGTTTGGTGCTGGCTTCGTTAGTGGTTGGCTCTCTGCAACCGTCGGACTGCTCACATCACACCACATCACGCCACGTCACGTTGTGCACGTTGCGGGCTCTGCTCGAGTCATATTCTAGGCGCTTGCCTGCAGGATCCATTGCTGCACTGCTAGGACTTGGGCAAGGCTGGAGAACGAAAGCACGTTGATGTCTTCGACCGAAAGCATCCGGAAGCTACAACTTCGTACTGGAAGCCCGAGAGAAGAGAGAAGCTAAAGTTGCTGCTTGCTGCCAGACCGGCGGCTGGGCCTGACCCTGCCAGAGCCTCGGTGATTCCTGGTTTTCAAGCTTGAGCGGCTATGTCTCGCTCTTCTCGAGCAGTGGCTGCGTGGATGTGGGTTGATGCAGCTTGGCGCCAGGTTGGCCTGGTTCCTGCACCTTCATCGCTCGGCGGCAGATCTGGCAACGAGGTGAGGCGACACGTTGCCTCGATTTTTGCGCACGAAAAACCACTGTCTCTAAGAGGATTGCAGAGAAGAGCCGTCCCGGAGAAGGCCTCCAGGGGAGAAATGTGTTGGGTCGTCTGCTGTCTCCCACCGTGTTTCAGGAAGTGCCCTGCCGGAGGCTTCCGTGAGGCCAGTTTGCTTTTATTCTGTGACCAAGAAATCAGACTTGGAAGGTAGTGAAAGGCAGATCCGTAGGCCAGCTATTCCCTCAAGCCAGGGCACGTGGCCTGGTTAGGTTGCTGTTCCTGATCGACAACTTCAGGTCTCTTGTAGCCATGGCAGCGGGGGGCCGAAGGTTCTTCGGGACAGCTGGTCAGTAGATGCAAGAGATCCACTGCGATCCACCTGAGGTGTGGAGCTTTCTCGGCCGCCCACTGGAGAGGCATGCAACACAAAACGGATGCTCTTTCGAACGAGACGTGGGTTGTCTAGACCTTTAACCAGAAAATAACAGCGAGTGGGTGGCAAACTGCGGTGCCAATGACGCTATGCTCGCGGCGCTGGCGGTAGTCTTGTCTAAGTCCAGTGGAATGTGGCACTTTGCCAATTAGCATGTGGGTTTGCCAGCTACTTGTAGGTGGAAACATGTCTTAAGCATGTTGAGCGACATTGGGCTCTACTTCAGCACCCTTCTGTCTGCAGGCTGGTAACATGGATGCTGCCAGGGCGGCTCCGCGTCTTTGCCTTCGAGGTCTTTGGGCTGCTTCTGTTGGCTTCTGGCTTTTAGTCCACGGTCCTGAAGGCTCCCATCGATGATTTGGGTGGTCTCCTGCAGGCTGGAGTTCCCTGCTCAGGCCCTTCGTTTCCTTTGATAGGCTCTGCAAACTCGAGCCGAGGTGTGCCTGATGTTGGAGGGTTCCAGCTGGCACCTTGGTCTTGGTGGCTGAGCCATTTTGAGCCACTGCAAGGGAAGGGGTTTGGTGTGAGTGTAAGTCAATGTCTAGGCCTCTCTGCAATCCCCGCCCTTCGGGAGGCCTTGCTGAGTCTCCGTCTCCCGGCCACGTCGCAGAGGCCTCAAACTTTGTGCGCAGCACTCTGCGGCGTGGAGCGATTCCCGATGTGATTGGAATTGTGCACTCTCGCCATCTCAGTTTCATATCATGAGAGCATGTCGATGTCCGTACCTTCATGGGCAGACATTTGTGACAAGCACGCTGTGGTAGTGGCTTTTGCTGCTTCAAGTTCGGCTGCTGCCAAGGTCTGTAATGTTGGGCACCTGCCCACTGCCGACGACGAGGACTTGAGGGTCGAGCTCCTCAGAGGAGAGGGAGGTGATCAGGTGATCCCTTGGCTGGTTTGTGCTCTGCGCCCAGCTGAGGCGACAGTGCGTTCGTCCCTGAAAATCATGGAAGAGCTTTCGGGCCGGGGGCCTCATCTCGGCCCGTCTCACGGTGTCTTGCAATTTCTTCCATTTACCTTCTTCAGGTGTGAAGGCCGCCTTGCGAACCAAAGAGGTGCAGGCGGGGGGTGCTTGGCGGGAAAGGGGTGGCTTGGGGAGCGAGCGTTGCATTCATGAGCTTCGTGAGCTCGGCGAAGGTGGCAGCGCATCCACCTGCAGATGGATTTGCTGCTTAGTTGGAATTTCGGACTTCCGTTTGTGTCAGCGTCCGGAATAATTGCATCTTGTGAGGTGGCCAACCTGCTGTGCGTCCTGCCGAAACCTGGCAGGCAAAAGCTGCTAGATTCCAGATTCGAGATTTTGCCAGCTGCCAGAAGTTCTAGACAGGGGGGGGGCGCAGAGAATCTGAGCTAGTCGGTAGATGTCGGCAGTAGAACCGACATCGAGAGCAGAGTGCTCAGCAGGCTCTTCGTGGTCTCGCGAGTTTTCAGGCTGCAGAACCATGAAGTATGCGCGCAATGGACCGTGTTTCTCACCACAATTGGGTCGTATTTTCTCATGGTGTTAGCGGAGTTTGAAGCACCTCATCAACCGTGGTGCAGGCGAGGCATCGTGCATCCGGGTTGGCAATCCGTCCGTGAAGTGAACCTTTCAGTTTTGCCCTCAAGACAGCACGTACATGAGTCAATCATTACCTTCCGCATGGACAATCAAGCTTCGGCGGGTTTTGGTTTGCCAGATTCCGGAGCTAGCCTTTGCCAAGGTCTGGTCGACAGAAGAAGCCGCCGTGTCCTGGTATCGCCAGCTGGGAGCTCTGTCATGCAAATGTGCAAATTATACACATTGCTTCAGCAGAGATCTTCTGTGCTCATGACTTAAATAACTGCAGAGTCATGACATGATACGTACTTCGCGGATCACTACTTGCCGGTCGAGGTCAGACGCCCATGCTGCTATCCTTTCGCAGCACAAAGAGGGCAAGCTTAGGAAGCTTGTCCCAAGCTTCAAGAGACTTCTTGTTATCCGACATTGCGACACTACATAAGCAAACGTCGCAGTCAGCCCCAGGACTTTTGGCAACCTGTTGCTGACGCTGAACGCGACAAAGGCAGCAATCTTTGGGACATTCCCCCGATGTTTCCAGAGCCACAGCACAGCACAGCGCACTTGCCTTCACCGCCCTGCGAAGGTCGCTTGGCAGCGGCGCTGCCAAGCCTGTGCCACCGTTGTCGAGGGATTCGCGCAGGGCAGGCGCTCCTGCCCGCATCAGTGGGTGCGTTCGGGAAAAGTTGTGCAAGATCAGGTCTTCTTAAGTCCAGGGCATGTTTGAACCGGGCTGCACCGTCAGAGGTAGCATCACTGTTTCCTCGAAGAGCTTATTGCGTGCTTCATGGGAGGTGCCACCGCTGCGGAGCCGCGACTTACGACCTGCCAGCCTTTTGAGTCGAAAAGTGCGGCACTTCCGGTGGCTTCGAGCGCGAACTTCGGACCAGCTGGGCCAAATCACCGGTTCTGCAGGAAAGGATTGAGGGAGATTCCAGACGATTTGCATCTCTGTGCCTATCGACACTTCCTCGTGTTTGGTAAGTTCGGTTTGAATAAACATCCGCCGCCTAGCCGTCGCATTGACGCGAAGCGCTTGAACTACAGTGCCAGCCTGTGCACATGACGGCCATGGGCACCCGCAGGACAAGCCGCATCAGCGGCAGAGTTGGCAGTGTACTATACGAAGGGTGCAGAGGAGACACAGACAACCACACAGAGTCAGGTCGGCCACTGTTATATGTCGGTTAGATGAAGCCTCGTAGCTGTCATGTTCGCGCTGCAACCTTCCTTGCAAAGGCTGGTTGTAAGCAGTTCACATCACACATATCGATATTGGACCGCCATAGCGTCTAACTCGGAGGCCTGCGTGGGGGCACGAGAGCAACTTCCGAAGGTGCCTGGCGAGGGCCTCGCTGCGTTTGCATTCCGTATGCTTTGCTGCGAAATCTCTTGCTTGCTCTTCACACCCAGCGGGCATGGCTCCGTGCATGACAGCAAGGAATCTGATTCGCATCAGCGCCAACCTCGCCACTTCCGCCTAGCAGGCGCATCTTCCATGTTGAGATGCAAGGGCAGGGACAAACTGCATGAGTGCATTCTCATAATATCGATCTATTGATCGGTCTATCTTTTGCATAGATGCTTCATGACGCAACTAGATGTCTGCATGTGTACACACATACTTACATACACGTATATGCAAATATATTACATAAATAAACATATATATACATATTTGTTTGGACAGATGTATGTGCATATAGCATATACCCTACATATATATATATATATATATATATAGAACACACACACACACACACACGCTAGGCCACATACACATACCTCTATATAGTGTACCACAGCCGTGCTGCATTGTCCGAGGGGCTACAAGTCTCGCCAAACAACCTTCTTCTTCATCACTTTTGAACTTCCTCAAACCCTTTACGTTGCTCAACTTAGTGGACTGCTTATTTCAAGTCTGCAAGTGTCATCAAACTCTTTAACTGCCTAGCCTCTGCTTGAAACCTTCGAGAAGCGTTCGCTTCCTCAAATTCCCGCAATTCCGTGTGTATGGATTTCAATGAAGAACCTCGGCAAGTTAATGAAAGCAAGCGCAGTTTCAGAATTTAAAGACTTTCATTTCAATGTAAGAAGGTCGTAATGGCAGTCCAACAATTTGGAACACCATGATTTGTAAACGCTCAGCAAGCTTAAGCGAGTCAGAAAACTGGCGTTCGGCTTGGCTGTGACATGGTTCGTTTGTGCCGCGGGTTAGCACCGGGACGGGCTTGTTTGATTTACACCTGCACACACACACACATGCATACATTTTTTGGTTACATACATGCATCTCGTTACACGCGTAATTCGTTTGTGCATCTTTTTTTGGGCGGCCCTATGCAAAGCAGACACAAGTCAGCGTACTCACTGTGAGTAGGAGAAGAAAGCGCTAGACCTGAGGAGCTTCTTGCACGTTGGCAGCCCCACTAACTGAGACCAAGCCGGACGGTTAACAGCCAGCCTGTGAAGCAAAAGGAAGGCAAAAGGAAAACTAGGGGATAGGGAGGTCATGGCATGTGGGGTATGTGAGAGCCAGTGCCATGCTAGTTCGGCACACTGCTCGGCCCAGTGAAGTCTACGACGTCCCGGCCGTATGCCTGCCTGTACTGTACCCCCTCTATATACAAACGCCTTCGTGAAAACACAGTTTCGCTCCAGGTTGCTCGGAGTTGCTCTCAAAACGTGACCAAACAACTTTAGTTGTGCCCTGTGGATGTGGTCTGTGAGGGGGGGCTGGTCGGCAAGGGCTCTGACTCCTTCGTTGCGGATGGTCTGTGCGTGGGGGTTGTCTGTGAGAACCTTGGTGTAGTAGGTGGCTTTGATCCTTTGGATCTTGCGGAGTGACTGTGAGTGGAAGGCCTCAATCCTGTGGAGGTCTGCTGTGGTGAGCGCTGCGGACTCCATGCCATAGGCAATCATGGGGATGAAGACCGCGTTGTAGATGCGCAACTTCCACGCTACACTCAAGCCTGTGTGTCTCCAGAAGGCGTGCAGGGTGCTGAAGTGCTTCCGAGCTTTCCCCAATCTTGCGGTGATATCCGCCTTGCTGGACGAGTCCTGGCTGAGCACCACGCCGAGGTACTTGGCCTGTGTGACTTCCTTCATTGGTTCACCTGTGAGGAAGTGTATGTGGTTGACGGCCAGCTGTGAGCGCAGCAATTCGCACTTTTTAAGATTCAACGAGAGGTTGCTGTAGCCAGCAACTTCTTGAATCTTGTGCAGAATCTGCTGGCCCCTTTCAGCAGTACCTGTGAAGACGGCCATGTCGTCTGCGTAAGCGAGGTCGTAGAAAGGTTGGTTCTGGCTGAAAAGCCACGGAAGCATCTGGCCGTGCTTCTGCAGCTCCGCGTCGACATCCGCCATGATCATGCTGTGAACCACCAAGAAAAGGTAGGGAGAAAGCGGACAGCCTTGGCGAATGCCCGAGCTTGCAAGGGACTGCTGGCTCTGTTGTCGTGCTGCTTTGACTGTGAAGGAGGGGTTGTTGTATATCGAGCCAATCAGATTGACAAACGACGGCGTCACCCCGTGGCGTTCAAGTGCCACCGTAACTGCTTGCGGGTGAACTTTGTCAAATGCCTGGCTCCAGTCAAGAAGCTGCACGTACAGGGTTGAGCCGCAGCGTTCGGCTCGCTCCAGAAGCCTCCTTGCCACATGAATCGCCTGTGAGGTCGATCTGGTGGCTCTGAACCCATACTGTGTGGGTCGCAGCTTGTGATCTATCGCCTGCTCCAGGCGTTTCTGGAGAAGTCTGGCGAAGAGCTTGTAGGAGGTGCTGAGGAGGGCGATGGGGCGGTAATTGTTGGGGTCCGCCATTGTGCCGCGCTTGTGGATCTCGGCCACGACAGCTGTTGACCATTCTTCCGGTACAAGACCTGTGAGCAGTGCGTCGTTGAAGAGGTCAAGTAGCGGCTGCCGATTGGCTGGTGTGAGCCACTTTAAAGCCTCTGCCGGAATTTGGTCAGGGCCTGGAGCTTTGTGTGAGGCCATGCCTTTAAGGGTGGCGTTGAGCTCCTCCATCGTGATGGGTTCCATGTTGACTGGACTTGCGTCTGTTAGGGGGTGTGTGGGGCCTGTGTAGTCTGTGGTTGGTGGGGCCCACTGAACTTCCGACAGGTGTTTTGCAAAGGTGTCGGCCTGCTTGCTGTAGCTGGTAGGCTTGCCGTTGGAGTCGTGCAAGGTGACCGTGCGGGGCCTGTAATCCGAGCGGATGCGCTTGATCCAACGCCACTTGTCCCGAGCGTCCATTGTCTCTTCGCTCTCCTGAAGGCGATCCTTGAGCCATTGCTGCTTGTCCTTGCGGGCCTGTGAGCGGATGGTCTTGTGTAATGCGCGCTCAGTGTCCGAATCCTGGCTCTGGCGAGCGGCTGTGCGTTGTTCTATGAGCTCCCACGTCTGCTGGCTAATCCAAGGGTGCTTAGGTTTGCTGTCCTGTGTGGGGATATGCTTCTCCATGGACTGCAAAATGGAGTCCTTGATCGATTGCCATTGCTGGTCCAGCCTCTGCTGGTCGGTGTTCGACTGTGAAGGCTGGGGGGAGGCATCCTCCGCTTCGGCCTCGGGTGGGGCAGGCTCCTCGAAGGCTGGCTGATGCTGAAGGGTTTCTGTGAAGTGTTTGTTGAAAGAGAGAATGGATTCTGCGTCTGGGCGTCTGGTCGGCTTGGGGGTGGGTGTTGCTCTCTTGTGGCAAGCTGTGTGTAAGGAGAGCGTGACTCTGGTGAGAAAGTGGTTGCTGTTGAGGGCAGCGTTCGGGAGGGTGTGCACGTCAGTGACCATATTCTTCCAGGCGAACTTTGGTTACATACATGCATCTCGTTACACGCGTAATTCGTTTGTGCATCTACATGAGCGAAAGCACATGAAGACCATGGCGCTGCGGACGCAACTTGGGACGATCGGAGGCATGCGTCTGTTTTTGTGTCGAGGTTCGCTACTGTGCCTCCATGCATTCCAAAGACGATTGCGCGGAGATGCACGGAGGTGCGGTGCCCATGCCAGCAAAGAAGAACATCGCAACATATTCGTGTTTGATGTGAAGGTGGAAGAGTTTCAGACAGACTCCAGTGATCTCCATGGCACCGGCAGGTTGGCACGCTGTGCTGCTCGGCAAGACCTGTTTCAGGCATTGCAGAGGCACGGTTCATGAAGTTCTCCTTGCCTGGAGCACCGCGTGAGTTGACGCGTGCTGCGCCACGCGCCAAACCTTTGTACAGCCTCTCATTGCCTCCTGCTGACGAGGAAGAGGCTCAAGCAGGACATGTGCGACGAAGTACGGCTCTTATTAGTGCTTTTGGGCGGGTATTTACACTGGGTGCAGATAGACTGCTGCATTCTTGGCCAGCTGCTGGCTGGCAAGTGCCTGTTGCCTCCTACAGGACGCTGCAAGTATGAGTCACACCGCCTTTCGGTTGGAGCGACAGGCTGGGTAAACCTAAGCTGAACCGTCCTGCCTCTCTGAGGTGGCCGCTGGGTGGCTGGCGGTCAAATCCTGCAAGGCGAGTGCGTGCGTTTTTGTACCTCGTGCGACGCTGGCAATGCTTGCAGGGCGCGTCCTCAAGAGAAGAGGTGTGCCGACCTCGGAAGTGTTGTGCACAGCCCTTCGCCATTGCCATTGTCGGCACAAAGCTGCGAGGGAGGGAGGGTAGTCGTCATTGCTTCAGGGAGGCAGCAGATGAGTTGCGTGGGCTGGACGACTCCCATTTGGTCTGACTCTCAGTCGGTGGTGCTCCGAGGAGGCCTCCTGCCGAGGGCAGTTCTCGTTGCAAGCGTGGGTTTTCCTTTTAAGGTCGATGTGCTTGGGAAGGTCACTCGACGGCCAGTCGACAAAGGCTGGGCTGTGGCACATGCGAAGCTGCACCCTTTCACGAACAAGAAGCTGAGAACAACGCGACGTCGTCGTGATTGGTCTAGGGCAGTGAAAGGTGGAGTTGGCGGGTGTCCATCAATGTCTTGCAGAGTTACGCGCTTCGTTCTGATGACTTTGTAGCCCACTAGCCTAATCGGACCCGTGGGACACTCCTTGAGTTTCCGAGATGCGACTGGCACGGCGTGGGCGCTGCGCAAGGCCGCCAAAGCCTTAGCGCATCTTCTGTTTGGACGTCACATGCTTGCTGACTTTCACTTGCTAGTGGCGAAGGGGCTTGTCGATCGTAAGGCTCTTGCCAAGGCTGTGCAGCATATAGGCTGCACGGTCCAGCCAGGATGGCAGCAAGTTTCTGTTCTCCATGATATGGAACTGAGAACCTTGCTGCTGTTAGCGGTTTTGGAGCAGATCCCTCTAGGCTTTTCATGTCAAAGGTGGCAAGAGTTCGAGGGAGGCTCTTTGAGAGTGTCAACGAGCTTGAATCTGCGACATCTGTCGGCCTTGGACGGGTGGGAGCCCCTGAGATCTCGGAGAACGATCATGCGCATGGTGCTTGTCTTGAACTTAAACTCGTTGGCTTGTTGTGCGCGGGAGGTCGTACTTTCCCCGAATCATGCCTTTCCTCCAATCCACTCAAACTGGATGCCCTGGCAAATAGATCGTGCTTTTTCGCGGGCCCGCTCTTGCCTCTTGTGCAGTGCAAGTTTCCTTCACCGTCACAGTCATAGGGATCGTGCCAGCACATGCACACCCACAGTCTGGAAGAACAACACTTGGTCATATGAGCGAAGGTACTTCGAAATTGCAGCTGCTGGTTGAAAGCCAGCTTTTTCAGCTTGCTTTTTTCTCTCGCCTTTGTGAACCTGGACAGCGCGCAAGCTTGACCTGCTATTATTCACCTATCGACTGACGCAGAACGGGTTTCATTCTGCCTGCTGCCGATGTCCGCCATGCAAGCATGATTGGTTCTGTGGGCCAGGTAGAGGACAGTCATGTTGTTGACGCCGCAAGCCCATAGCCAGCGCAATAAGGACGACCGAGCCTACTTTACGTACCTGGCGAAGAATCCGGAGGCCAACCAGTGCACGTTTCATTTATCCCCCACGCGTTGGTTGTTGAGGATCGCGTCTAGATTCTATCGGTAGTTTTTCGTCCTTGATGTTTCCGCCATGGAAACTCTACTTGTGCTGTGTAACAGGTGTATGCGGAGCAGCTTCAGCAGCGAAATCGGTGGCGAGAAGGGCTCCCACAGGTGTCGTTGCAGACCGCCGGTCGCCTCCGTAGCTCCCACTTGCTGTGTGTCACAGGTTCTCATGGTTGCGGAAAAGCCATCAGTGGCGCGATTGGTCGCTGAATTCCTGTGCCCTCATACTGAACGATTGCGGGAGAGAAGGTGGATCGCTTGCAACACATGTTGTGCGAAATGTGCGATACTTGTGTGTACATGTGCTGGTCTCACGGTCCATTAACACAATGATTGGCTAGATGGTTTCGCGATTTTCTTGAACTGAGTAGTGGGTTGTGGTACTGGACTCATCGTGAGTAATGGGATGTTGTACTGGACTCATCGTAACTACTCGTTCCACAGCGCCTCACGAACTCCGAGCGATCAGGATACAACCATGCCATGAACATGAAAGGTTGAATCCGCGGCTCGCCGAATTCTGTATGGTTCTGATGACCCAACGCTTTGTTTTTGCCGTTCACCATGAGTCCCTGTCGAAAGGGGCTTATCTCCGGCGTGCCCGGTGCTGGAGTTTGCTGCTGTCTTTCCGTTGGGCCCTCAGAACTGGTGTGTCGTCGGAGTGCGCAGCAACATGACAGGTTTGGCAACAAAATGTGCATGCGTTGTGGCAGGATATATTATTTGCTATCAGATGTCCTCTTCTTGTAATCTACTGTTTCTCGTACACGACCATCTATGTAGTAGTGTACACATGCTGCCGTCGTTATCTGCCACTCTACACCTTAAGCCTTAATCATGATCATTACATGAATGGTAGAAGTCTAGAGGAGATCAGTTTCAGGCTTCACACGCGTAAAATTTCCCCTGGCCGGCATCCGAGGCCCACTGGCCAGCGCAGTGTGATCTGCGTGACCTCGGCCGCTTGCACGAGAAGATTCATTGCAACAATAGAGCAACAGCCGAGACGTCAATAACTTTTTAAGAGGATGTAAGATGAGGTAAGCTGGACAGCCAAAGTCTTTCCAGATGAATTCAGACTCTTAAGCTTGGCAAGCTTTCAGGTGATCGGCCACATTTTTCAGCTTGAGTTTGCCAGGCACCCGGTTGTGACATTGCGTGCTCAGCTGGTTGAAGATAGCGCTTCGCACGTGGGCACAGTCAATGGACCAAGTGTCCATGACGCAAGTGCCATTTGGTGAATCGGCGTTGCTTTGTTAGGATGATCGCCTTCCAAAGCAGTTGGCAGGAATCTACGAGGCAGGGGGCGGAAAGTGTCACCTCTTTCCCAGCCTCTGACAGCTCTTTCCTTCGCCAGGCTCCGGTTGTGAAGACTTTTACTGACAGTGCGCGCAAAGCTCGCGTGGCAGAGCACTTGCAGGACCCGGTGTTCCGCTTACGGACCTTCTTCTCTCCCTCCCCATCGCTGCAGGAGCTCGCCGAAGCATCGTCGCACCTGTGCCTGTGGTTGGACTGCTCTTGCAGCTGCACCACGCCAACACTTGATGAACGGGCAGCAGCTGAAGCGCACAGTCCCCTGCAGCCTTCACCTACAAGTAGCTTCTGAACGATCCCGGTGCAGGATGCAGATCGCGAAGGAGAAAACATCGGTTTCGAGGCATCAAGGACAGATGATGGCCTGCTTGGCGAATTTTTGGGGGCTGCCGGCAGGTCATCGCCGTCTGCAGAGACAGGTTTCCGGACAACTCGTGCGCCTGGCAGTGTCCTTGCAAGTGGGGTTCAAGACGCAAGTGGTGCTGAGTCGCAGCTATCGCTGCCGTCACTACTGTGCTGACATGGTGCTGGGTCGCCAGGAACGTCCATCGGGCCATCTTCTCTGCTCTTACGCGAGAGGAGGCCAGAATTGTAGCAAGGCTTCCACATCTTTCAAGACAGCTCTGCAAAGGCTCTTCCTCGAATTCGGATCAAGCCGCCATAGAGAGGGCGAAGTAGACTTGGCTGTACCCAGCAGCTCGATGGCCCTAGCGCCAGCCTGGAAAAAACCGCGGGCAGCGGGCCCGGTGGTATGGTGGCTGCGGAATGACTTGCGCTTGGAGGAGAGCCCCAAAACACTTGACGTGCCAGCTTCTGCACTGCGTGTAGTCGCAAGAATCGTTGAACGGGGAGCACCTGCGAAACGTTATGAGGACAATCCAGTTGCCAGAGCGGCTGTGGCGGAAGCGCTAGTTGACCAGCGCTCACTGTTGTCAGTCTTCGTGTTCGATCCCCGATTCCTGGATCGTCCGCACCCAAGACTTGAGCAGCTCTGCACCTCTTTTGCTGTCCGTGCGACAAGCGCGGCAAGCCAGCGGATCAGGCTCGAACTACGGCCGCGTTACCGATCCTGATTTCAAGAAGTCCATCAGTACTCGAAAGCCAGCTGCTCGACAGGAAATAGAACGTAAGGTGTCTGCAATGGTTCATGCCGTTGGACTGGGTGCCTCTGCCCATGCACTCCAGGTTGATTTCGGCAACCGCAAAACGAGCGCGCTCCGAGCTCGCTTTTGGCTGCAGTGTGTCCGAGCAGTCGGGCAAGACATAGCGAAGCGTGGTGGAAATTTTGTGGTCACTTGGTTGCCGTCCAACCTTGCCTAGCTCCGGGCTAGCAGCCAGTGGAGCGGTCTGTGGCCAAGGTTTGCCACGGCCGACCAGAAGACGTCTTGGGGTCGCTGCCGCAGGGATCGTTGGTCGTTTGTCAGAGCGCCGCTCGGCGACGGTCTTTTCTTGTCGGAGTCAGAGACCTTGTTCAGCCCAGGAACCCGTCTCTCCGGAGCAGACCGACGTGGAAGATGCGGTGGCTTCATCCCTCAAAAGCCGCGGCAGCGAGCTGCGGCGAGAGTGGGGCGCCATGAGCTTGTACCACTGCCAGGATCGGCCAGCACTCCGAGAGTGAGAGGTTCTTGAAGATGCCTTGCAGATGCTGGATCCTCCCCCATTCCATTCAAGCTTGTATGAAGCTGAGAGACGTTGTTGGAGGACTTGCCCTTTGGCCTCAATGCCTCGCCAGGCAACTACACTGAGCTCACACTTACACTGGGCTGGGAGGAGCACTCCTCGTTGCACCTGAGCTGTGCCGTCTGCCTCGCAGAATTCGAAGCCCCCTCCGATAGAGAGGACCTTTGGCGTTCACCTGCGCGGTCCGCGACGGCCACACCCATTCGCTTTCCCGTAGCAGCGCCTCAGACCTTCCCCAAGGCTGCAGTGCCCTGACTGGCACTTGTCGAGGGTAGTACTCCCGACGTCTCGCAGGGCTTCTGGCATGAGAAGGTATCAAGCTTTCATCGTAGCAGACTTCTCGCAGAAGCCATTTTGTTAGGTTTCATGGGTTTCGCGGTTTGGGGTCAGGTTTCTCCAGTCCCCGAGCTCAGGTCCTTCCCGACGACTTGCCAGGAACAATAGGCCCTGCGGTCTTGGAGAATGAGCGAGAAGCTTGCCCTAAGAGGAAACGATGCTGCCTGGTGCTCCCAAATTCGATGCCCTGCCACAAGGAAGCGTTGAAGCTCCTGGGCTATGACGATCAAGAGATCGAAGAGGCCGCAACGTCTTCTTTCCATTTTTGCCGAGTCTCGTTGCCACAGCAATGTCACAGACGGCCGGAGTTCAAGTCGCCCGCTCACCTGATAACTCATGGGGAGCTTGTGGTGCAGATCCATAAATTGTGTGAAGATAACCAAGCCAAAAGCTGCCATACCTTTGATTCTTGCAGACGTCGACACCTTGTATCGCTAGCAGGCTGAGTCTGTTTGTTCGCTAGAGGCGGTCTGCAAAGCAGGAAGGGATATCCAAAGCACCTAGACCGCCTAGACCCTAAACCATCGAAAGAAGGCCCATGATTGAACCCTTTTCTGGAGGCCTTTTCTATATCCCCTGGAAGGAAAGTGTCGCTTGTCTCCGAGGCCATGGCGCAGCAGATGCCTCCGGGAGGCGAGGCCTCCGCCCGGGAGCTCATGGAGCGCTGGCTCCGAGAGGACTCGGAGGTCCCCAAGGCCGGGCGTTTCGGGGGTCCCCGGCTGCGCTTTCTCTTCTGGATCGCCTCTGAGACGCTGAGGCGCAGGAGGAGCTCCCGGTCTTCTGGGATCTGCCAACAGGCGGCCAGGACAAGGCCTCTGGAGGCAAGGACCCGCTGCAGTGGGCGAACCTCGCGCGCCCCGACGGCTGGCTGCGGGTAGCTTGCCGGATGATTTCGAAGCCCGGATGAGCACTGCAAAAGATTGTGCAAGAGCCATCCTTGGATGATTCCAGCGATTCATTAGGCCAGCCGCGGTCAGCCCAGGTCTCCCACTACATGGCGGTGGGCTGCATCTCAGCCCGAGATGCTTTGCTGCACTTCTACCCGTCGAGCTGTGAAACTCCTGTGAAGAAGCCGGGCCGTTCGGCTTCAGGAGATCTTGGCACGGGCCGAAGACTCGCCGAATTACAATGGTGTCGCACACCGGCTCTTATGGCGTGAGCTCCACCGTCTCAACGCGATCAGGCAGAAGGGCCCGGCGAGTGCACAAACCGCAGGGTCCTGGCACGACAGAATCATATTTGTAGGATCCTCGCAGAATGTCGTTTGCGTATGCCAGAGGTGGGGTCGCCGCCTCTTCTGGCTTCAAGGCCCAGGCCGTGTGGAACGTCCCTGGTCCTGGGACACTTCCCTCGTGGACGCTTGGAAGGTGGGTGCGGTGGGTGGAGGAAGTACAGATTTGAGAAAAACTCAGTTGCAAGGAGCATCTCCTACGGCAAACCTCGCACATCCATTTGCTTCTTAAAGCGTCTTGCCTGGAGGCTGGCCGAACCGGAGTTCCCTACATTGATGCTTGTATGCGTGAGCTGAAGCAGACTGGCTGGCTCGCCTACAAAGGCACATGGACGAGCGTAGACTGAACCGTCAAGCCTTTCTAGCAGCTCAGTTCTCTGTCGCTTTACTTCTCTACAGGGTGCACTCTGGGTCAGGCCGCAAAACCGCCGGCTTCTATTTCGTCTTTATTCTCGGATTGGACTGGCGGTGGGGGGCGTTTCACTTCGAGGATGTGCTCCTCGACTATGACGTGGCCATGAATTATGGGAATTGGGTGGTCGTTGCAGAGGCAGGGGCTCTTGATGGCTGGCGCTCATTTTCGTGCACACAGAGTCGAAGCTTAAACAGTTAAACATGTTTGAGACAGGTGGACAAGCAGAATCGTGGGGCTCACGGTTTCGCTTCACTGGAAGACCTCGCTGCCTGGAAGCGCGATGAATTTGAGTGGAAGCTGACAGCAGAAAAGACGCCCCGGTCAGATATTTACGATTTGGTCATTTTGGTAGATGGTTTGAGTCGTATGTCGCTTGTTATGTGGTTTGGTTGGTCCGGATATGTGAATCTAAGGGCGAACGACGCCTCCGGATCCTACATTAAGCGCTGGCTGCCGGAGCTGGCTAATGTGGATGCTTCTTTCGTCCATCATCCCTGGACAATGACGCAGGAGCAGATGGCCAAATGTCGCCCAACTATCACTAAGACCTTGTGCCTAGGTAAGCCTGGGAAGCGGGTTCTGCATCAAACCACGAAGCCGAAGCAGAGCATGCTGCCAGCATGCGATGTAAGCCACAGGCAAGGGCTGATGTTTCGTGCTTCGGAGTCATGGCTGATACTGTGCTGCACTGCAGCTTACAAAGTGCGTGCTCGATGCTCGATGCTTGAACGTGGGAACCCAAATGGGAGCAGACAGTTTCCTGATTCAGCCTGTAGCTTGAACCGCTTGTGGTCCCTTGCCTGTGTCTGTTCCTGGTCGCAGCAGTTTTACAGATGAAAAGCCTTTGAAGTCCTCTCATGACTTCAATTTAAACTCAAACCTGTCGTGTCTTCCAAGATGGAGCAGATAGAAGTTGCTCTAAGCGAAGAGAACAGTCTGAGGTGGCTGCGTGCTGGGCAAAGACTACCCCCAGCCCATGGGCGGTCCCTTCCAGCACAAGGACATGGCAGACTTCTGCCCGTGATGAGTTTGTTGCATCTTGTCATTCTGCTTCTACTTCAACGCCTCCTTGTCACCAGGAGCAGGAGGACATGAATGCCACGGTCGACATTGCTGATGCATTGGAGCGGCGCTCGCATCCAAATGATCCTAACGGATATCCGTACACGTCCGGGAGCTCAGCTTTGCAATCGCTTTTCAGGGGAGCGAGTTGGCTATGAGCCTGCAAGGTTCAAAGAGTTTATTGACTTCGCGCTTGCCCGCGGAAGCCCTGCCAGCTTCGGCAAGCAATGTTGGGAGCGATGTGTCCAAAACATTTGCCCCTCATGCTCCATGCACCTTTCATTGTGAATTCACGTTTCGAAGGAGGAGTCGTTGCCGGTGACCAAAGCACAGCCAGCTGCGCACATGGAGGCACAGAGGATTCTCTCGCCTCCACGTGACGGCAAAGCTCTGGTTTGACAGGCGGCGGAGAAGCTCCCCACACTTCCCGGTGCTTGAGCCGTCCATGGCGAGCTGGGTGTCGGAGCGCAATCTCTCGCTTCGCTTCGTGTTTGTGATCGTACTAAACATCAAGTTTGCCATTAGCAGTACCTCACCTTTAAGATCGAAGAGTGATCAAAGGTTAGTTGGGTGAACAAACATGACAAACTTGCTGTGCTACAACTTTCTGAATCGGCTGGCATTGGCAAACATGCCAGTGCCGAAGCCTTTTATAGCAGGCCATGTTTGACGTGTGCTTGATTTGAATATCCAACACAGTGGTGGAAGTCATCGGCAGCGCAGCGCAGCCTAGTTTCAAAAACCAGTCCATTCCTGCAGGTGAGCGGGAACTGCTAAGTTGGTCTTGAATCCAATGATGTTGTGATGGTTGTGGACTTCTTGCCGTTTATGCGGCGTTGATTTAGCGCCCTCAATGAACGAGACTGCCTGCTCAGCTTCTTGCCAGAGACTGACCCCGAAGCATCGAATGGCCGCTAGGTCGCAGCATCGTTCAATCAATTGGGCCGCCCTGATATGGCGGTGGCACAGGGTGTTGATGCTCGGCAGGTGGACGCCTCAGTTGTTGTCCACGTGAAGCCTGACAATATGCTTGGGCGAAGAGTCGTGAATCGGCAATTCCACCTTTTCTCAGGAATTGGACTTGCGTGTCGGCATCTCTTTCAGCAGGCTGCTGACTCGCTGCGGCCCTACATGTGCACCTGACGCCCGCATGCCGGATCAGCTCGGGTGGCAATAGGCACTCAACTTAAGCCTGATTTCAAGCCTTAAGCTCCCAGGAATGGAGCTAAGTTCCAGAGACCTTGTCACCCTTTCACTCGGGCTGTTGTATCAACAGTGGACATGGCGCCGTTACGCCATGATACGCATTGGATAAAGAAAGCAAGTCAAGTTTCCCCGTCACTATCAGCAAGACATTAAGAATGAGTCGGACCAGTGCTGTAAAGCTCACGCAAAAAGGCGAATTGAAGGGATGCGTGCATGCGACGAGCGGAGCAAGTCTTGGTGGGTGGATGGTAAGGGATGCAAGGTTGGAACTGCTTTCCCTGCTGCTCGCCTTCGCCCAGGCACTCCGGGACATTTCAGGGGCTGCCAGTGAATGCAACACCTGTGCGGGATTCCACACAACTCCCACACCTGGAAAGGTGGGCTCAATCAGACGACTCCATCCTTGATTCCCATTTTTTGTCCTGCAGCACAAGTCTAAACGACACATCGGCACGGTCCTCGTCACGCTATGAACGACCGGCTAGTCGCGCTCATTGTCGTTCGTGTCCGTCTCTGCGTTTGTCTCTGCCTGTGTGTTTGTATTTGCGTCTGGTTGCATTTTTCTCATGTTATCATCGCATCTATGGCAGTGTTCGCCCATACCTAGGTCAACTCAGCAACACGCCTCTTGGCAGTGTCAAAAGGGGAGCCGGGCGCTTAACGCGCAGAGTGCTTTGTTGTCCTGGGCAACCAGTGCCACCACCAACGACATCAGTCGTACATCACTCCTCAGGCCAGCAGATCAATAACTTACGGGCCTTGCCAGACACCTGCGCTAGGCCACGTTGCCGTGATTCAAGCTCCTGTGTCTGGATCAACTTTCTCCGCCTGGGAGGTTTCTGTGCCCAAAGGCAGCAGGGAATTGACAGCTTCCAGCCGCAAAAGCGCTGGACCCCGGAGGCCGTCTCTTCCCACCCCTGTCCGATACTCCTTCCCACATGTTGCCCTGCCCCTGTGAGGTGGAGCTACGGCATGCAGGAAGCTCGCTGACGTTCGTCGCAGCCTCTGATGCTGCAAACATGTCGGATGTTGGGCTTTTAGCGCCAGCATGTCCGTAAGATTCCGCTCGGACCGTGGCACTTTCAATACCCGCAGCTCTGCAAGATCGTGGAAGGTTGTTTGGTGACAGCCAGGGAACGCGCACGCAAAGGGTCGGATTGGTAGAGCGTGAGTGAAGAAACTAGTGTACACCTCCTAAACAAGCTGAGGTCTTGAAGGACGGTCAGCTGGATGATGAGAAGCAGGCCTGCTATATCTTGCTATTCTACTTGGGGATCCATGCGTTCGGCATTTGTGCACAGGCCATTGCCCTCGAACAGGCGCTTCTGTCAAAGCCAGCCGAGCGCTCAGATGGTCTAAAGCCGAACAGCAACACTGTAGGAAAGTTGGACAAAAATGGCCAGTGTCAGTACCAATTTTCAGGCATGTTCTTCCTCATAGATGGCTACAGGTCGCGAAGCTGGGCTCCAGCTCCAGCGTCCCCGAGGCCGCGCTCCAATCCCAAGCGGCCCTGGCAGTGGGAGAGAGGGAGCCTGATGGAGCCTGGCAGCCTGTCCGGCAGGTGCTCCACCGCCCGACAGGCTTGAACACCGTGCAACTGCTTCGATCTGCGAGCAATGCGCCAGGAGTCCCAGAAAGAGCTTTTTGTCTCCCAAGCCTGCGTGAAGCCTTTGGCATTGAGGCTGGGCCTTGGCCCGAAGCAGGCCATGAAGGTCGCAGAGGAGTCGCCTCGCGTGCAAATCGTTGCAAGGGCAGGCGCAAACTTGGAGCCTGGGTGTTTGCAGAAACTGCAGAGGACCTGTACTCTGCCGGCATCATCTCCTACCCTCGAACAGTTGCTCGGCCGACCGCAAACGCATCCCGATCTCCCATGGTGCCCTGTGTCCGAAGAATGCAGCCCCAAGTGCCACCTCAGGGCTATTTGAGGATAGATCCCAATCTTCGGGCACTCTCCATTTGGTCTTGGCAAGCTTCCAAGGAGACCACGCGCTACCACGAGACGTTTGATGCAGAGGTGCCAAATGTAGGTCAGCTATACAGGCAACAAGTCGCGGACTGTTGACTGTTCTTGCAGGCATCGCTGCGCCCCTTAAGCCGCCACCCAACCTTCGGACGCAGCTCGCCTGCGAGAGACTCGTGCTTCGTCACAGGGCTTGCAGGGCTCGTGGTGCTCGTTGTCGAGGAGCGGCGAAACGCGCGCTGGGTGCGTGGCGGTCGCTGGCGGGCAAGGCTTCGCCGTGTAAGCCGCATGAGGCCACAGCAGCAGGCCGCAGATACTGCCAGGCGCAGAGCTACCGGGCGCGGGACGTCGGGGACCATCCTCCAATTGTGCCGCTGAGAGTGGCAGTGCCAGGCTCAGGCCAAGGCCACGTTGAAACACGCTTGGCGACGCGATGCCAAGAGCGGCTTCCCTGCGTGCTTGGCACCTCTGAGGCTCCGAAGGAGCTCAGATCCGCGGCGGTGCGGCGCCTCTACGAGTTTGTTTGCCCGAGGCCCAGAGCAGCTGCGTAGCTAAGCGTTTGAGAAGATGAATTCTCCAGTGTTCGAACTGCCTGTTTCAAGCTGTCCCCAGCTGTAGATGCTGTAGCTTCGTGGAAAGGTCGACATTTCTTGGCCTCGTGGCTCGGTGACGTGAAGCTGGACAGAAGAGAGGTGCCGAGGGGTTTGGGGCCAGGGGTGGCGCTGGTCCTGCTTCTGGCTGCCATGATGCTTACAAGTGCTGCGTGTTCGGAAATTTGCATTTTTTGCACGCAGCTCCGAGCACGGCTGTCACCTACTGGGCAGCACGTGGTGCATTTACTGCACTACTGCGGGCATTGAAATTGACTTGTGCATGTTCTCGCCTGACTGGCTCAAGTCAGGGCCGCGAAGAAATTGTAGAGTGCGCGTGCACAGTTTTGGACGAGGACGTTTGATTTCCATGACCTCCAGAAGTTCACCCAGGAGGCTCGGGCATCCGCCTGGGGGTTGCGAGGGGCAGATCGTCCGCTTCTCTCTGTGAAGGCGGCTTGGCCGCTCCACGCTTCTGGCCTTGGCCCTCTGCCTGGGCGCACACGTGGGCGCTGTGAACTTCGCAGCACCGGTGGACGGCCGACATGCCCAGAGCCCAAGAGCAAGGGCCGAGGCGACATGGATGCGCTGCAAGAGCTCTGACTCTGCTCTACTCCCGTCCAAGTGCGTTGCCAGGTCAGCCACGGGCTGTCAGCTAGACCACGGAGTTTGGCGATGAAGGCATCGAAGCTCGATGCCCTTGGCTTCAAGAAACAGCTGGGAACTTAGCTTGCGGGTGCTGCAGAGGGCTTTAATTACGACGGATCGGATGGATTCGCCACTCGAGGCAGCTGAATGATGCTGCCCGGAACGTGGCTTTCATCGCCGTTATCGCGGGCACCATTGCATCTAGCTGGATTTTCACTGGCAAGTGGTGGAAGGCCCCCAAAAGTGTCTTGATATGTCTGGCCACGTCCATGACGCCTGCGGCAGGTGCCGCTGGGGCTGGCGCTGCCCTCCATGCTTTATCGGCTTTGGACCACTAGAGGGAACACGGAAAAGCTTGCGCAGGCGCCTTCCTCGATAGACTTCGTGAAGCATGAGCATCCCTTTCAGCTTGTTCGCAGGTGAGCGCTTCAGTTGACTCGAAGTACATTGCCAGCACAGAGGAGGCACTCACACTCGCCGTGAGCATGGCAGGATCACATGACATAAGCCTTTGAGCTTTCGACAGGCACAGCAGGAGCTGCACATGTTCATGTGCAGTAGCTGTGGCTACACACTCTTCCCGGCAAGGTGCGGTCTGCACAGAAACGGGAAGATCTCAGCTTGCTGTGCCACGCAGGGGCCGAGAAGGCGCCTTCTTCAATGACAAGTTCAAATGCCCGATGTGCGGGGCGTCGAAGGCGGACGAGCAAGCAAAATTTGTTCATTGCAGTCTGGTCAAAGTCATTACAAGATGTTTGGATAGGAAGAGTTCGTTGACATGAACGACGACGAGGATGATGGTAGCGCTGCTCTTGCGGCAGCCGCAGCCAGGGCGGAGAAGGTGCTGCGATTCCTACTTACACCATCTTTAGACCCCTGGTCGTCTCGGCTGCCGTGGGTTTGCGGGGGGAGGGTCAGAAGCATTGGCAAGCATTCTGCCATGCAGGGGGAGGCCCCTGCTGCCTGAGGGCCCGATGGCCTGGCTGAGGCCCTGTCTTATGTCAGGGGCCGCGTGGCCTTCTCGTTTCGCAATTTTCGCACTGCGCGGGTATACCGGTATATGGCGGAACATAGGAGGGTCAGGAGCACAAGCAACAATAGCTGCATAAATTCCTGAAGCTGCGTGACGAGACTGGCCGTGGCTTTCACTCTGGGTCTCTGTGCACGGAGCACCCCTCATGACAAAAGGGGCATGTGGAGTCTTACAAAGAGTACCATTCAAGCATATTGTTCGGAGCAAAGATACCAATAGTGATTTGGCAGGTGGGTTAGACGGTTAGACGTGGTGATGCAGTGATGCCAAACATTATGAAGCATCAGTGGGTAGAGGGTGCTCCGTGTCAGTGTTTGAGTTCTGCTCGACACCCTACTGCATCGTGATTTTCCTGCTTTGTCAGGGGTAATATTCCATCTGCGATGAGAACATCCGATGGAACTCGAAGCCTTTTCGCCACCGTGTAAATAGCAGAATCAGAACCGCATCTCGCGACACAGCTGTTATCCGTTTTGCCCTTTCTGGCTCAATCGATCCCAACATACACGCGTACCAAAACGCTAGCGACGTCTTCAATGATCCCTGAGGCCTCGCAAGCTTGTGGCGGTTCTGCCATGGGCAGGGAAACCAAGCCCGCCATTTGTCTCGCTTGAAGCAGAGCTGGAAGCCCCCGCGTGTCCTGGTCTTCCAACTTTCAACGCTTCTGTGCGAGCATCAAACCTGGGAGAGCCCGGCATAGAAAGCGTGCTGCAGAACGGGTGCATCTCTAGCCGAACACCATTGAGGCACCATGCCAATGATACTCTGGGTGTCATTCTCCGCACTGCACTTCAAACACACATGCGCCGCAGTTCCACCACTATAGTTTTGCTTGGCAATTCGGTTCAGCGATGCCCGACACTTACCAGGCATGTTTCGGCATTGGCGACTTTGACTTCGAAGTCGTGCTACGAAGGTGCGTCGTGAAGATCTGCAAGGGTGCAAAATTGGATTGTGTGCACGTGGTGCGACACAAGCCATGCTGGCGAAGCTGATCCATGCCACGCAAACCAGAGGCTGCCCAGAGAGCGTGGCTGGCTTCAAGTCCTGGCCTCAGCTTGGTGAATAGATAGGCAGCAGACCAGAGTGTCTTGGAGGCGAAGTCGTTTTCAGGATTCCTGAACGGTCTGGCGTGTTTCTAGGTCATGCCATGGCGCATCGACGAGCTTCGTCTGGAGGAACACCCATCTGTTCTGATGCACTTGGACTACGAGACGGTGTGCAGGGTGACCAACCGTTAGCACTGGGCCGCTGGGCCCTCCAGCGCCTGCAAGGACAGCACCAAGCGACTAGACTGCCTCGACCAGCTCGTCGCCGAGGCCGCCATGTTGGAGCATTCTAGCACACAGGTGCGGGTTTGCACTTTCGCATGTGCGCAGCCGCACAAGCCACTCTTTCTAAGACTCTCTCAGATGCATGAGATGGAGAGTCTACGAGAGTTTTCGGCTTGTCCTTGTGTGTTTCTGCAGGGCGCAGCAACCATCAGCAACTGGACGTTAGGGCAGTCCTGGACGGGTGCAGTCTGGGGCGCACAGAGAGAGAGAGTCAAGCCCGTGCATTGTCACGTTTGTAGCATCTACGACGAACTGCCAGGACAGAAGCCCCATTGCCGCACGAAGCTCGGACGGAGCTGCCGCGAGGGTAAGTAGCAGTTTCCATCGCAAATCGCTCTAATTCGACGCGACATGCTACTATGGCAACTGAGCCCATTGCTCTTGTCAGGTTGACGGAGGCGGAGCTGGTGGACCTGATGGACAGGACCTGCCCTGTTGGCTGTTAGCACCCTCCAGTAGCTGGCAATGTGTTGTGTGTTGTTTCTCGTTGGAACTTCACCGTATATGTTGTATTCACATGTGAAGCGGCAGACAGCAGCGCTGCATATTGCTTGTACAGGAATGGGATTGGCACAGATGCGTCGATTCCACAGCACATCCAGACAATCCAGGCATCGAGGGCGGCATGTTGCTGAGGATCCTTCCTATTACCCTTGGAGTTTTTCGCAGGATCGGGGTTACGTGCAACTCTGTGACGGCAGTGGCGCACCCATTGAGACACCGAAGGCCTGCGTTTCTGGACTGGTCTTTTCCGGTTATTGAAGCACCTCAAATGCCACGCACAGAGGCTGGAGCCTTCGGACGGAAGCGAGGCATCCGAACGGCACAGCTGAAATGGAATCGGCTTCCTGAACACTGCAGCTTGTAATGATGCTGAACTGTGCAGACCCGGTGTCCGTGTAGCACCTGCTCGTGCGCAGGGACAATCACGTCGAACGACGCGCATGCCGCAGCATCTGCTTGCTTTGCATCGCCCGACGATTTTCAGCTCTTTCCTAGCAGCCGCTCGTCGCCATGTCGGCTTCCGCAGGCTCTCCGAGATTGCCTCTGCGTTCGCCGTGATTCAGGCGGCGCCGGACAATGCCCCGGAGTCGCGGACCCACCCATCTTTTCGGCAGCGTCGACGTCGTCAATGCAGCCGGCCCCAGAGCCGCCCACCAACGGGCATCAGGAGGCACCAGCAGAATTTCTGGCGCAGATTCCCGGCCTTGGAAAGTCGCCGGCGACGGCGATCTGGCACCAATGCGGCTTTGCATCAGTGACGTTCATGCTCAGGGCGGATGAGAGGGCTTTCGTGGATGTGGAAAGGTTGCCCACACCGGCACTGTTGCTCCGGAAGTCGAAGACACACCAGGACGGCCATGGAAGGGTGCGAGAACGTGTGTTCCGCGCCCCCCTCTGCCCTGCTTGCGCCCTTCGCAGTGGGAGGCCAGGGTTGCCCAACTAGATGGGCATGGCTCGCAGCTCGAAAACGGTGAGGGCCGGTTTCCTCCGCACCACACGAGCAGTACGCGATGTCGCAAGGCCAGGGTCCCAGCGCAGACGTTCTTCGGGTCCCACTCCTTGCGAGTCACGGGTGCCCTAGCCTTGCTGGCGTACTACGCCGGCCTCACAGCGAAGAGGTCGTGTGTCTCGTTCTCGTGCTGGTACTAAGTACTAATTGTGAGAACCACGTGTAGCCAGCACATGCCAGCACGCACGGCGGCGGCCACGCCGCCGAGGAGGGAACGGGGAAAGCGACGAAAAGGAGGAAGGGAAAAGGGAAAACATGACCTTAGCCTTAGCTGCACTGCACTCCATCCAGCCTTAGTGCAGCCAGTCCGGCTCCGAGGTCATGTCGCTGTGGTGCGCTGGAAAACGCGAGAAGCAATGCTTGCTTACTTGTTGCACCCGCCAGTGCTTCTCACACGAAGGCGGTGGCGGTGTTGGGGTCCGCCACGCCGGTGTCGGTCGAGGCCCCGTTTGCAGCCCTGAGAGGCCGGAAATGATGGTGCAGCATGCAGAGACGGGGGTGCTGCACCAGCCATCGCAGCTAGGGGGCGCGCCCGCCCCGTGGACCAGTGTGTGCGGATGGCGGTGGGCTGAGATTGCGGAGAAGTTCCGCAAAGGCTGATTTTGTGGGATATGTTTCCGCGTGTGGCAGTGTCACGGACACGCGACGAGCCGCGGACGAGTCAAAAGCCGCTGGGGTGTTCAAGGTCGGGTTGCGGCCTTTTCTTGTTACCCGACCGCGGTCAGGCGAGGCCTGACGGGTCTTCTTTGGGTTCTCCCTTAGACCCCCGGATTGTAACCTCTTAACGGGTAAATCTGATGTCCGAGCCGCGTGAGCTGGGCTTGGCTTCTGGGTTGGCTTGGGGAGGTGGCGGTAGGTAGGGTAGCCCAAGTCCCCTCGTGCACTTTGGTACCGAGAGGGAAGAAAGTAGGAGTTGAGGAGAAGCGAGGTCGGCCAATCCGGGGGAAAGCGTGGGCGGCTGGCTACCATCGGCTTTGCTTACAGTTGGTCGAGCCGAAGTCCCAACCCAGGCTCTCTCTCTAGCCTGGCAATGCGCTACCGGCGGGGCGGAGCCCATGACCAGCCGCTTCATTGGAAAAAAGAAAAAGCGTGCCAAGCCGACAACGACCAGTTGTTGTCCGGTTGCTTCTGCATGAGCATCGGAACACATCGGAGAGGGAGAACGCCTTGAAAAAGTGGCCAGGCCGGCCAAGCCAAAGACCAAAAGCACCGGGGAGGTACCTTGTTCCCACGCAGGGGGCCCAGCGAGCACGGAGCTTTGCGGTTCATGCAAAGCATTCGTTGCGTGCTCAGCAGCAAATCCAGAAACTCGTGTTTGAGGGAGCGGGGAATGGCTCTTGTCCGTGGCCTCAGCCAGCTTGATGCTTCGCTGTGCGAGCCCGAGGCAGGGCAACTCAGATCTCCAAAACGTCCCGAAAGCTTGACTTTGCCCGCGCAGGTTCGTGCACTGATCGAGCGCGAGTGCGCCATGGTGGCCAGCGCTGAGCTGCAGCAGGACGAGGCCCGGACGACTGCTCTCACCTTCATGTCGCGTTTGAATGCAGCCTTTGAATGTTGGCAAGTGATACCGTTCCTGAATAGTGTTTAGGACGGTACACAAGAGAAAGTAGAAGCTTGTCTTCCTGGTGTAAAAAACCCTTTTGTCAAGGGAAAGTGCATTCCACCAGTGCCACAACACAAGATTGCTGCTGTTATTTGCAGATTGTGTGCTGCAGGTTCACGTGCCACCTCCTTAGTTGCTTGGCAGGTGCTAAAGCGTAACATCGAGCTGTTCCGGGGCAAGTTCAAGCATGTGGAGCACCGTGTCGACGAGTCGGGGCCCAGTTAGTTTGCTACATTTCTTACCCCCCATCTCGTTCTGTCGATAAAGGGGCCGGGAAACCCCACCTCACTTCTGTACCATTGCCACTCAAGCGTCTTGCAAGGCTTCGGACATTCTTCCAAGAAGCACCTGGAGGCCACGAGCTCTCGTTCAGTAATCTCTCTCGCTTTCTCCCTCTCTCTCTCTCTCTCTCTCTCTCTCTCTCTCTCTCTCTCTCTCTCTCTCTCTCTCTCTCTCTCTCTCTCTCTCTCTCTCTCTCTCTCTCTCTCACAATCTCAAAAAGAACAAGCTCCCGCACTCGCGTGCTATGCGAAGGTGCGCGCAAAGGTCATGCTCGCCCTGTGACTGGCAAAGCCAGTCGGAAGAATCGACCCCGCCGACAAAAATCACCGGAAGTGAATTCAAGGGCTTCCTCAGACGCTAGTAGATGGAAGTTGTCCAATACACCCTCTGCGGGACACCGGCACAACTTGTTCTCGTCTTTTGCCGTCGGGCTCCGGCAACATGACACTTTCATGAGGGCATAGGCGCGACATCATGAGCTCATGGAAAGGATCCGGACGCAGGTAAGTGAAAGCGGCAGCACCTGGGCTTGTTTCGGGGTGGGGGATCACATTAGGCTTTGATATCCAGCCATGGCGGATGATCTCGATTTTGATGCAGTCGAGCAGCTGTTGGACAATGCTGAGACTTGGCTCTTCATAACATGGACAAAGGTTGAGAGCATGGTTGGGATGGTTATACTCTGCATGCAGCTACAGTATCATCTCAGCAGATGTCGAATTTGTCTTCATGAAAGGAGCGCGCCGCCAATGCTGACTATGATGACGACCGCAGAAAAGACAAGAAGCGGCGTTCCAGGAGCTCGCATCAGTGTCTTGTTCCCCGTCCTCGCAAGGACATGTTTCTTGAGTACCAGTTAGTACATTAGTACATGATGCACATGAGGCATAGAATTATGAATAATATTCGATCATACAAAATTGTATATAGTATGAAATTGCAACAAATGATTATTTCATGTGCAATAGTCAATATTCGACATCACGTTCTTCGCTTCGGTTGGAAGGACTCGATCGCGCTCCGCACGCCGCGGCCGCTCACGGAGCCGCAGCCGTGAGGCGCGGCGCCTGGAGAAGGAGCGCGAGATGGAGGACGCTTTCGGGTTTAGGGCCGAAGATGCAGCGCAGGGGCAGGGGACTCGGGACGCGGGAGGCATGCCTGCATGTCTTTTGTTCGGTACCTCTTGCAGGAAAAGCGTCGGCAGGAGGAAGAGGAGGCAGTCAAGAGCTACTGTGCAGGTGACGGTCGTGAGTAGGATTAGTTCTGTTTTTGGACAGGAGCGAAGACGCCAGATTGAGGATGCGACGCGGGGCGATCGCACTGCATCCCAACTGCAGGATGTCAGGATCCACCGAGAGTGTTTGCCTGTCTTCACAACTGCAGCACTGTGCAGCCATGCTTCTCTCTGTGGCTGAGGTCATGATTGTATGCTTACATCACAAGGCCATGCCTGCCTTATTCGGGTGTTTTGTGTTGCAAGTCGTGAGCACTCGAGGCTGACGAGCGTGATGTCTATGAGTTCTTCTCGAAGAATGCTGGCAAGGTGCAATCAGACGATGAGTAGAGTGACCACCTGCCGTACCGCTTCACGAGGCATGTAAACTTGATTTGTTGCTGAAAGGTGCGAGATGTGCAGATTATCCGTGATGCACGTACAGGCTGGGAAATGGTAGACGACGTGTTACGATTCTGTTGAGAGCACTTGAGTTCTCATCACGACGGTAGGCCTAGGCCCATTTATCACTCAAGTGGTTTTGATCCGCGAGTCTTTGCCTTGGGTGCGAGAGTTGCAGATGCTTTAGCTCATACGAAGCCAGTAGTCCAGTCTCGTTGCAAGCTGCAGCAGTCAATGGGTATTGGGTTGGGCCTCTGAAATACCACTACAGACTCAAGCTGGCTGAGTCGGGTAAGGCGGGTGCAAATGAATCTGCATCGGGCCCTCCGCAGACGGTCCCCAGCTGGGTTGTCTCTCTTCTTCTTGCAAGAAGACTAGTTGGCGAAAGGAAAGCCCTGCCTTGGTCCACAACCGACGTGTGTGGAAGGACATGGAATCCGAAAGATTGACATGCATTGACATGCCTTGCACGGGGCAAGCTGAGCATCTCGGAGACGGCGGTTGTTGTCGCGTCCCAGCACACGAACAGCCAGTAGCCAACGAAAACGTACAAATGATGAACACAAGGAGACAGTTATGTTGCAGTCAGTACAGATATCTTGACCGTACTGTAGGAAACCACACGGAACACCGGATCTTTTATCTGTCAACGAGCAACACCCACTAATGTACAACTGGCGACACAACTACACACAATCAGCAAATGATATTGCACAGCGTCATGTCAACAATCCACATCCCACTAGCCACTACTAGCAATAGCAAGGCAGCAATTTCAGTCGCGTCGACACAGCAGACAGAAGAGGAAGACCACCAGTAGCAGAAATCATAAGTAGACTAGTACCACCACTCGAAAGAAGCCAACCGGTACGCACAGCACGTTCCGGCAGTGGGCAGGCCGATCCAAGGGCCTCGCCTACGTGGAGTTCTACCTGCAGGCGCGCTTCCGCCCGGCTGCAAGCCCCGACCCTGCTTCGGCTCGCTTTGGGGTTCGCGTTCTCAGCAAGCGGCTATCCGGTTCTCCGTCTTTTCAAGTGCAAGGTCACCTAGGGATCCGATGAGGTCATGTCAGGTCCCGACCTTGCAGCAGGCAGACTCTAACGTGTGATGGCCAGGAAGCCACGCTGAAAGCCTTGGCGCTCAGCGGGCAGCCGATCAAGGGTCAGGTGCTCCTGCGGGTGTGGCAAAATGTCACCTTGTGCCGGAATACCTGTGTCACGCCAGGCAGTTCGTGTGCAGCCATCCCAGGCAGGCTTTTCACGGTGTCACGTGCACCTCGTCAAGGGGTCTTCGAATGCAGACTTTCAGCTAGTTGGTAGCAAGGCCAATAATCGTGAAGCAAAGCCACTAACCTTTTTTTTTCATTTCCCCGCCGTCTCTCGATTCAACTCCACAGAGGCTACACCCAATGGGACAGGCTACATTGGCCCGTTTTGGCCAAAGTTTTCAGTTGCCATGAGACACCCATTCCTCGTCTGCATCCGTGTTCCCCCAAATGGGCGCGAGGCAAAGGGCTTTCCAACAGCGCATGTCTTTTCAATTGAAATCTCCAAACTCACTGGACCCCGACAGGCCCTCCACTACTGTTCCCCGAATCGAGCTTTCGATTCGCTGTGTGCAGGCGGAGAAGAACCGAGCGGCCCAGGCTGCAAAGGCCTCCATTCACTACACGGCGCCTCGCGAGACCCCTCTGCGTTGCTCGGTGCGGAGTTATGGGGTCCCACGATTGTGCGATCAATACCTCTCCTTTACTACGTTTGCTCTCTCTCTCTCTCTCTCTCTCTCTCTCTCTCTCTCTCTCTCTCTCTCGCTGTGTATGTGTGTATATACATATATATATATATATATAAACGTGCACAATGTACTATATGTACTTTCTCTATATATACATATGTACATATATATGTATATGTATATGTATATGTATATGTATATGTATATGTATATGTATATGTATATGTATATGTATATGTATATGTATATGTATATGTATATGTATATGTATATGTATATGTATATGTATATGTATATGTATATGTATATGTATATGTATATGTATATGTATATGTATATGTATATGTATATGTAGATGTAGATGTAGATGTAGATGTAGATGTAGATGTAGATGTAGATGTAGATGTAGATGTAGATGTAGATGTATATGCATATGCATATGCATATGCATATGTATATGTATATGTATATGTATATGTATATGTATATGTATATGTATATGTATATGTATATGTATATGTTTATGTTTATGTATATGTATATGTATATGTATATGTATTTGTATGTGTATGTGTATGTGTATGTGTATGTATATGTATATGTATATGTATATGTATATGTATATGTATGTATGTATGTAAATGTACATGTACATGCATTTGTGTATCTACCTCTTATTTGTACAGTTGTGTCTACGTTTGACCTCATGTGCTATATTTCGACTATCATACAGTAGGTGCGTCTCTGTGTAGATACATGTCTATTGTTGGTTCGATGTCCAAGCCTTCGAAAATCGTGAGGAGTGGCACAGTGCGACCCCAACCCTAAACCCAACACCCTAAACCCTAGACTCTGAAACCCTAAACCCAAAACTCTGAAACTGCAAACCCAAAACCAAAACCCGAAACCCCTCTCGAGGATTGTACGTGGGCGGTCTCACGGACTCTTTGGCGAACATTTCGGAGGAGGAGCTTAAGAAGCTGTTCTCGCCGTTTGGCCACTGGGACATATTTAGGTTCAGGGTTTAGGGTTTAGGGGTTTAGGGTTACCAGTTACAGGGAGTGAGTGTCCCCTCATCCGACCGGTGAAGTTACGAGAGAACGTAGGTTGAGGAACAGTTGTTTGGGCAAAGCGGAAAATGTGCTGCAAAAGGCTGCGGTGGCATCAGCATAGGAGGACAGTGATAGTTGCAGCCTTCCACACTAGATGGACAGCATAGCTGAGCCTGGACAACTGGAAGGGCTTCACATCCTCACCACCGACTCCCGGCCAGAGTGCCGAGGTGAGATTGAGTTCATTGATCTGCACAGGGATCCTTACACGAACAAGTGCAAGGCTGGTGCTGTAGCGAAGCGTGCCTGGCAAGAGTTCTGAGTTCCTTTCCCGAGATCAACCGTTCCAGGGCTTCGCGTTCGTGCAGTTCAAGAACGCTTCAGAGGCGCGCGAGGCGATGACGGCCATGAACGGCTTCCAGCTGGCAGGCAGGAGTTTGGCATGATTTTGGACTGTCCTGCTGTTGCCCCTCCTCGACCGTTGCAGGCAAGGAGCTGAAGGTGGGTATTGCCAGTGGCTCAGGCATAGGCATTGACAAGGTGACAAGCAGTTTTTTTCCAGCGGGTTGGAATTCATGTGCAAAGTCTTTCTCTGCGCCTAGGCAACGAGCGACATGCAGCTCGGTGAGGGCGCTGGCGGCGCGAACAACCTGGCAATTGGTGGTGAGAATCTCCACGAGGACTCCTGTCGTGGGGTCAGAGGAAGCCATGTGCGCTTACTGCTGACAAAAAGACCAGTCTCACTGGACCTTTCCTTTAGGATGCCAGTGCCATGGGCCCCAACGCCAGTCAGCTCGCACCTGAGAACGCCTTGAATGAGTTCGCCCGTCTTGGAGTCATTGCTTGCAACCGACACCGAACAGCATGTTCGGTGGGTAGTTGTGCAAAGCTCCACTTCATTCAAGCACCACCGGAGACCGCCGTTTTATCGATTCTTCCAATGTGTCCATGGGAGCGTCTTGCTTTCTTATTCCTGCAAACTGCAGCAGGCCTGGCATGCTGAAGGACGCAAACGACAGGCTGGCGCTCATGCAGAAGCTGCAGCGCGATAATATTCCAGGCCAGATGCAAATAACAGTTGCATCCCACACGACAACCCTGTGTCGGGGTTTCAAGCTGATCCCCCCCCGCAATTCGAGGTTACAGTGGACCCGGTGTGCCATCCAACATCATTGCATTGGCCTCGGAAGGTGTCTTAGGTTGTTCGTAAGGTGTGTCGGCTTGTTGTCGTGGCTACCCCCTTTCACTTTCGCCTGCTTCGACAGAATCTTCTCCTGGGCTCTTTGCAGTGATCAGTAAGTGTCAGCACTGTGGCATTCGGACTTGACAACAACGCCAATACTCTACATGTTCATATGTGCCCCCGTCGCAGACGAAGTGAGAAGATCTGATCTCGTGGCCTCGATGCGGCGGATACACATTGGTGCTTCGGACTATGTGGCCAAGCTGGGCCGAAGGTCTGCAGTCCTTCGGGTGACTTTGGCCTGCCTTTGTCTCAGCTTCGTCGGGACCAACTTCATGGGAGTACGCCCCAGCAAGCCTCGCGTTCTCTCTGTGGTCCGTGCTCAACCGAAGAAACCTCTTGCAGATGTGGGCAATCAGGCTTTTGAGGAGTTTGTAGAGTTCTTGAAAGGGCAGCAAGCTTCCATCATCCAGCAGCTTGAGGAGGCGGAGAGCACATCGAACGCCACATTCAGCTGTGACCCTTGGGGGTCCTTCGCTGGGCAAACAATGAGCAGCGGAGGTATAACGCGTGTTCTGCAAGGCGGAGGCATCATTGAGAAGGGCGCGTGCAGCTTCACCTGTATTCAAAAGGGAGTTTTGTCAGAAGAACGGGCTAAGACTATTCGGGCGCGTCAGGAGGATGTTCTTGCACAGGCAGGGGACGAGTATTCCGCGGCAGCGCTAAGTATGGTACTTCACACCAGAAGCCCACTGATCCCCACCTTCCGCTCCGATGTGCGAATCTTTTCTGTGAAATCATCTGATGGTAGCACTACCGCATGGCTTGGTGGAGGAGCAGACTTGACTCCATACTACTTGGGGGATGAATCCGACATCCAGTCCTTCCATCAGATGTACCATGATCTATGTTCAAACACACTGACTGGGCATCCGTCTTACACCTACGAGTCCATGAAGCAAGCCTGCGACAAATATTTCTATCTGCCCGCGCGGCAGGAGCACCGCGGCACTGGCGGCATTTTTTTCGACGACCTGCCCGTGGACCAAGAAGCCATGGATTTCGTGCAAGGTGTGGTCGAAACATGGATGCCTTCCTGGCTGCCCATCGTCGAGCGCCATCGCCATGCGAAGTACACTGAGCGACAGAGGCACTGGCAGCTCCTCCGACGCGGCCGGTACCTGGAGTTCAATCTGCTTTACGACCGCGGTGTTAAATTCGGGCTTGCAAATGCCAACCCACGTGTGGAGGGCGTTATGGTGTCAGCACCGCCACTTATCGCTTATGAGTATAACCACGAGATTGAAGAAGGCAGTCCGGAAGCAAAGATACTTCAAGTTCTGCGAACTCCACGAGAGTGGATCACAACAGCGGAGCGAGACAAAGCTCCGCCTGCTTGATGTCGGCGGCAAAACCTTCACAGGGCTGGAACGAAGTTTAAACTTCATCCATAAAGCAGGAACGCATGCTGTAGCAGATCCGGTGTCTTGTTGAAACCGTGAGTAGACCCGAACGACCCAATTCTGGCTTTTGCCTTTGAAAGTCGAACCGGTCATACCGCGTACCGGAGTAAAGCCTGAATGAAGTGTCCCGGCTTAGGTGCTGCATGGCATGTTCAACCCGTCGCAAGTCAACTTGGCGGCTGATCCAGAATTCTTCAACGACATCCACGCAGATGTTGAGCAGGACCAAGCGGCTGCTCCTTTTGCTGCTTCTGCGACGACTAGGTGACTAGCAATGCCACTGCTGCGACGATTACTACTGCTTACTACAGCAGTTAATGCTACTAAGTTACCAAGACGGTAAACACGAACATCAGTTAGTTGTTTCTGACGCATTGATTCTCCTCGTGAACACAATAACATGAACACTAGTACCTCAATGGTATCTTCGGGCACAACAGCAGCATCAACCAAACAGAGTCGTCATAATCGTCGTGGTGGTTGTGGTGGTGCTCAGCTCTGCCTCACCTCCAGCTCTTGCTCCTGCTGCGCCTCGTTTTACACCCATGCCCATGCCGGTATAATTCCCAGGGGAAAGGCGCGGAGGTATAACAGTCTGTTGCCAGGAGTGCCGAAAGTACGGCTCTGTCGTGAAGGTCTTTGCCGACCAGGGCAGCAGCAAGGGCGATGCTCCTTGGCTGAATCCGAGTTAGCAGATAGCACATTGCAGCCGAGACAGTGACGTCAGCATGCCCTGCACGGTCGTTACGCGTTCAAGGTCTGGGTCAAATTCGCCGACGCAACCTCTGCCTCGAACTGCCAGCGTGCACTCGACAGGCCGCGCACGTTGCTGCAGAAGCTGCACGCATGATGTTCGGAAGTCCGCTCTTTCGGCTCTGTGATATGCTAAGCGAGGCGTTGGTTCGCTGGGCAGCAGATTATCGCGGAATTCAGCACCGAAGCTGCGAGATGCCCAGCCAACAGCACGTCGTTAGGGCTTTCGTAGGCTGGCGGCTCGCTATGCTGAGCTTGCTAAGGCCTGGGCAGGCGTTGTGCGGTGAAGCTTCGGCCCTAGGCAAGCAGCAGAGTTCTTGGAAAGTGAATTGCTCATACATGCATTAGGTCTTGCCGGCGAGCGACAATGAGCGAGTGGTGTTTTGCTGCCAAGCTGGGCTCAGCTCAGCCTTCCTGTGCGGATGTATTAGCTCATAGGCTTCCCCTGGAGCCCTATCCTATCCCAAATTTCAAAACTGGTGCTGATGCTTGGAAAGCGTGTTGGGTTTCTAGCTCCGTCCGCCGGGAGCGCGCACGAATGATCGCGTGCATTAGTGGAGCTTTCGCGCTCGGGGTCTGGGCCCGTGCTTTCAGGAGAGGGCCACCGTCTTTGGAGACAGCCTGCCGTTTCTGTTTCGTCGTGGGCAGACACACTGGTTTCTATGCGGGCTCAGGGCCTTCGAACCTAGACTTCAAGAAGTCCTTCGGCCCTAGAGAGCAGTGCCTCTGATACCGGAGGCAAGGGCAAAAGGCTGGAAGATAGTAGGCAAAGTCGACAGAATGTGAAGCACTCTATTTTACTGCATGCGCCAATGCCTCCCCACAAGGCCATCCAAACTGAGCTTGATAGACCTGAGAAAGCTTGGAAAAGAGACTTAGCGCAGCTGTGCACAGAGCTCCTGAATCTCGGCAGGGCTGCGTGTCGATGTGCAGGCCGTGATTTCAGGCCGCAGAGCCACATCAGGCCCAAAGTGGCCACACCTTTGGCCAAGCATCCTTTCAAGCTCAGGACATTTCAGGACATCAGACAAGGATACCTGTTTCTCGTCTCCCTGAAGGGCTTGCTTTAGACTGACTATCTCCGACTAGACTCATTGAAGCGCCCTGCTGCCATGGTCGCGTTCGGTTTGCGGATGCGGTGCCCTGGTGCAGGCATGGCAAGCGGGTCGCCGTTTGTGCTGTGCTTCGGTTGTGACGCGTCAGGGGCGCTCCTTGGATGGAGGGCGAGGAGTTCGTCTGCAAGGTTTCATCTGGGTGCTTCAAGTTGAAGATCAGAAAAAACGGCTGTTTTGTACCTTGTAGCCCGGCCAGGGGCAGGACTACAGAGCGCGTCGCCACCTGAGCCTCGGAGCACTGCCCCCCCTGTTCCCGGCAGGGGATCATAGGAGCGGAATGAAAATGCGCAAGCTCGCTTCAAGACTCCTGCCAAGGCCGCTCTCTCCGACATGGTGTTTTCACAAGCGAGGCTGGGCATGGCGCTCCGACTTTTTGGACGGTGCTCGCACGGGGTGCACCAGGCTTTGCTGCGGCGAGGCTCCGACCGACTGGTGGCGAGGCTGGAGGGGAACAGCGCGAAGCCACCGACCGGGGGAGCCACCGCCTCCTGGAGGCCCTCGGAGCTGCTGGCGGACGAGGCGGCCCAGGCCAGGCGAATTCCGGTCGGCTCCCCGGCTCCGCTGCTTTGTTTTTTTGGCTCTGAGAGGTGGTGGCATCCTTTGGCCAGCAGCAGCTCTGGGAGGCCTGAGCTCTCAGCCCATCGACATTGTCCGTGTCCGCGCGTCCGCGTCCTGCCAGGAAGCCTTGCAACTGGTCCGCGGACTGCGAGATGCCCAAACTCAAGTGAGCTTGGACTGCCACGAGGCCTTCTGCATTCGCAAGTCTTGCGCAAGTCGATGCAAGTCGTCCTTGTGGAGCTCCAGGCGCTGCAGCAGGCGCTTCACCGATCATGGCCGCAGGCCTGGCGAGAGATGAGAGAGAGCCAGTGCGAGCGGGTCACCGAAACAGGCGTCCCTGGCAATGCTCGGGGATGATGCCCCACCCCGATCCACATAGGAGGGGGCACAAGCAGAACAGGATGGCAATCGGGGGCACCGGTTCTGTAGTGCGCTTAGCTTGCAGCCTGGAGTCGCCAGCCCACCTCGAATGCGTAGTCTCACGCTGTTGAGGGACCTGCATGTAGCGTGAGAGGGCAGGAAGGGAGGTGCATGCTGACCTTGAAGATGCGTCGGTGTAGCAACTGAGCTAGCTAGCTAGGTGAATTTTGTCGTGGATGTCTTGTCAACACTAGCATCATGTTCTATCCCTGTTGCATTGCAGTGCCTCTCGCTTCTCCGTCAACGAGCTTGCTGGGGCATCGACGAGTCGATGGGAGCGATCCTGCAAACGAGCACGGCTCTGAGGACCGGCTTTGTCAGCGGCTCCCTGAGAGCCGCATAGAGCCACAAGCCAAAGCCCACAGGCTGCCACCGGAACGGACCCAGTGCTTTGTGCAGGAAGGGTCGGCTGGACAGCTGGACATGGTCCCTCCGCTTGCTGGGCTTGGCCCGCGACCAGAAGAATCTGGACAGCAAGCCGAACTCACGGAGGCAGCGATTGCATCATCTCTTGCCGCAGAATCTCAGAAAGATCTTAACGATGGCGGAACACGTGCACAGTTTTTGATGCCGTCCACAAGCACAGCCGACAACCGGCTGCTTCTGGCGACCTAAGACAGGCGCTGGGACACGAAACCTGCGCATCGTGCTTGGGAGCTTTATTGGGTCCGTGCCTGAGTTTCGAAAGAAGGGAGTAATGAGTCAAATCTCATCGCTTGTTGGCCAAGCGTGTGCCACACATCCGCAACACTGCAAAAGTACGAAACAGCAACAGCAACAAGACGCGTTTGCGGCAGCAGCATGCTGCAGCAGCATGCTGCAGCAGCAGCAGCAGCAGCAGCAGCCGCCGAAGCAACAAAAACAGCAACAACTAGCGAATGCATGAGGGATTTTCCTTCGTCTGGGCTGCTCGTGGTAGCATGCTCGGTTCGCGTTTGCAGTGGCGATGCCCAGGCCGTGTGTACCAATACCTTCCAAGACCTTGCGGCCGCAGGCCGTTCTTAACGTTCTTTACTTTGCATGGCTTTACTCCAAAAGACTACGATGCTCAGTCCTATCATCCATAGCGCTGTTGCTGGCAGGCAACTGGAGGTGGGCCATCCATCTTCTGGGCGAGTTCCTCCAGGACTCACCCCCTTGGGAGTGGGGATCCCAGCACATTCTTCGGAGCCCACTCAACCGGGATCCCTGCCTCTCCGATCACACTCGCTTCTCGGTTCGTCCTCATTGTATCCTCGTCAGGTTCGTCAGCATCATCCTCATCGTGATTCTTAGCACCGTTATGCCCTCCATCCTCCTCCTCCTCCTCCTCCTCCTCCTCCTCCTCCTCCTCCTCCTCCTCCCAGCATCATCGTTATCACTGCAGGCGTCGTCGCCATCATCGTCACAGAAACAAACTTGATCATCATCATTGTCATTGTGATGACTATCGCCATCGTGATTGTCATCTCCATCCAAAGGCGCCATTTGAGAACTGGCCAAGATGCACGCGCTGCGAATCAATCACGAGCGATTCAAGCACGCCACCGGTTCGAGCACAGCCGTTTCAAGAAGGAACCCAGATTCTTGCACACGCGATTCCAGCTCACGATTCAACCACCAGCCGATTCAAGCTGTCGACATGTCAGATTAGGGTTTAGGGCCTAAGTTTAGGGTGAACCTGAGGTGCACGTTTCAGTGTCGAGGGTCGGGTATAGGGTTTTGGGATTTAGGTTTCGGAGTATCACCAAGCAAGGAAGGCTAAGTGTTGTCGGGGTTCAGGAATCATAGCCGGTCTCATCATCCCAATCATCCTCATTAGGATCCTCGTCCTCATCATCCTCATTATCTTCGTCCTCATCATCCTAATTATCCTCGTTCTCATCCTCGTCCTCGTCGTTGGTTTAGTCATCAGCGTCGCTGTTGTTGTCATTTTCGTCGTCGTTGTCCCCCTCCCCCTCCCCCCCACCTCTTGCCCTCCCCCTCATCCTCGTCCTGATCACCCTGATCACCCTGATCACCCTGATCATCATCATCATCATCCTCATCCTCATCCTCATCCTCATCACCATCATCACCGTCATCATCACCATCACCATCACCATCACCATCATCATCACCATCATCATCATCATCATCAAGCTTCTCGGCCCAAAACGGCAAGGCCCCGCCAGGACTCTCAATGCCTCGCAGCTCTCATGCCGGCTACCGACCGGAGGGCGACGACACTTCGTTCAGCACCTACAACGATGAGGACGAGGATACGACGTACTCACCCGTATCTGTGGCTAGCGATGATGAGTTGGCAACTCTTGAACACTGCTTCTATGAGCCCAAGCTCATGGAATGGCGTAACAGAGCCCTGCTGGAGCTCTGCTGGTACTACTTTGCAGCGGGCTGCGAGGAGACAGTGGACAGGAGAACTCACGCCAACAGGCTTTCTGCCCTTCGGAAAAGACAATCCACCATGGCAGCCGGGCAAGCTCTTCCCCAGGTACAGTCCCTCTTGGAGCCCACCCTTGCGGCTGAACTGCGGAGCGACTACCACTACCTGGCGGCCCTGCTGGCCCTACCCATTCACAGGAATGACCTGCGATGGGTGTCCAAACTGGGGAGTCAGCATGCGCCGACTCAGCGGAGGATACTGCAGATCTTTCAGCGCATGCTCACTTCGCTCTTCACGCGGAAGATGGGAAGCGCTAATTTGGCCCGAGCCATGGCCCGCGTCCTCACCGACTTCGCCCTCAACCTGCTCTACATTCCATCTGTCATGGCCATCTGGCCACTGCTGGGACGAGTGCAGCGTGGCAAGTTTCAGCAATGGTACCTGGAGTACGAACTGCAAAGCCAAGGCTATGATCTGCAGCTGGAGGCCGCGGCGAAGCGCCTCCGTACCAATGAGGGGGCGAACAACCGAGAGGACGACGAAGACACAGGCCTTCTGCACCCCGAGCAGCAGGCCAGTTCCTCATCCACTTCGAGACCAGCGAATGCAGAAGCCCATGGAAGCGTCCAGCCGGAACAGCAGGTCAGTACCTCCTCCACTTCGAGACCAGCGAATGCAGAGGCAATGGAGACACAAGCAGTCTCTACTCAGGACCTGCAGGCGCCGGCGCAGAGCTCCAACCAGGCTGCGGCATCGTCTTCTACAGTCTGGCCTCGCCGCTTTTCTGAGTTCGGACGCAGTCCGCACTGAGGTCCGCCTGAGTCGAGTTCAAGGGGGCTCCAGAACACAATCTGTTCTGGGCCGCCTCGGTCCCAAGTCCGAGGCTGGCAGCACAGCTGTCAGAGAAGCGAGGGTTGGAGATTCCCAGGGTCGAGGGTCTCCTGAAGCGAAATGCAACTCCCCACAGCTTTCTATCTACGCAAAGCTTTTCGACCTTTTTAACATGCATAGCCGTTCCAAAGGAAGGGCCCCGAAACCCGTTTCACACATTGTAAGTCGGACAACATCTACAATCAAAGTCTGCGCACTGTCCCTAAGGCTCCTACTGCTCATAGGTGTAAACCCAGTACCGCTCGAGGCGACCCACGGCCCAGCACTACAGACCGCGTCAAGTCCACATCGGCAGGAGCTCGGTCCGAATGGACAGCACAGGATAGCCAAGCGCTCCTACCGGCGCGCCCTTGCTAGGGCTCAGAGAGATGGCCATGCATGGTATAAGGGTCGTAAAATAGTGGCAACTCTAAGCACCCCAATCAGGCCCTCCTCAGCTAGAGTCCAGTCCATCCCCAATGCCAGGATCTCCCGCACGCCCTCAAGCCCTGATGCCGACGTAAGCGACATACTGTTTATAACCTGGAATACTGGTGGTTTAGGTGCCCTACAGCTAGCGGAAACCCTGCAGTGGCTATCTCAGCAAGCAGCGTCCAAGCCCTGCATAGCAGTGCTCCAGGAAACGCACTGGAGATCCTCCAGTGAATTCAACAAGGACGGATGGAGCTGCATCAGCAGCAGCACAGGGACTGCCGTAGGGGGTGTAATGGTACTCGTTAAATTCCCTAGATCACAGCCCCTAATCCAACACCATGAAATACACCCGGGTAGACTGTTACACACGCGCATCAACACCACACCGCCAATAGATGTGCTCAATGCGTACCAGCACGCCTGGAACCCCACCAAGCAGTGCTACCAGAACCATGAGCAAGCCCCTGTGGATCTGCTTCTGCAAGATCGTGCCGTCATATGGGACAAGCTTCGCAGCTGGGTGCATTCCATACCGAGCCGCAACCGACTGGTCTTAGCGGGAGATTTCAATGCCTGGCTGAAGCCTTCACACCCACATGTAGGTCCAGGGGTCACAAGCGGTAGCAAAGCCCATAGGGACCAGTCGGTTTTTCAGGCACTAATTGAGGCAACAGGTCTTGTGGCTGCCAACACGTGGAGGCGGCGCGGCCCCACTGCCGCTACCTACTTCAATCACGAGGGCAAGCCCTCGCAGATTGATTACATCCTCACAAGACTCCCCTGCAATGTACCCAGTCTTAACGCTCGGCCTGCCCCACATGCCCCAGTCGTGGCAGTAGGCGGTATGCGCCATGTTCCGGTAATAGCAAATATTCCTGCTCCCTCCCTGCCTCGTGCACCTAAAGGTCCCCGTAAGCTAACGGCAGCTGCGGCCCACAACCGTCTGCAAGTCCCGGAGGTGCAACAGTCGTTCTGTCAGAAAGCCTCAGAAGCCCTGCAAGCCCCGGGACTGACCGCAGAAGACATCGATAGCACTTTGCAATCTATCTACTACCAAGTCGCCCGGCACTCACATGCCCGTAATGCACCAAACCCAGATCCTCCTGTCAACCTTCAGACCTACTGGCAAGTTAAAGAGCAAATGCGACAGTCCCAGGGCGTGCTTGCGCGGCTCTGCCAGCCGCGCGAGCAGCTTTTCCGCACAGCGGCTGAGAGACTCAGTCTAAACCGAGTGTTGGTGCAGGCAGCGTTCCGATCTATGCTCGTGCACAATCAGTACGCACGCCATGCTCGCCTCCTAAGACAGCAGTTGAAGATTAGGAAGCAAGAGAAGGCCGAGCAGATGATTAAGGAAGCACAAGCTGCCGACTCTCGTGGCCTTACCCATCTGTACCGACTGATGCGCTCCTGGCAGCCCAAGATGCCAAAGAGGACTGTTCACCTCAAGACATCCACACAGGGCTTACTAAGCCCAGGGCAAGGACTTCAGCATATCACTGACTATTATCGCAAGTTGTTTCAGACTCCGACAGTACCAGTCGATACATGTCGCAACTTGAGTGCCTCCTTGGACATTGGCCACGCTGAAATTCGACAAGCCATACGCTCCATGCAGCCAAAGAAGGCATTGCCCTCGGGGCAGGCGCCTGCCTCACTTTGGAGACTAGCAGAGAATAGTATTGTGGATCTCCTATACGCCGATTTCGCTCAGCGGTTCGGACCGGGTCCCCTGTACATGCCCAAGGCCTGGCATCAGGCGTTCATAGCCCTACTCCCTAAACCTGGGAAACCACCGACCTGTGTAGAGCATCTTCGACCCATTTCACTGCTTCCTGCAATCCCGAAATTAATTGCGAGGATAGCGGCCCAGCGACTTGCTCCTTTGGTTGCTCAAGCTTTGGAGAGGTTCCCCCAATACGCATATGTAATGGGGAGACAAACTGGGGATGCCATAGACAGGGTCTACTCCCACAGCAAGCTGGTTCGGGAACGTGTCGCCGCTAACCATGGCATCACAGGCGGATTGCAGCTATCATTAGACTTAAGCAAAGCATTCGATCGCATACCGCGTCGGCAACTGGAACGAGCGCTTATCCGCATAGGAGCGCCCCGGGATCTCATTCAACTGATCCTTTATATTCACGAATCAACGGTTCTGGTCTTTCAAAACCAAGGCCTTTTTTCGGAGATAGCCACGGGATCAGGCATCCGTCAGGGGTGCGGCCTCGCTCCGCTCCTATGGGCGTCATACTCTCTGCTTGTGCTTGAACGAATCAGCACTTATATCAGCCTTGATCAAATCACCGCCTTTGCAGACGACTATCACTCTGCATGGGAAATCACAAGTAGACTGCAGCTGCGCAATGCCTTCGCTCAGGTAGGACGAATCTTGTCAGACATGGCAGACCTAGGTATGCAGGTTTCACAGGACAAAACGGTAGTGATTATATCACTTGGTGGAGCTGGCGCGTCCGCAGCCCTGAAAAGCCATATGCGGCGAGGCCCAACTGGCCGTTACCTCTTGGTGGAAACTAATCAGGGGCCAGTGCGGCTTCCGATACGCAAGGAGCATCCATATCTGGGCGTAATCATCGGCTACCAACAGTTTGAGCGCGCCACAGTAGAGCACCGTATATACACCAGTCATGGCTGTCCTTTCGCAGACTGCAGCGCTTTCTATTATCTCGCATCCTGCCCTTGCAAACCCGGATTCGCCTGTGGACTGTCTGTGTCAATTCAGTTTTGCTGTACGGCCTCACCACACTTTTTCCGGACGAGGTCTGCTCACACAAGATGCACACCCATGTAACCAGACAGCTGCGGCTCCTTGCAAGAAGCCCGGCGCATGTCACACATGAATCTAATGTGCAGCTTTACGACAGGCTGAAGATGCCTCTCATTATGAACAAGTTGGAAAAACTCGTTCAGAAACGAGTCGACCTCGCCCGGCAGCAGATGGGAGAGGTACAGCCGGCGCGTGTGCGCGCGTACTGGGACTACCTACTTCATGCATATCAGACCCGTCCTCAAAACTCTGCCTCCGGCAGCACAGCGCTCACACCGTTGTATCACAGCCCTCAAGCTCCCGCATCCTGTCCCATCTGCGGTATCACGTTTCTCAGCCTGCATGCAGTTCGCACCCACATAGGCAAACAACATCCTGAGCATAGCAGTGCCAAAACTCGTCAGTCGTACATGTCCAGGGTCGAAAAAGATTCAGCCAATCTCAGGCACAGTGTAGACGGACTTCCGCAATGCAAACATTGCCTCAAAAAGTTTTCGGGATGGTTGCCGTTTCACGGACACTTTGCCCAAAAAGCCTGCCAGGTTTTGCACAAGGGCACAGTACTTTCTGCACCTACATCAACAGCAGAAAGTCGATCACTGGATGTGCCTGTGTCGGGATGCGATCCCGAAGCCACCCTTGCTTATGGGGTCTCCGGACCGGAGGGTGGCCCTCAGCTGGCAGACACGCCTGAACCCGAGGGTCAGGCCAATCCGAGTGTGGACCAGCCTCTGTTTTCGCTACCTTCTGTACAGCTGCTTGCAAAACAGGGCTCGGCCAAAACCTTGTCCCGACTTCTGCGTCAAAAGATGAGTCCACAGCACTGTCCGGTTTGTCATGGCTGGTGCAAGCAATCTACCTACATTGCAAGACATGCGTGCTGGAATCACCCTGAAGTGAAGCAAGCTGAAACCGCTGTGCGTGCATGGGTTCGAGCTCGCGAGCCGGTGGGTCAGCCCTGCAAGTGGTGCGGAGACCATTACACTCGGCCACCCAAGGCCCACCAAGCTGCATGCATTGTGTTGTGGATGTGCGGTCATCTATTGCACAAGTATCACACCCTAGAGGATTCAGCCCAAACTAGGCTGTCGTTTCAGTTGCCAGCGCCCCAGCAGCTTCCGTCAGGACCGCCAACGCCACCTCAGGATGCAGGATCCGGAGCTGACACGAGCCAATCAAGAGTTGGAGATGTTCGGCAGCTTCATGTCCAGACTGGAGAAGCCGGTGCCGGAAATCTTTGCATCCCTGGCCACAGCGACCCCTGCCTCGAGCCTCCAAGACCTCCAGGACCTCCAGGAACTCTCCGAAGAGCTAATGGAGGCACGTCCGGACAAGCGCCAACTGGGACCTGCCAGGGGTCAAAGTCCGAAGTTCGGCAAGCCCAATGGCAAAGGAGCCAACATGGGCCCACGAGAAGAACAGGAGGCGGGATCGTATCGGCAATCCCGCGCAGCGGACCGCCAACAGCGGAACCAGACGCGCACACAGCAGCACTGGGGACAGCGCCAGTCATGGTCCGGCTGGTCGGACAGGAGCCGTCGGCACAGCGACGAAGAGATCCGCGAAATGATCTCCACAATCTGCCGACTCCTGTTGCGCCATGCCGACTCCCTCTCCTACCTACAGATGGACCTGGGATTCATGCTGTTTCTTCGGACAAAGGCCGTCCCCCAGACCACGGAGGGGACCCCTGCTGGCCAGGACTGGTCAGTTGTGAAGCCGCTTTACATGGTGGCCGAGGACTGGCATCGGCAGAAGTCCAACTCGCCCGAGGAAGTGACCACGACCCTCCGGACCACCATGGTGTACTGCTTGGTGAACACGCTTCTGGAGAGAGTTCTGGAAGCGGAATCCAAGCCGGACTACCAGCGGCGACTCCACCAGATGAACATCATGGAGAACGGGAGCTTCATCTATGTCAGGTGGAACTCGGAGAAGAAGGCTTACGAGAAGGCCACCCAGGAGCCGCTGAGCATGGAGCAAGCGAAGGCCCAGCTGCTGGGCATCAAGCAGCACCTTGCATGGCCTCGCGTGGTCCTGCGATTTCATGCCCTGCGCAAGCTGATGCCGGAGATGGCATCGGAAACCGTCCCATTCATATGGGAAATCCACAACAGATCCCAGGAATCTCAATTGGTCTTTCAGGCCATGGAACGGCTTTGCCACAATGCGCTATGGCAGTTGGTGGGCGGATCGCTGAGGCAGGCCAAACTGGGCAGAGGCCCGCTGGAGCAGGCAGTGGAGAGCATCCTGAAGAAGCTGTAGAGGGCCTACGGCTCACGATGGAGGCAGTCCTTGCTATCACCCTAGGAAATCCTTCAAACCACTGTTATGCCAATGCCCTAATGTTATCCGTAGCCTGGGTGCATGCGCAGGCGGCGCTGACCGTCCATCCGCCATCGCTACTGCTGCGCACTGCACTTCAGAAGGTGTTTCCAGGCGCCTCCCCCCCAGAGCCCCAGCAGTTGTGGTCCATCCCGGAGTGGCGTGCATTGCTTCCGGACTGGAATGCAGAGGCTCAGCAAGATGTTGCGGAATTTCTTCAGCGCATCCGTGGCGACCTCATGCCAACGGAACATCAAGGGGAATGGGAATCCAGATTCGTAACAGCACCTGGTGTCCCTGCTGAGGTCCGTGATGCCGGCTCGCTTTCTCCGCTCCCTCTGACGGCGGCCATACGCAGCGTGCAAGGGCGACGACACATCAGACATCTCGTCGTAGGCCCACCGTGCATGCAGCAGTCAGTGGTCCGCCTTTTCTGGTTTTGCAGGTTTCGCGGTTTGATGACACAGGCAGCAAAATCAGGGGTACAATTGCGCCTCCATGGAAGGCTCAGCTACCAGTGTTCAGTGGTCCCAGCTCTGACATTGTGCACATCCCCTACCGAGTAGCCTGTATTGTATACCACTTAGGCCCAGTCTGCCGTAGTGGTCACTACCGCGTTGCCTTTCTGCGAGATGGCACCCTGAGTCATACAAGTGATGACAATCGCCCCGCAATGCCCATAACCTTTTCAGAACGCAGTCAGGTGTTGTCCAACTCATATTTGTATCTTTTAATCCGAGCTGAATAACCAGCTCAGAGCTGAACAACCAGCTCCAGGTCTGCGGATGATGAATCTTCTGTACTCTACTGTACAAGTTCTATTCTACTTCGTCAGGCACTCCTCAACATGCTTTTATCCCCTGCTTAAGGGCCCTACGGGGCGAGGGGACGTTTTGAGCAGACCGAACGAGGTTTCGGGGGGGGCCACAGAGTCGTGCCCTAGAGGCACCGGCGTCAAACGTCGCCCCATGGACCGCATCGCAGACCCTCTTCTGCGGCGAGAGAGAGAGAGATCATCATCATCATCATCCACATCATCCTCATCACCGTCATGACCACCACCACCGCCACCACCGCCACCACCATCATCACATCATCATCGTCATCGCGAGCATCAGCAGAAGCAGGAGAAACACCTGCTCCCGCTGAAGGTCTGAGGACTTCTTCCGTCTCAGGGAGGAGTTACTGGACTTGGTGGTGATGTCCTGTGGAGCAGCAGGCGAAGCAGCTTGGGCCCTCTTTCTTGAGAGTGCAGCACGTCTCGCGCAGGGCGGTGGAGGATGGCCTTGAGCATCTTCAGGAAGATGAGGTTCATCCAGGCGGGGTGTAATCCCATGTCGTATTGTTGTTCAACAGAACGGGGCGGTGACACTTCGGACTGAGCGGCTGTCAGGTGGTTCCTGGGCAGCTGGCATATCAACAGGTTGTGAACGCCTGTAGAGAGGCACGGAGCCGCCACTGTCAAGACCAGAAAACTTAGCCGAAAAGCAGCTTGCAACGCCGACGCTGAAAAGTTGTTTCAGAACGCCTTCGCTCTTGGGCATCTGGAGGCGGGCGCCTCCACGATCGCCGACGAGCTGCGCGAGGAGATGCGCCTCTGCGCCGGACATGTCGAGATCGCTCCTCAGGAAGCTAGCAGCAGGTAGCAGGGTTGAAGGTTGGGAGCGATCTTGTAGCCTGGGCTTCTGGGAGTATCTTTTCCAAAGATAGAGGCAGAGCCTCGTTGAGGCACGGCTTGTCCATCAGTCCGGGCTTGGAAAAGAGCTACCTACGCCAATGCGAACAGGCACCGGCTGGGCCCGAGAGTTTCAACCCTGAAGCAGCTGCTGAGCCTTCTCGTTCTCGAGGTGGGCGATTGGCAAAGGGCGCTGCAAGTGCCCAGCCCTCGAAGATGGTGCTACTTTGTATGAACAGTGCATAATCTCTTCAGACACGTCCACCGGTCTGTGTACGTAGAGGATGGCCCTGCTGAGGCTAGGCGAGATGCAGTGGTATGCGAAGGTCGAAGCCCAAGCCGGCCTTTCGGTGCGCATTCCACGAAGTCCCCTCTCTCCGCGTGCTTTTGCTAGGAGATGGACGAGATCGCGTGCGGCACCGCGGCTGCTGCCGTGAGCTCGGCTTCAACTATCAAGAAACCCACTTCTCTGTTCTTGCTCTCCTCGAGTCCTAGAGTCCTTGAGCTCCGAGGCCTGTGCAAATGCGGCGGCTTGGGAGGCAGCTCTCGCGCTGCAGAGCACGGAAGCTCAGCTCACAAACCAGTCGTGCGTCATCTCTCTCACTCAAACATGTGTTGTGCATGAGTGGGAGTCGGAGCCGAATGGCCGAACGACATTTTGCTGTGGCATCATGTGCGGTTCCCCGAGCAGCCCCATCATGTCAGAGCGCTGCAGGCACTTGGCTCCAGTCTTTAGTTTAGTCTTCGTCGAGCCATGCTGGCCAGTGGCCACAGGCATAGAAGGGAGCGCCCGATGCGTGTCGATGGCCACGCGCTTATCTCGCGCACGGCTGCGGCTGCTGGAAGCCAAGGCAGTAGATCACAGATTTTCCGTGACATAATGTGACTCGCGACCTCTGTCTGTCGTTGTTTGTCCTTGGGGCTCGCAGGTGTTACGAGGTCGTTGCATTGCGGAGACTGCGCAGCGGCTTCGCTGAATTCTCTTGCGGGGGCAGCAATTCGGTTGCCGGATTCCCATCTCGATGCCGAGTAGTGCAGGGCCGGGTTTGGCCTTCGAGAGAGTGCCCGCCAAGGGAGGATCTGCCTCAAACCCCGAGCAAAGCAAAGCAAAGAGTGAGAGAGCACCAAGGATTTATGCAGTGCAAGCGCTGAGACGACGAAACTGCTGGGACGAAGCTCTGCAGCTCGGCCCGAAATGGCCATGGCAGAGGAGGGATCTGTTTCTAACGGCTGAGCTTTTGTGTCCTGGTCGTGCAAGCTTGTTTTCCGAGTTGCAGTCCCGACCGAGCCTGCCTAAGGCACGTGGTGGAAGGCCTCATAGGACACGCTGCGGCTCCGGTCCCGCGGGTGCGGATCTCGGTAAAGCTTTCTCCCAATTGCTCTTAAAATTGGGTGACTGCCAAGGAGCGACTGGTCATGCTGGGGCTCAGCCTCGCCCACGAGTCGGCGCGGTGGGAGCATGCTCTGCATTTGCAGGCGCTTCATGTGCCCGAAGCCCCAAACCAGCGATGTCTTGGCCCTCTTTGTGCTTGAAAAGAGGACCTGAGCACGCGAGCTCACCCTGGCGGAGGCCCACGGAGCGGAAAATGCAGGGAGATCTCCAAGGCGAAAGCGTTGCCACCGCTTCTCCCAGGCTGGGTTTCTGGGCCCCTCGCCGAGCTGCTCCTCGCGGCAGGGCGCTGGAAGCACGCCTTGCAGGAGCGGCCTCGGAAAGCGAGCTCTTTCCTGCACTTCGCATAACAGCATCCCCGCGTCTGATGCTCTTGACTCTTGAAGCATCTCTCGGGGGGCGCGGCAGGTGACGGGCACCCAGCTGGATCTTCGAGTGCGCGCCGCGGCGGCAGGGCGGCTCTGGCAGGCGGCGCAGCGGCTCTGTAGCTCTGCTTTGCCACGAGTTTGAGTCCCTGACTGGTCGAGGCGGCGTATCATCTGGTCGGGGGAGGCCTCCTGGAAAGCATGCAGGAGCACCGAGTGCCTGTGCCTGCATTCAGCACATTCTGAGCTTTTTGTTGATGTTTGTTGCAGTGCCTAGCATCAGTGATGTCGAGGTGTCAGGGTCAAGCAGAACCATCCCTCCATCGAGCCTTTCGTCGGTGCTGCGGTTGCATCTCAGCTCGAAAGGCCAAGTGTGGGTTGCGCTCTGTGCCGTCCGATCATCTTACGAGGCACGCCTCTTCAGCAATTGGGTTGTCGCAGCAGGCCGGCCTCTGAATTTTGAGACACAGCCACAACTACAGGAGCATCCGAGCCACGCTGGCACTTGTGACGCGAGGGCATGTGGTGTCGCCCTTGCTTGACTGCTTCACTCCAGTTTCGGCATCGCACTCCCACCTTTTCTGCACTCGCTCACTTCAACTGACGACCATAGCAAGACCCTGTCGTGTCAGGCGATGAACATGGCTGTCGATGCGGTGGCACAGAAGCATCGCGCGAGGCTTGGCAAGTCAGTTGGATTCTGCATGTCCATACTTCACCGCAGAGTGTCGCTTCTTGCGATCGATCAAGACTCAGGCTGGCAGCAGGCGCTACAGCTACTTGAAGCAGCAAAGTTGCTGCAGAGGTTGGACATCATCACGCTCAACACCTGCCTCACGGCTGCTGCACGTATCTCGGTTGAACATGTGGCGACTGCAGGGAGTCGGGCTCTAGGCGTGTGTAGCCCAGGTGCAGAGAGCTGGCAGCAGGCCTTGGCACTGCTTGCAGAAGGCCGTAGCTACTTGGTTTTGACTTGGTCGTTTCTACCGGACCGTGGATGTCTCGAGTGATTTGGCTCAGGCGCAAGACTGCCACTGAGCAGTGTGACGCTGGGTGCTGGCATTGATGCTGCGCAGCGTGGTTCTGCATGGCAGCTGGCGGTTGGAATGCTCAGCGAGGCCAGCTTTGCAACGCTTGTTTTCATGCAGTGCATCGGAAGCTCTTGCAAGTACCCTGATCCCTGACGTCCTCACAGGAAGGCGAGCTCGCAAATGACGTAGCCATCAATGCTGCAGCTGGAGCAGCAGCTACAGCTGCGTGTTGGGAGGCACGATTGCACCGTGACACTTTTTCCCTCAGCTTCTGTTTCCGTCATTGGCAGATTGCGCTGGACCTCTTGCAAGATCATCACTTTCTGCACAATCGCCTCGGTCTGAGCCGACCGAATTGGTGGAGCCATCGAGTTGGAAGGTTTCCACCCGAGCAAGGCAACTGTAGCCAATCAGCAGGATATCCAGGATATCCATAGACTCAAAACTTTGCATGTATCGTCCTGTGTGACCTACCAGCAAGACGGGAGAACAGATTGATGTTGTGCATCATGGATGTGTTCTCGTGGTTGCCGTGTCGCGAGAATTTCCTGGGGGAGGTTGCTCCGACTCCACCAGACCCCGATATCCAAGCACACAGAAGCATCACCACGACCACAGCATCAGCCACGACAGCAAGTGCACCCTTGTGCAAGGGTCTGCACAGCCGTTGCCAAGGTCCAGATGTTGTGGCTTGCACCGTTGCCGTGGCAGCCTGCAGCGCGGCCTCGCGCTGGGAACATGCCCTTTCGCTGCTGAGTTGGTGCGCCCATGGGCAGAATGCAGGGAATGGGAGAGGCTTGCAGGCCAGCGTCAAGCTTGCTGCAGAGGTATCGTGCCAGAGGAGTCCAGCCTGACCTGGTCACGCTCCAGCAGATCCACTTCTCTTGTGATGTCCGGACCCTAATGTCGTCCTCCCCGGGTCCCGGCGTTCAGCCTGCCAGCTTCGACAGAAGTCGATTCTCCAAGTAGCCGGGCAATGGCCCAGGTCGGCATGGTGCCTCTGGATCAGGGATGGATTCCCGTTCAGTACAGGAAGAACTTACGGAGAGTGTCTTCGAGGTCGGCTTTAGCCCACTTGCCATGAGGACGAAACTGGAGATTGTGCGAGATCGGTGCAGGGAGCCTTCAAACAGTCGTGGCGCGGCGTGCAGGCTCTTGTCTGCTGGAGATGACTGGGCACAGCGTCGCCAGAAGGGTGCGAGTCTGGCAGCTCTTTGCTAAGCAATGATGGTCAATGGGAGACTGGGATGGAAATTTCATAAGGTTCCCCTGCACAGCATGAACAAGTAGCAGGGACTCAGACTCACCCGGCACTGCTGCACGAACAAGCGGTTCAACCACATGTCCTTGTCTGTGTTTGCCAACATCCTCAGCTAACTTGTGCTCACCGATCATGCAAATCATGTGCAGCTTCGGGCAGTTTCTGCTTTGCTTGTGAGGTTGTGGCAGCTCAAGCTCTTGAGCAGCAGGCGTCCTTGTCCAGTGAGGCGACCGATTGCCAGGGCTTTGCTGCTCTTGTCCCGTTCCTTTCCAATCCCGCAGCTTGGAGGACGCGCGGTGCGTGGCCCGTGTCCTCCGGCGCCCAGTCTTGGCCGTTCTGCAAAGGCTGGCGGCATTGATGCTTTGGGGTTGGTTCGGCTTTACAGGGTTCAGAATGGTTTAGGGTTTTATTGGGATCTGGCGGTTTAGGGTTTCATTGCGCTTCAGTAGGCTTTAGGTAGGGCATATTAGGCGTGTCGGACAGCTGCGGCTCAGGCTCCAAGGCGATCCAAGAGCCCAAACCTCAGCGAGGCCCGGCCCAGCCAGAGACGCCCGAGAAACCAAGCCTTCGCTGTGCATGGCTTTCGTCTGAGAACAGGTTGCGGTAGTTCGAATAGGAAAAATGAGACTGAGAAGTACAGACCTCCGGAAGTAATTAAGGTGAAGAGTCTGGACAGCTGATGCTTATGGTGCTCTGGTGTGGCCGGGCGAGTGCACAGCATGTTAAGCTGAAAGGCGTGCGCAGCTTATGTTCATGATGCGCATTCATTGCGGCCTGAATGTGAAACGGCTGGGTGGCTGATGCTGATGACTCTCTTTTTTTTTGTCGGCTGCTGCCTGGAGGGTTGTTTGGGCCAAACGGCAAGCAAATTCGGTATCAACCAGCTGTCTGAGACGCCCTAAGGGCCTAGCACCAGCTATTCAAGATGAACGCTGCCGAAGTGATGCTCTTTTGGATCGACAACCTCCGGATGCCTATGCATGCCTATGCAAGCGGGCGAAACTCCCAGTGATGATTGACTCGCTCGTCGGATTGATAATGATATATAATATGACGGGCAGTCCTGGGTTTGCATTTTGGATCTCTCTTTGCCTGAACTTGCAGCCTAATGGGCATCCTTTCGATTTCGGAAGGCATGGTGTCATGACGTCTGCAGCAGATGTGCTCGGGGTGATGTCGTTCCGCTGTCAAAGCGGGCTCTTTGCCTGCGGGAGTGTAATTGCTGAGCCGCCTTCCAGGCACTTGCCTCTGCGAGATGTGTTCCTTGAGTCGCAGTCCACACTAGGCTCACCGATGACAGCTGAAACCATGCTGGATCTTCATCTTGTTTTCACGTCTCCTTGCTGCGATACGAGGAAAAGGCTTCGATGCAGCCATGCAGTGCTATCATGCAGCATGCAGATCATGCAGCGAGCATGACGGGTCGCAGTGCACTCTCCAAGTCTGAGGCCTGGCTCCCTCGCTCCTGACGGCAACTCCAGCGCTGAGGTGCGCACGACTGTGTGTTCCTCGGCTCCGGGTGTTGTGGCGCTTGCCAGGGCTATGCTGCACTCCGTCCAGGAGGGTGCTGGGTCCGAGCGCCCTGAACTCAACGCAAATCCTTCAAAGTCGAGAAGCATGCGAAGCAGCTCGAAGAGATTTTCGTGAGGTGAGCTATGGCGTGCAGCCGTGGCGCTCTTCGCGTCGCTTTGTGACGACGGCGTGGAGCCAACAGTCGAGCAGGTGCCCGCGCCTCAGCGATTCGGGAGCACCGGAGGGACGATTTGCCAGGTCCACTCCTTGGCCCAAGATACACACCAAAATTCAAAGCCCAGAGTGAAAGCCCAAAGTGAAGTTTTAAAGGAACCTGGCCATCGAGATCTGCAAGGCGTGCGAGCGTGAATTTGCACTCTTCCGGCCCAGCGTGGCCTCAGTGTCCTTTGGCACCTACGGGAGAAGCAAGTTTGCCCTGCGTGACAGGAGGCTCGTGTCATTCGGCCGATGTTCGAGATGTACAAGTCTGCACGGAGGCTAACCAGCTTCCGTCCAGACCATGAGACGTTCGAGGCACGCCGAAAGGGATGCATGTAGAACTAGCCACTAGCGACATCATCACACCTCCGTGGCAGAACCTGGCAAGTGGCGCTACGCTGGCACCCGGCCAATACTGGTGGCACTGCCTTCGTTTCATGGAGGAGGCCATCTGTGTTTCATATCACGTCGCTTATGGCCGTGATTGATTGGAACGGTCTGAGGCCCAGGTCGTGCTTCCTCGGAAGCTGCTGACGAGTTCCACAACGAAGACCATCAAGGCAGTCGCTGCTGATCCCGCCTGCGTGTCGCTGTGGACTCGTGTTCCCGGGGTTCGGCGCTAGGACCGGAAGTGGAGCATTCAGAGGGATTCTACAGAAGCATTTACATTGCCAACCTTCCTGCGCCTTGTCACTTGTTTATGGAATTCCGTACCAGAAAGCAACCAGATCCTGCAGCAACACAGCATGCGACCATGCTCCCCTTCCCAAACCAGGGTTGAACAATTAGGATCTACTTCGTAAGGGTGTTGAGAGAGGAGGGGAAGGACCAGCATGAGAAAGCAAAGAAACATGGATTGAATTCGGGAGATGAAACGCCACCATATCGCTTGAGAAGCTTGGGTGTTCTTGTGGTGCCCTGCAATGATGTAAGTTTCGTGAACACTGAACGTACGGACGGATTGTCCACTTGGAGGACTGCGCCTTCAAGACTCTAAAACTGTCCACCTTGAAGCACACAGCATGCAGATGCACAGGCCGCATTGCGTCCAGCGTGGCTTGAAAGCTTCACCCAGTTCTGCCCTGGAATTGAATGGGGAGTTTAAACAGCTGATGAGAAGGGGCCTTTGTCGCAGCACATTCCAGGTGAATCAGGAAACTGAAGGAGTGAATCTGAGTGAGTCTCGGCAGGCACTGAAGACGTGCAAACATTGTTTCAAAGGATGATTAAACTCCGTGACTCGGGTAGTTGGCGAAAAGGTGGAATCAACTGAGCAGCCGATCTGACTAACGAAACCCCATTTTAAAAAGCTTCGCGTTGCCCCCCGGCTGCACACGTATGTGCCGAGTTGGTTGGAGGTGTTTGTCTGAGGCAAGCATCCGGAGCCTGCATCGCTACCCCGTGAAAAGTTGCCTTGCTAAAGAGAGTTCTTGAGCCGAGATCTAACAAGCGCCAAAATCCAGCAGTCAGAGTGTACAGGGGATTGCTTCTGCGCAAGTCCTCTGCATAGAAGCGCGGCACTTTGTATCTTTCAGTATGTTTGGCCTAGACTCAAACCCCTAACCCTAGAACCTGGAGTAGACCGAAACCTACACCGGGACTTTCAGGGGGTGGGGGTCACTGAACAGGGGATGAAGAGGTGGGGAATAGAAGGAATCCGTAACTGAACCTCTCACCGCTTCGGCCGGGGCCGAGGCGAAGCGAATTACTCCTGGAAAGTCACCTCCGATACGCTGGAAAGTCCGTGCGGCATACATTTCGCATAACTTCGCCGCTTGCTCGACTGCTCGCGAACTGTCACAGCTTGTAGCATTGTAGCTACAACACGCATGCATGGGAAGCCCAGCAGCTGCAGCTGCTACACAGCGCATGATCACCATGCCTGTCACGGTGAGACGCCAGGCTTGCTCGGACGCGTCGGCATGGGGAGCAGCGCTTTTCCACCTTCGTCTGGGCCATGATCGGAGAGCCGTAGAACTCTCACGCAGGCTAGTCAAATAACGTAGCTTCTATAAAGATACTCGTGGTGACTGCATTGCCGTGACGACAGTGATGAAGCAGCCAGTAGCATCAGCACCATGAGCTTTTGCACGAGCGCTTCGCCAACCTGCCCACATTGCCGAGGCCACGAGATGGACCTGGCAACATTAACTATCCCTGGCAGACATGCCACAGACCCAGCAACGATCGCTTTGCAACCCTTCCCGTTCTCAAGAGATCTCACTAGGCCCGGCTGCCGGAGCTTCTTCGGGAGCGCCTCGAGGCGGGGCGGCTGAGATGCTGTTCCTGTTGATCGAGTGCAGAGCGGAGGGGGCCGAGGGGGAGGGTCCTGGAATGATGCCACGGCCACGCAACCTTTCGGCTCCAGCTTTGTGCTGCACGTTCCAGTACCGTCTTGGGCTGTGGACCTAACTCAGGCACAGCACCCAAACCGCTTCGGAAATACATAACAGGCTAGAGGCTACAGGTACTTCCAGGAACCGATGCACGGCAAGGCATCGTAACTAGCGGCTCGCTGACCGGCGTTCCATCGCTCTGAAGCCATGCTTCCCACGCTCCCCCTGAATTCTGCACTCCCTGGACCAGTCGTCCCCGGTGCTGCAAAATGCGTGAGTTCGTGGTCTTCGGCAGTTTCCGAGCACGGCCGGCATGGCTTGGTGTTCCAGATGCCTTTCCCGCAGCCAAGGTACCAGTGCAGGCTCCAAGGAGCCTTCTGCAGCCGGTGCCTCCGACACGAGGTGCTTCAGGGCTACTAGCCGGCTCCGAAAGTGGAACTGCTCCAGGAGAGGCCTGAGTTCTTCATCTCTGAGCTCTTGAGGTGCATCGACGTCCCTGTCCCTGGCACTGCCGCTGGCTACACTGAGCCTGGCAGCTGCTTCTCGAAGTCCCAAGAAGCAGAGGCGTGCCTTCGGCGCAAGCAGGCTCTCTTCAGCTTCAGCTCTGCCAGGCGGACCTTGAACGCTCTAACCGGGGATGCCGAGTCGCCGCACATCGTGAGGACTCTCCGGCTCCACGCGGTGTAGGTATCCAAGAGGAGTCTTGCTGAAGACTCCAACTGCAGGCAGTGGCGCTACGCACGAAGTGCAGCCCTCGGGAACGAGTTGCCTGCTTGCCGGTTGTTCATGCCAAAGAACAGAAGCTGAGGATCGCGTCTCCTAAACAGTCTGGACTGGACGCGCTCTGGTCTCAGAGTTGCCAGTGCAATTCTTTGGTGTGCTAGCTGCGGTTCTCCACATGTCGCTGTGACCCGGTTGCATTCCACCACCGTGCAACAATTGGGCGTGCCGATCACCGCGATCTGGTAAGGTTACCACCTGTGGGTGTACTTTGTTGACAGCTGTGAGCCTTCCTACGCAAGATCCAGGTTGTGCAGATTTTTCTTCGAGCTACTCGATGCAACAGTAGTTCTTAATGCTTTTGGCCCTGCTACGTAACTGTCCTTCTGCGAGTAGAGCTTCTCGCTTACTTCGCTGTACTGAGGAAGGTTTGTCAAGGGCACAGCACCGCCTCGTTGCTGTACTGCGCAGCTGGCGGCCTCGAAACCACGCAGAAGGAGGTGGGTGGTCCGTCTGCTGCGAGTGTGGAGCTAGGCAGCAGGGTGTTTCGGAATTCCTCTGTGGCCCCAAGACCCAAGACCAGTCAAGCGTCGTTGTTCTGAGATAGGCTTGTTGTAGCGATGGCTTGGAGAAGTTAGCGGAGAAGCCTTCTTGCCGGCACAGTGTCGCACAGAAGAATCGGGGTTGTTTCACGGCAGTTCCTTCGTCGCTGGGTCTCATCTATGCCATTTCTACAACCATACCATGCATTAGAAGTGCTCCTCTTGGTTGACTTTAGACTTCTAGTAATCGAGGCCGGAAGACAGGCCTGAGGCAGCCGTTGCCCTTTGCTCAAATGCCATCGTCCGCTCAGATGGCGTCGTCTGGTTGAACCGGATGCATAAAGCAAGGCGAACGAAGCATGGCTGTGTTCCAGAGCATGCGAGTTGCCGGCTTACCGCCGAAGTTCAATTCTGAGTGCCGCTATCATCACCTTGATGCTCGTCCTGATGATCATCTTGGAGCATGGACCCCTTTTTGGGATTCTTACAGGTACCTCGTATACCGCTTTGGTGTGCTGCTGATGCCGTCGATCCACGTGAGTTCTGAGGGAAACTTCTTCATCCCTGCAAGATTTGTCGTGTACATGATAGTCTTGATCCTCGTAAGTGGCACAGCGGTGCCTTTTGCTGCACCGGCCCTGGCACTTCGTGGCATGGCCACAAGCCCGCGATGTTCCTGGACCGACTGGGTTGTTCAGCCGTTGGTGCTCCTCCTATCTTCGGCACCATTGCTGCTGCTGTTTCAAATCCATCGTGCCATCCAAGCACAAGATCGCTTCAGTGCCGTGGGCAACTCGAAGATCGAATTGGCTGGATCATTTCTGTGTTGTTGGGTAGTCTCGACCTTGTTCCTCGGTGATGTCTTTCGTAGTTGCATGGAGCGTGGTGCTTTACACATGCTCACCAACGAGTTGCAAGAGATTGATGAGCAGCGGGACTTTCTGCAGAGGGCTGGACAAGCCGAGTCTGGCAATGCCATACAAGATGGAACCGTGTATCAGTTGCACGAGTTCCTTCATTTCCTGAATAACCATGTAAAGCTCCAGTTCACACTGAGCTGCTTGAGCTGTGTATGTAGGACCCCCAGCCTGAGCACCTCCTTGACAAGCGGTCTTACGAAGCAGATTCAGATGCAGCACCAGCAGCGTCTGGGTGTGAGCCCCTCCGGCCGCCTCACACCCCACCATGGCGGCCATGGCCCGGCCGTGTCTGCCGAGCCTTCTGAGCGTCGGGCCCGGAAAGACAAGGCACGTGGCTGGAGTCCTGTAACCTCGGTGCGGAGACTCGTCCGGGCCACGAAAGCCTGGGATGTACCGAACGGGTGGAGTGCTGGGACTTCGGCCTTCTGTTGATCGTGACGCTGCTTTGCAGCCTGGTTCAATCTGTGCTCCCATCCCTGTGGCGCATTGCGAATGGAATCGAAAATCCCTGGGTGGCTTCCAGCAGGAGTGTGACACTATTCCGGGTGGTTTATGCCTTCATGGCCTTTTGGGCCACGATGCATTGGCTCAGCACTTGCGGCGGGCTCATGCTGCGGCTTCAGAACCTTCGGCTCCGTTTGCTGGCCATTCTGTACCTGGCCACTCCCTACAAGCGTCGGTGGGCATTTTGTGCACGGTACAGGGTCGACCTTGAAAAGCTTGTATTGGTCGGCGATGACCAAAACTGCGCTCCTTTCTCACGGCCAGGGGACCAGGCCGAGTTGCAAAAGCAAGGTTCCTCGCTCCTTCGGTGCGTCCTCTCTGCGAAGGCGTGGCGTGTATTGGAGGTGTCAGAGTTAGATGGGGAGGCTGACTCTAGCGCAATATCCTGCCTTGAAGCTCGGCGGTTTGGATTGCTTCAAACCGTTCTGAGGGCAAACATGCTGGTTCTCGAGGCGCATGCGCAGTATTTGCTCTTGCTCCTCCTCTTCGCAGTATGTGGCTGTGCATCGACATTGTTATTAAGATTCGACGTATTCCATCCTGCACGATTCATCTACACGACTTTTTGCTGCTTCAACTTGTTGCTCAGCCTACCTATGGCCATGTGGATCATGAGCGAACTTGCCTCCGTCAACCATGCCATGCACGAAGAGTTGCTCAAGGTGCTTCGATCTTGGAAGGAGCGGATGGACCGCATCCGCTTTGCGAATACAACGCGCATGGAGAAGGGAAACGAGCGACTCCTTTCCGAGAGCTTCTTTCGTAGCTGCTGGGCAGTCTGAGCATACAGTGTGTCTGTCTTGTCGGGCGTTCTGTCTGGAAGCGGTACTTCGAAACGTAAGACCCCATCCATGTTCTCAGATGCAGCCCGTGAATCGAGGTGTGGCAGATCCACTTGCAGACATGACTGACCGAATCAAGAACTGGCAAAGACCGGTTCGTATCTTCGGCATCACGGCCTCCTTCACCGTGCGCAACCGCGTGGTGTTCTCCTTTTTCACGTCCCTGGTCTATGCGGTGTGGCAGTGCCTCCGGGGCTCAACCTGGTTTTCAGGCCTGGAGGAGGAGATGAGAGCCATTAGCAGCCTGAAGAGCACGTAGCTCGTGCCAACGCGCGCCATCTTATGATGTCTTGTTGTTCCAGTTCCATCATCGTTTTCAAGGATCGGCTGCAAAGGGATCCGCAGCTTGCCAAGCAAGCTGCTGGACGAACGGGTGCAGCCGAACGAAATGTCTTAGAGGGCGCAAAGCAGCCCCAAAATAGCCCGAACAGCAAGTGATCAACCTCTGAAAGCAGAGAGCGGAGCTACGGTTATAGGCCTGCTGCCCCCTTTTTTCCACCTTCTGCACTAGAAATTCGCAGACCCTCCAAAGTGCACATTGCAAGGAGATGGACTTGGAGCTCCCAGCATCAGTTCCGGATTTGCATTCTGTGACTGAGCTGCAGTTTCTGTCTGATTTCATTCTGCTTGACCCGACATCATGACGACGAGCTTGTATCGCAGGATGACCTGCAAAACTTGGTCGTTCCACCCTACACATTCACGCCCGTGGACTTCAGCATGTACGATGTTGTCGTCGCAGCCGACGAGGCCTTTGCACGATTCCCGATCTCCCTGGATTCCGCCGCAACCGCGAACCGCGAATCTCTCGAGCTTTGTTGAGGCTACGGCGGAGGCAGTGCGGAAGCGCTTACGCGAGACCGGGCAGTCGGATCGGGATGAGCTTTGCGCAGCACATCAGCATTTACGAGTCTTCTCAGGGCTCCGATCCGACCTGGGGCTGAAGCTACGGGCTTCAAGACGGTCACTTTGCCTTCCACAGCAATACTTGTGCCCGAAGCCAACGAGCAGAACCTTCGTAAACCAAAGCTTATGCAGACTCAGAGCTAAGGCTCACCGTGCTCACCTAGTTGCCAACCGGCTGGGTACTAGCGCCGCTGAGGTCTTAAGTGATTTCATGGATGCCTACGACGTACTGCTCGAGGCGGAGCAGGACCAGTGCATTCTCTAAGCAGCTGCATTCTGGTTGCGATTCGACGGATTTTCGTGTTGTTGGCAGTTGAGAAGGCAATGGCAACTTTAAGCAAGGCCGAGCCGTGTCAACATGAGAACTTTTTACACAGGCAGACACCTCTGCCTGACAGGTAGCGCAGGAACCAGGAACCCTGCACACCAGGCTGCATGCGCTGTAGATATAACAGCACTTTGTTTGCCAGCTGACTGGTCGGTGCGGAGATGTGCGGAGGAGAACCCGGTCCTGGAGCCTGCACCCGGCATTGCGCAAGGCATCCTCAGCCAGGCCCACCGGGTCGCTTTGGAGAGGCTTCCAGATTCTGCAGCTGAAAGCTTTCAAGGACGGCCTGGCGCACCTGATGCCCGGCCAGCCCTTGCGTGGTACGCCTCCGCCCCGACCCGTGGGCCCTCCGCTGCCGGGCCTTCCCTCGGCTTGGCAGGCGCGTGCTGGGCGTCTGTTTCATGAGAGTGTGCGAAACGTACGATGAAGTGCGGAACTCAGTGTTGAGATATGTTGAGGAGCTGTGGTCCGTGGCCAACAGCTGCTTGGCTGGCAATCGTACTTTCCAGTATCAGATCTGCCATTTCAATAGTAATTAGTTGTCACACGGCATGAAAGCTGGCATGATCACAATCATCTGCCTTGGTAGGAGGCCAAGTATGCATACGCTTGCCCAAGGTGGCATTGACGAGCTCACAGACACAGGACGTTGCGAGAACGTGCGGATGTGAGCAACCCTGAGAATAATCACATTGTGGTCACGGTGTGGCAGGATCTGCGCAGCCCGAAGAAGAGGTTGGCCGCATCCTGCACGCCATTGTTGGGTTGGAGCGGTGCTTGAGAGCATCTCGGCCGAGATCTGATGACGCAGGACTTCCTACCCGAAGGCACACGGAGTTGAGTGCTAATGCTAAGAATCCACCCTGGCTAAGGCAAGCATCCCTCAGAACATGCGTTGGTGGAACGACGAGGTCTGAGATAGCTCGGAGCTACGGCTGGGCCGTTGAAGCACGGTGCTGGCCCACAGGTTCCACCAGGTTCCGCCAGCATATGTCGCCACATGCCAGCATGATCGAATCGTAACATATCTCTGCACATGGCATTTGGCCACTTCGATGAAGTAGCGAAGATTCTCGTTGCTGGTAAAGCTGTGTTGAGGCTGTGTTGGCATGATTTCAATGCAGAATCAAGCCACTTAAGGCCTGGGTGTAGTTCCTGACTCTCCAGGCCAACGTTCTCGTGCTGTCACTAGGTTTGCTATCGTTCCGGCAGCAAAGCTGCTTCGTTCCTGGAGCTCACTTGAGTGTCCACTTGAGTGTCTGAGTGTCTAGCAGTCTAGCCTGGTGGGCTGCGCGGTGCTCCCCACATTGACATGATGTTTGGTAAGATAAGAGGCCAGCCTTTGCTAGAACCCCGGCACACGGCCGACAGTCCACTTTCGAGCAAAACTTTCATTGTCCACAGAAGCTGCGACTCAACTTTTTGAAGCATCGTTCCGAGGGAGAGTTGTGCTTTTGGTGCCAGAGGCCAGCATCATGAGTGCGGCAGATACATCTTGACTGCTAGATGATACGAAATCGTGGCCACTGCGTGCACATTCTTAAGTACACCCTCTGAGATCTGTTCACAGCCATCGTCCTCATGCCGCTGTGTAAGCTGCATGAGGGCTGACAGGTATCGAGCCCAATCGACGGGCGACGTGCCAGACCGCCGTCGAACGGCACCAACATTCATGCTTGGCCAAACACTGTCAGAGTGAGCATAACTATATTTCTTGGCTTCGTGACCGAACTATGCCCCAAACCCAATGCGCGAGCCACGCTCCAGGACCTTCGGCTTGGCAACGCTCCGGAAAGAAGCGAAGGCGTGTGGCTGTTGATTCCGGGCGGCTTGTCTGAGGCACGTTGAGGCATGCTGCATTCGATGCAGACGAGCTTTCGATAGCCAACCCTGTCGTAGCGGATGTTATGGCACCTTGCGTGCGTGTTTGGTAATTCATGATCTGTGGGTGTAGTTTGCGAGATCATGCTATGATGGTTTTGGCATGCCGCCTCTCTCTTTAATATCATGTAATACTTATGCTGTATTCTATGTACTACCTCGTGCCTAGAATGATCTGCAAAAAGGCTTGGAGAGAGTCCAGCTCTGCTGAACTGAACCCTACAGCATATCAGCTCTAAACCCTAAGCCGTCGGGTAGGTGGCTACAAGGCAAGGGGCTGGGCCGATCACTGGGACTTCCAGCGCCAGGCGCGGGTGGTCGAGAGCCGAATGGCCAAGGATAAACTATCGGAAGACACATGGCAGTGCCACGCACTGCGAGCTTAAGAGCGCCAATGTGTGTGCCCCCGCCCCTTTCTGCCGCACACCGGTTCGTGCGCCAGTTTGCCTTGGCTTTGCAGGTGCCAGTGCGACGTGTTGGCAAGCTCCGTCCGGCAGTTCCAGGTGCATCCTGTGCTACTTGTGTTTCCTCCGGAAGCAACTGCTGCCGAATCTTGTGGAGGTGTGCCTCTGCCCGCCTTTCAGGACAAGGCCCGCAATCCACACTGTTAAGTTGTGCTCACGCCACTCCGTGGCAGTGCTTTGGTTGAGAGGTGGCAGAGTTTTTCAGCGCGTCACGTGCGCAAGAGATGGGAAACGTACCCGGCCTGTGAGAGTCTCAGCTTCTGTCTGCGTGTTGTGGAGTCTCTCAAGGTCTTGTGGGTCACAGGTGTAAGGACAGTAGCTCCAACAGCTTAGGGTGCACATTGCTGTCCAGCTGTCCACGTGACTTTAAGCTTCTCCCACTTTCGCCGGCACCTTGCATCTCAACGGTCCAGCCTCCCTATGTATGCTCTTCTGGCATCCAGCTTCTTCTCAGGTCTGAGGAGCTAGAGACGAGCTACAGGAACCTGTGGCAGCGGGGCTCGCGGCCGAAGGCGGAAAGCCAGGAGCAAAGCTTGGAGAGCAATTTCTGCTGTGAGTAGCCTCCAAGGACTCCCTTCAAGACTTTGGAGGCCGACTTTGTTCTCCAACCCACGGTTCCCGAAGAGCCCAACACAAGGCATCATGCAGGATCTAGGATCTTCGCATGTGTTCCAAGGCAACGGTCCACGTGCATTGCTGCCGCGTGGGCGGTTGAGAAACGGGGGTCATGACACTCTTTCCTGCTTGAGATCTTGCTCCTAGTTGAGTGCTAGACAAGGCTTTCATATCAGTACGGAAACCAACCAAGCAGAGCTCAACTAAGTGTGTAAACGTGGACCGATAGATGGTGTGTGTTTGCCAAGGCTTGCAGTGCAAAAGTTTGCCATAGTTTGCCCAATCGCACCCTCGCAGAGTCCAACTACAAGGAGCTTCTTGGCCTTGAACGTCTCAGCTCGGTGCGCTGTGGGCTTCGAGAGGAGACTCTCCAAGTGGGGGCCCCGAGACCGGGCCTGTACTTTCCTGGCGTTTTTTTTGGCGGACTTTCGCGTTTCTTCCTTCCGCTGAAAGGACAGGGGTTTTCTTCTGGTCGAAGCTGGGATGTTGTTGCAGGCTTTCCGCCGACATCGTTACAAGTCGCTGCTGGGGTTTGGGCCCAAGACAGTACGCAAGCGCCGGGCACCGTGAGAGTCGTAAGCAATTCCAAACAAAATCCCAGCAACCACTTGCACCTTCAACGGAGCGTTTCAATTCTTGGCAGCCTGTCTTCTCAGAAGTGTTCTATTGTCTTGACCTATGTTTCAACCGGTACTATGAGAGAAACTTTTTTCATGGTAGGCGGTTCTGAGGCTCCAGCTGCTTCGAGGCTTTCGCCGCCGCCGGGCCCTTGAAGCCTCCTGGCTCCTGCGCACCGGCCCGAGACTTTCGGCAAGGGGGAAGGGGAGGGGAGGGGAGGGGAGGGGAGGGGGTTAGGCGTGATTGGTCAAGGGTACGCGCTTGGGTTTGAACAGGAGCTTGGGCGATCCAGTGCACTGAAGCAGAGTATTCTCTCGAGTCTTTTGCTCCGGACATGGATTTGGTAGCCTTTGTGATGCCCTGATCACGCGGGTCCTGGAGCTGTCCTAGTGCCCCGATTCAAAATTTGCGGCAGTCGAGCTCTCGAAGTACCTGTGGCTTTGAAGCCCAAGACTTTCTTCCGTTTTGCAACTAGTACCCAGTACCTCAGTTGAAAGAGCTTGCAGCTGTTCTCATTAAGGTTCCGATGTGCTTCTGGAAAGGCAGGGCAGCCTGGGCCCAGGCCGATGCCCTTTCGTGTGCAGTATTCCACGTAAGACCTTGCGTGGGTAGCTCCATCCGAACAGCTCCTGTATTGCGCAACCAGCCCGAATTCTAATTCTAACCCCACAAATGGCATTTCATGCCAAAGACTGAGAGGGGGAACTTCAGCCTCGGATCAACGCAGGCCCGTCGACCCACTCCGCCCAAGCTCCGCGTGCATCAGCGCACATCAGTAACAGAATGCCCCAAGGGTTTGGACCACAGCTCAGTTGTGCAGCTACAGAGCTACACTTCATGCTGACAGCCTGTGTTCGCCTGCCAGGCACGCCGGAGGCCCTTCAGCTCGTGAAACTCAGCAGCGACGCCTCGATCACCGTTCGACCGCACAGGATCCTTTCTACGAAAGCATAGCGGGTCATCTGCCTCTGTCAAACGAGGTTTGCTCTAGTGGAGGAAGGGTTCAAGCACCGAGGAGAACTCGCCTGCGACAGCGATCCAAGCGTGGGACTTCCAGGATCTCCCGCTCCAGGACCTGCCCTGCCCGGTCTGCGCTGAGCCGTGGCTCCAAGTCTCCGTGGTCATCCGTGGTCCCAGGAGGTGCCCCTCCGCTGCTTGGAAGGGACGGCTTCAAGTACGTCGAGCAGAAAAAGAGGAAGGCTGGACGGCCTGGACGTGAGATTTCCTGTGCTTGTGACCGTATGGGCGGAGAGATGCTCCAATCCTGCGCGCAGCAGTCTTTGCATGTCTCTGCGCTTGCGAGGCGGTGGAGACTGTGCAGAAATCATCCAGGCTGGGAAACATGGGAAATCTGTGCCTCTGCCCGGCATGAGCTTGCTACCGCACCTGGTGCCACGTAGGCCAAAGCAGCCTGGGTGAGCTATCGCCTCCTGGTGGATCGCAGCAGATGCCTTGAGTCGGAGGTGGCGTCCTCTCAGGGCCGTGAAACTTGCGGAGCTGCTGCTAACAAGTTGATCTATGCAGTCTCTACGACCAATGTGATTCAACGGGGAAAAGACTCAGGGTGCGCTGCGAGGTTCCCCGGCCACGACGAGCAGAGGAGATTCAGCCTTTGTTGCCGGCACCGCGCTCATGATTATGATAGTTGAAAGCACTTGTGGAAGTATGTGTGAAGGCACTCACAGGCATGTGGCTGCAGCTCTGACCATCTCTGTATGATTGTTCATACACAGAAAAGTCAGGATGTCGGGTTGTGTGCATATGTATGTACACTCAGGTTCGATAGATACGCACGCACATAAGCAGACCAACACACTGCAAGTGCTGTACCAGCGTGAAGGCATACGAAGCAGTTGGTTGTCTCGCACGTTCGTGAGTCCTCGGAGCTCTTAGCAGCCGAGGAACTCTTTCACGGCTTGAACTAGTTCAAAGTCAGAATCTAGTTGCTTCGGCGATGTGTTCGAGCATGCAAACGGCGATGTGTTCGAGCATGCAAACAAGCATAATTAAGGACTCTTCGCTGCAGGCCTGCCGTGTTCGTGCAACCCACTCGGCTTTCCAAATGCGCGAGCTCGAACCCCGAAGAAGCCCCATCAAATCAACGCTAGAAAGACGAAGAGCGAACATGCGGCGGCAACAGGAGCATCAGCGGCGCCTCGTATCAAACAAAAGCAACAACAGCAAGCAGTGAGATTGACTTTGTGACGGAAGGGAGGACGATGAGTTCTAGCGGACAATCGCGCGCATTTTCAGCATTAGGTCAGCAGACACGAAGAGGAAACTTGTGTAACGTCGTCACCAACGAAGTTGGCAGTGGAGAATGTCGTAGTCATGCAAGGCCAGCAATCGAAGCACAAACATAGACAGAGTGAGCCAAGGATCTCGTTGTCCGTACAACAAAGCGGTACACAAAAAGAAGCTGAGTGAGTCAACAAGTCTGATAGAAGTCAATCCTTTATTGCTTGCCATACAGAACATTACATGTTGCGCGCTGCAAATTTCATGTTATGTGTCACATTACATGACATACATACGCATGCATGCATGCATGCATGCATGCATGCATGCATGCATGCATGCATACATGTTTACATGCATACCTACATACATAGGTAGGTATATGAATAGATCAGGAGTCATAGAAATATACATGCATATCTATATCTATCTATACATACATGTATATGTTAATATGTAAATATGTAAACATGTATATCTGTATAAATGTATATATGTATGTATGTATACATGTATATATGTATATATATGTATATATGCACATATGTACATCTGTACATATGTGTATGTGTATGTATGTATATTTGCATATATGTATATTTGTTTATATGTATATATGTATATATGTATATATGTTCATATGTACATATGTACATATGTATACCTATATATATGGTTACAACTGTATGTCTATTTATGTGTTTATGTATATATGTATGTATGTGTATATGTATATATCTATCTGTGTATGTATGTATGTAGGTAGGTCTGTATGTACGTATGTACGTATGTGTGTACTTAGGTATGTCTGGTATGTATGTATGCATGTATGTCTGCATGCACAGATGTATGCGAATATGTTTTCATATACACATACATGTAGACATGTACATTACATATATATATATATGTATGCAAAAGTATACGTATACGTATGCGTATATGTATATGTATCCATGTGTGTGTGTCTAATCAATCAAATGTGAAATTTAGCCCATGATGTTGCGCCAGGGCCAGATCTGGACCGAGGAGGTCGTCTCTGCGGGCCGGCACATGGGAGAGGGTGGCGGCTGGGCCCTCGGAACATGATTGTCCTGACTTGCGACATTGCTGCCGGCTGGCCTAAGGAGTTTGTCGTTAAGATTGATGTCATCGCGAGCACGCGGTCTTCTAGTTCTCAACACGGTGGCGGCGCGCACGCAGTGGTAGCTGTTTCAACGTAAGTTCCGGTTCTGAAGCGCAGCCGTGCCGCAGCCACGAGCCGGGTTCAAGTCCCGGCCACGTCACCTCTCGTATCTGCATTGAAGGTGCGGATACCGGGGCCACGACGGAACTGATCAACAAAGTCTTCGATGGTCTGCGTGATGCGCTTCTCGAAGCCCTTAGCAAACAGAGTGAGGAGATCCAGAACTTGCGCACAGAAGTTCAGGCCAAGGATCTCGGGGTGGCCAAGATCAAGGCCGAGGTCCAGGTGATCAAGTCGAGGCAATTTGATCCCATACAGCTCGTGCTGGATGTGGAACACCTCAAGCAAGAACTGCGAGAATTGAAAGGTTCTAATGCGAACGGAGGGATCTGCGACGCGGCCAAATCCACCCCAGCATCGCCGGCGAAACCGAAGGAACGGGAGAAGCCGAAGCTGCAGCAAGTGTCGCTGCCGAGGAGCCTTGCGAGGGCGGCGCATCAAGATCTCTACCGCAAGGTGGCACAGCGCGTGCCAGAAGCGGGGAGTCACCGCCCGGAAGAGGTGCTTCAAACACTGCTCGATAGAGAGCGTGCCAGGGACACCAGCGTTACGAACACAGCCCATCCAAAGCACGACCAAGAGCAGCAGACAATGTGGAATTGTGTAAGGCAAGGGCTGGGGGCAAGGACATTCGGAAAGGTCCATACTACGCAAGGCGGGAGGTGGTCGGGTTCCTCAGGAAGGGTGAGGAGTTCACCGTCGTCGAGGAAAGGGCTTCGTCTGAGGGCATTTTCCCACGCATTGAAGGCAACAAGGGCTGGGTTTTCTCAGCATCCAGATCCGGCACATTTTGCCATCGCGTGATGGCTGATACCCGTGAGCGCGGCTGGACAAGTTCAAAGGATACCTGGAAGGACTCTTCTTCCACATGGGCATCGAAACCTATGGAAGACACTTGGACGTGTGACAGAGAAGACAAGCAAAATGGCAATGGAAAGATGCGCGCCGAAACGCATATCCTGGCGGCTGGGTTGCATGTTGGACACGCGCAAGCTTGCTGATGATGCACATGTGTTGTGTACATGTGTTACATTTTGTTACCATAGTTCCAGTGTTGCCAACACACGGCGACCCTTCAGGAGACGATGACTATTATGGCTATGGCAAGTTTCGAAGCTATCAACGTCGGTGAGATGCATGTCGCCATCCGTACTGAAAGTTGCATGTTGGCCAATGTGCCCGATGCGAATTCATTCCGCTGAAAAGTATTTGAACAGCGCTGCATGTGTTGCAGACAAGAATGGCAGCAACATCCCCAATTTCAAGCGGAAAACGGTTGGGCATGCAGCTGTGGCGTGGTTCTGTTGACAATCATTGTTGAAGCTCAGCCGTGCCGCAGCCACGAGCCGGGTGCAAGTCCCGGCCACGTCACCTCTCGTATCTGCATTGAAGGTGCGGATACGGGGGGCCACGACGGAACTGATCAACAAAGTCTTCGATGGTCTGCGTGATGCGCTTCTCGAAGCCCTTAGCAAACAGAGTGAGGAGATCCAGAACTTGCGCACAGAAGTTCAGGCCAAGGATCTCGGGGTGGCCAAGATCAAGGCCGAGGTCCAGGTGATCAAGTCGAGGCAACTTGATCCCATACAGCTCGTGCTGGATGTGGAACACCTCAAGCAAGAACTGCGAGAATTGAAAGGTTCTAATGCGAACGGAGGGATCTGCGACGCGGCCAAATCCACCCCAGCATCGCCGGCGAAACCGAAGGAACCGGAGAAGCCGAAGCTGCAGCAAGTGTCGCTGCCGAGGAGCCTTGCGAGGGCGTCGCTTCAAGGTCTCTACCGCAAAGTGGCACAGCGTGTGCCTGAAGCGGGGGAGGCACTGCCCGGAAGAGGTGCTTCCAACACTGCTCGATAGAGAGCATGCCAGGGACACCAGCGTTACGAAGACAGCCCATCCAAAGCACGACCAAGAGCAGCAGACAACGTGGAAGTGTGTAAGGGCTGGGGGCATGGACATTCGGAAAGGTCCATACTACGCAAGGCGGGAGCCTCAGCAACGGTGAGGAGTTCACCGTCGTCGAGGAAAGGGCTTTGTCTCATGGCATTTTCCCACGCATTGAAGGCAACAAGGGCTGGGTTTTCTCAGCATCCAGATCCGGCACGTCTAGCCATCGCGTGATGGCTGATACCCGTAAGCGCGGCTGGACAAGTTCAAAGGATACATGGAAGGACTCTTCTTCCACATGGGCATCGAAACCTATGGAAGACACTTGGACGTGGAACAAAGACAAGCAAACATGGCAATGGAAAGATGCGCGCCGAAACGCATATCCTGGCGGCTGGGTTGCATGTTGGACACACGCAAGCTTGCTGATCATGCAAATGTGTTGCGTACATGAGTTACATTTTGTTACCATATGTTCCAGTGTTACCAACATGCGGCGACCCTTCAGGAGACGACGGCTACTATGGCTATGGAAATTTTCGAAGCTATCAACGTCGGCGAGATGCATTTCGCCATCCGTACTGAAAGTTGCATGTTGGCCACTGTGCCCGCTGCGAATTCATTCCGCTGAAAAGTATTTGAACAGCGCTGCATGTGTTGCAGACAAGAATGGCAGCAACATCCCCAATTTCAAGCGGAAAACGGTTGGGCATGCAGCTGTGGCGTGGTTCTGTTGTCGCTTATGGTTGCCCTTCGAGTCCGCAAGGGTTGTCATCGTTTCATAATTTTTTCTGGAGACTGAGGCGGCTCTAGCATGTACCTGCCCTCCATGAAGATTCTGCCCGATCGTGCCGAACATGCAGTGCCTTGGTGGCAGTTTTCCTTTTTCCAGCGGCAACAGGATGACAACCCGGTTTCCCGAAACTGATGAGTTGAGGAGCGCGTGGCCCTGGCCTCGGTGCTCAATCGCCTCGGCGATGCCAAGAAGATCCGGGGGGCCGGGCGCTGAGGCACGGAATCAAAAGGTCAGGTGAGTAGTAGGGTTGATGGACCTGCGCAGGGGTCAGGTGACTTTCTTTTGAAGCTGAGGTCATACGACTCTACACATCGGCTGCCCTTTGCATCTCCTGCTTGGCGGCTTTCTGTGACTGGGCATGGACATCGTAGACTCTGTAGACATGAGACTTCGGCATGTAGCTGTGCGGCAATGTCAGAGGCCACTGCAAACGACTCCTCACGTCGCTGTTTTTCGAGGACGGTCGTCGGAGCGTCTGTTTGATATTCCTCAGTGCGCGCATCTGCTGACTGAATGCCCCTGTGCAGATCAGCTGTGACTCCGCCGATGAGTCGCAGCGGTGGTCGGACATAGCAACGGGTGGAGAAGAAACGCTGGACAGGTTTCAGATCACTGGTTTCGCCAGTGCTTGTCAGAGAGTGTTCTATTCTTTAGGGTTCTTGTCTCCTAACGTTTCCTTGGCATGTTCATATCATTGTAGTAGCTGATGTTTTGCAGCCTTACCGGCTCAAACGCGCAGGGGTTTTACGTGCCACCGAAAGCAGAAGAATTCAGGAGAAGACAAGAATTCAGGAGAAGACACAAGACATTTGCGTGGAAATCCGAGGGACCAGTCGAAAGTTATAGCCTTCGTTTCGTGACTCCGACGACTGGCGCCATGACCTCCTTGGCAGCTGCCCCAGTGGTTCGAACGTGAAACACCGGAGGCAGACAGAGGCAGGAAGGTAGGGAGGCAAGGCTTAGACCAAGGCTGCTTGTGGTGGCGGGTGCGTTGGCGCTGCCATGGCTTTTGCCCTGCTCTCGTGATCTTTGTTTCCTAAGCTTTCGATGTCTGGGTTCTGCTTTCTGCTTTCGTCGGCTCCTGCTGAGGCCTGGCAGGCCTGGAAGACCCGGCGGAGCGACAAAATGGCCGATCACTCGCCGCTCCTCGGGCCCGATCGAAGAACGTGGAGGAGGGCCCCCGCCGGGGTTCTGGGGCTTCTGATCCAAGGCCGCCCTTGGCCTCGCCAGCCATGAAGTCGCCGGCTCGGATGCGATGGTGACGACGGCTGCAATGGCTCCGACTCCATGTGTGAGGTATATGACATCCCCCACTAAGCATATCCATCGAGAGTCGCAGCCGCGGCTGCCTTAGACACCTCAGCCATGCCCGTCGCCCGGAATCGTGACATGACCCTGACTCCGAGGAGCTACAGCCCGACGAGCAAGGTGTCAGCCGAAGCCTACGACTCAGTTTGAGTCTGCTGACGGCGACGAGCTCTGTGAGCGCGTTGTGTGAAGAGTGCGATTTCCACTGCTGTGTCCGATGCTAAGCTCGGGTCCGAGGCGTCCTTGACAACGAACGAGGCGGATTTGTCCAAGCTGCCGGGCATTGGACAGGCCCCTTTCCCATGGTGCTCTAGGTTGGCTTTCGCCCTATGAATTTGACGGGGCTTGGAATCCTTTGCATCAGTGCCGGCGCTACTGTAAGCTGCAGGGCGGAAGTCGACACCGGATTTCCTATGAAACCTGGGTTTCCAGTGTGCCAGGGCATGGACAAGAACGAGTTCTTGGACCTGCTCAGAAAGCGCGGCGGCCCAGAGGGTTTCCGGAGCTTTGCCGGCTTGCCGCCCTGAGATTCCGCAGGCTCCTTGCAGAATCCAAGCATCTGCAGAACAACCCGCGTCTGGGCATCCATCCGGAGGACGGCGCTGGCACGGGAATGGGCAGAAATATGCAGAATCAGACTTGACCTCGAAGCATGGTGACAGGAGAAGCGCGCAGCAAACGTCGTCATCAAAGAGCTGGAGGCAGCTTGGGAAGTCAGCCCTGCCAAAGTTGTCCGGTGGCAGCTCCAGGCAGTCTCTACGCGTGCTGGTGGCCCCCTGATCGTGGAGGCAGTGGTCCACGGATGATGTACAGCATCGGGCCTGATAGCATCGTTGTCACGTTCGAAAGACCAACAGTAGAGGAGCTGGAGTACGTTCCCGGCAGATCCAACCTCAAGGTGCATGCTTTGGCGAATTTGGGTGCTGGGATCTCTCCCGTGGTGGTAAACACTTTCCGTAACGGCTTCCGGTTCCATCAGAGAAGCGTGCTGCATGCTGCTGGCACATCTGCCAAAGCCAGGTGACCTATCCGGGCTCTGGTAAGGAAACAACTTCGTTTGTCCCCGGCCCGGCGACACCAAGAGCCAAGAGCCGGAGGCAATATCGACCTTTGCGAGATGAGGTGGGCAGCCACTTTGATGTTGTCCCTGCAGATCCGGAGGCGTGGTCCAAGGACAGGTCGAGCGCATTGGTTCGGTAATGGTTTTGCATGGCTGGCGTTCCCAGGACCCCTTTCAGCTGACCGTAGAGGGAGACCTGCTCTATGGCAGAGGAACCACCGACTGCCTAGGCCAGGCGTTTTGCAGACTCCAGTTTGTGACGGCTCAATGTTCCGCTCTTCACGCCGTGGAGGCCATGTCGCGCTCCTGACCCTTTTCCTCCGCGAGCTTGGTCGCACAAAGCCAGCGTTGAAGCGAAGCCGTTGGCTCAGACGCCCGAAAAGTCGGCACACAGATGTATAGATTGATTGAAGTTCAAGCAGCTATCCTCGGGATAAGCGCACTGTTGACTAGACTTACACTTGCTCGGACATTCACCGGAGTGAGACAACATGGGATATAGCGAGCTGAAGCTCTTGCAGGCATCGTGGTTGTCTTCATTGCTGCTGAAGAGGGCGGCGAAAAGAATATTGGAGTGGATGCAGTGCTCAAGAACGGCAAGTTGGAGGAGGCTTTGCGGCCGAGTTGTGTACCAACTACTGCACGCTAGACATTGTGCAGCATGATGCAGCATGCTTTGCAGGGCCTCAACAATCATCAACTGTGCTTTTCACTGAAGCAGGCCAAGAATGGTCCGGTATATTGGGTCACAGCCTCAGCTCGAAGGAAGGTGTCCGGGGCAGAAAGCAAGACACAGGCTTTTGCACCATTTTGTAACGTAGCCGTCGCCTGCAGGTGTAGGCTGAACCCTGGCAGGTCGACTCTGCAGATTCCAACCCTTGCTGCGGCACTGCCGGAGCATTGTCCTGGTGCGCGAAGCCCATGTTCACCGCTGACTTTGTGCATTTCTGAAGTTGCGGGTGACAACACCAGTTTGGATTCTCCCAGATCCGATGCCTACGCATACCGTACGAGAACCCACTAGACTTCCAAGACCTCGAAATCCAATCGAAGTGTTCCTTGGAAGGACACGGACTTGAGGGCTAGTTCGCTCCCAAGTTGTGCAGGTCGCTGAAGTGTCGAGGGCGCTTGTTTCACAGCGGCACCTCGGCGAATGTAGCGCAGTCGACAGAAGAAGTCGCATGGGGCGAAGCCGCGTAATTATTAACTCATAGTGGCGCCGACACTTGTCACGAGCCGAGGCTTCCCCAACAAGGCCATCAATTCCATTGAGCTTGCCAACGAGGACTGGAGCCGGTTCTTTAGCTGTAAATTCGGATGACGCTTGAAGGTCACATGGAGAGAAGACGTCCTTTGCTCCTCTTTGCTGTCAGGCCATCGCGTTCATCCAGGAGCGTTTCTACAACGACTTCAAGCCACTTCCCGAGGAGGAGCTTTACTCCTTCGTTACGGGGCTAGGGACTCAGCAGGCCAAGCCGCCCAATGGGTTCTTGGTTTGATTTGGTGGACAGTCTCCGGCGGCCAGGTCTCACATGAAGCCGACTCAGATCGAGTGCAGCAAGGGCTCCTTCAACCAAATCCCCGCGGAGACTACTGTCCACGGCGATATCAGGCTCGGCCCCTTCTGCTTGTTCGGGGCGCGCCCATGGGAACGTCGATCTCCAGGTTGTCTCCTTTCTACGAGGTCGAGGACGTTGTTGAACACATCGAGCGGTACGTCCAGGACGTGAGCCGCTCTCGTCGACGTTGAGCCGTCATTGTGTCGTTGAAGATGTTCTCTGTGCGGCAGGAGCTGAACGACGACATGGAGTGCTTGTTTAGTTCGGCTCGAGGCAAGGCTGGAGACTGCAGGGTACCGGCTGGGAAATTCCTTGAGAGAGCAGCGAGAGAGCACAGGTCCCTGGAGTAAGTTTGTTCTCCCAAGCGGGGTGCAGGCCGGACATCCGCAGTAAAGTTGCAATGAGGTCCTCGTGGTGTCGTCTCATTATCTCGTGGAAGCAGCTGCGGCAGGTACAGGACGGCGAAGTCAATCGGGCGAAGGCAACGACGGGGAGCTGTCAGACTCCGGTTAGGAATCTAGGAACCCAACATCTGCAGAATCAGTCCGAGTTGTGGCCGTGCAGTGAAACATGGTCGTGCAGTCTAAGCCTAAGCTGTCATCCTGCGAGGTGGAACTGAAGTGGATGGGCGACATGGACACGTTCCGGCTGTATGCCGGCTTAGCTGTTAAACTGGAGTCGGATGGTCACAAGGCTGAGCAAGGGCAGAGTCTGGTGAAGAGCCGCTTCAAGTCATGGGCTTTCTCTCATGATGGAGGCTTTGGTGCAGGCCTTCCGCGAAAGCAACAAAGGCAGGGCCTGTGTGGTAAGGCGTTAAATCAAGATCGCAGCTGTGACTCGACTCAGGAGCAACTTTTTTGCCTGGAACCTCTCCCCATGTTTTCGCTTGCATATCGCATTTCTCGACCGACTCGATCTGTACTGGTGCAGCAGCTCTCACTTTCTAAGCGATCCGACTGGCTACGGTCGTCATTGCAGATTTTAGCTTCGAGGGTTGCGCGCATACTCGGAGAGAAGGTGTCCAGCCCTTCAGCATCAATGGCTCGCTGCCGCCCTGGACCCAGCAATTGCCGAAATTCGTGAGGTCTAGACAGACCGCACAGCGCTTCGCGAGTAATTCTCGCAACTGCATAGGTGCAGCCCAATGGGGTTTCAGGGTTGGTCAAGATCGCTTCCTGCAGGCTTGTGAAGATGATGCAGAAGGCTGGCAGATTGGAGGGCCTGATCGGGTTGACATGTTGACCGGCCTCAGGCTGGCTTCGACATACAGATGTGTGGCTTTGGGAAGATGTCCGTCTACCATGGCGTCAACGAGTGCCCATCGGGTGGTTCGGCAAAGGGCTTCGCAAGAGTCGAGGGACCTCGCTAAGAGCAAACAGTCCTGCACGAGCAGACATCCAAAACTGTCATGCGCAAGACCACGGAGACACTTAGGCCAAACTTCCAATCCGAAAAAATTCGACAGAGCTTAGATAAGCTAGACACAAGTGATAGCGCCGATCAAGGAGCACGATATTTTTGAAATGCTCCACAAGAAGCGGACGTCAACAACTCAATAGCGCGTGCCAGAATGCCCCACCCACAAAGTCTCGCCGAAGCTTTCTTCTCTGCCTGCCTGTGTGTGTGTGCGCGCGGGAACGAAGTAGGCCATGTTCGCGAAAAGAACAGACCGAGGGGCGGTCCACAGTGATGTGCGGTGTGTTCATGTGTTCGGTGCCTTCTACAACAGAACCAGTCGTGAAACGGCCTTCTGCAAAGAGGGCCTTGGATTGGCAGTGCGGCACCAACTGCTGCACAAGCGGTGGTCTTGCACGTCGGTCGCGGTCGCAGTCGTTCACGAGCCTTCCCAAATTCAGAAGTATCTCCTAGCTTAGTTTGGCTAGAAGCATAGTTAAGGTGTAGGTCCACTGAACAGCATGAAAACCAACGGCATTTGCACTTGTGATAGAAGGCAGAAGACTGGTTTGCAACAGGAGGGGTGGCGAGCTTGCATGTTCCAGCCTGCCAACTGGATCCTCCAGCTCGAGAGGCGACAGCTTTGCCAACCTGTACTGCTGCACATGATTCCTGTGTCGTGAGAAACACTTGTGTTTCGTTGTGCAACACGTTCATGCATCTGGAGGGCGGTGTGGGACGACATTACCCACGTGGCCATTTTGGCACAAGTGGGTATCATGAAATTTCTCACCCCACTTCGTAATCGGAGCGATGGGGGATCCAAGTGAATCTGAACTGGCATCCATTGCTACCCTAGGTGATGCTGCTAATCGCGTCGGCCTTTCGGGCACAGATGACGACCTGCAGACGCGTAGAGGTTCATTCTTCACTCAGCTCGGCGTCAACTCCGCAACCAATGTGGCCATATACTAGCGACCTTTGCACAAGCTGAGTTCAATGCGTTGCTGACCAGCTGGACCATTGCAACAACTATGGACACGAATGGAGCAGTCACAGCTCAGGGAGCCCCCACCATTGCAGAAGTTGGTATGGGGCGGTTGATTGGTCGCATATGCCGTCGGTGCGTCGGCACTGAGCCACAGGTTAGCACAACAGCATCACCTAGCCCTAAAGCCACTTCGTCTGCAGCATCGCGGAAAATCAAGTTGAACCAGGTTGTTTCCCAAGTGGACGAGACAGAGATTGAGCCACTCAGCGAAGCCGATCTCCTCATCATGTTTGCTCGGTATGAGGCTTTGTTCGGAAAGGGCCAGCGGCCCCCGAACAACCGCGAGCCTACCTCTGAACAGTTGGCGGCCCTCAGATCATTGATTGCATCAAACCAGGTGCCTTACGCAGATTTCGCAATTTTCAGCTCGTACGGCACAAGGATTCAGAAGAAGTTGCGATTTCAAGGGCTTGCCCTGAGCCGAAGCGGAGAGTTGGTGCAGACCGAGATGTACGGGCCTTCGTCGCTTTCCTCCTGGAAGGTCTCATACGGTGTGTACCTCAACGCTATGATCATGCTAGACGCTGCTGATTTGGGACCGCTCCTTCAGTACCGAGCGCGCATCGAGAGGATGCACGAGAGGTATGGCGAGCGGACTTGGGCACTGCTCTACCAGGCAGACGTCCGCGCGAGGCTCGAGGAACTACCCCGTGTCAGACTGGAGCTGAAGTTGGCGCACAACGCGGCAATTTCGGCAGCGGGCACAACACCGTACGATGATGCCCGTCCCTGGAACGAAGCCCTTCGTGTTTTGGCTGATCGGGACAAGTTTTGGACCGAAGAGTTCATGGAACCTGCCATCCTGATTGCTGCCGACAAGACCACAGTGAGGATGGCGATTGACAATGACGCCGTGATCGACAGAGCCACGCCAGTTAGTGCCGCAGAGGGACAACGCCAGAACCAGCTCAGTGGCGACGAAGGCATGTTTAAAGCCAGGCCTCGCAACATCAATCGGACGGGTCGTTACCACGAGATTGCCGAAGGCAAGTACGTCCTCAATCGCACAGGATACAAGCTCTGTGGTGCATTCCAGGAAGGCAAGTGCACAGAAACCGTGCAAGGCACCTGGTGTGGCAAGACGCCTGACTTGGCGCATCAGTGTGCGCGGTGCCTGGGCGCACATGGCATGTGGAAGTGTCCGCATGCAGACATGCCACGGGTTGGATGGGCCGAGAAGAAAGGCAAGGGCAAGGACAAAGGCGACAAAGGAAAGGGCAAGGGCAAGAGACCTAGGTCCATTCCGTACTGACTATATCATGATGGCTTGACTGACAACTTTGGTGTGGAGCAGTCAACAGGCCATAGTGATGCAGTTCACACGCCATCATCAGTGCATGCGAATGTCGCAGTTCCCCTTGTGCTTTGCTTAATCTCGGGCTCCTACAAACTTGGCGGCTTCAAGGAAGCACTGAAGAAAGTGAGCCTCGGCTGCGAAGTGATCGATTTTACGTCGGATCCAATCACAGATTTGCTGGACCATCAGGTCTCTCAAACTTTGAACTGTCGAATCCTGAAGGGAGATTTCGTTGCAGTTCTTATGTCACCTCCATGCAGCACTTTCGATGCAGCAAATCAGCCTTCTGCATCAAGCCAGTCGCGACTCAGAGACTCTTCGGGGCCAGGCCTTTTTGGCAGAAAAGGCATTTGCCCGGAGGACAAGCAGTTTGTGCGACACCACAATTGGTTTGCATCGCAATCAGCGGCCGCAGGGCAGTCATGCCTGCAGCGAGGTATTCACTTCTGCATTTTGAACCCTGCGTGTCGGACAGGTGAGCCCTCACTGTTCAATTTGCCTGACTTGATTGCATTGGCTTCTGAAGCGGGAGTCAGTCTTAGCAAGTTCGTGCAACATCAGTCGGGTTCTGTACATGAGGAAGTGTTTGAATGTTTGGGCAATTTGTTGCTTGATTTTGAGAACGGGTTAACGCCGCTTGATCCGGAAAGGGTGAACGAGGCGTTAGCTATGTCCATTGCCCGGCATGCCAACTCATGCATGCACCGTGCGGAGCTCAGTCCAGCGTCGGTACATCCAGTGCGTTCAGGATCGCTGGGCTTGTCTTCGTCTTCGCATGACATTTCTAGTGTGACACGTGTAGTTAAGAAGGCACGTGTCACCGGTGCACCTGATTCGCAACCCAGGGAGTTTCGTGACGACGACTCATCCTGGGCTGGGGGGCTCAGGAGCCCACATAAGTTTATCATGTCACGCCAACAGACGATCAACGTTGGTGTTCAGATTCGCAATGTCATGGATTCCTATCTTGACACTTACCCAGGGCTTGAGGCATCTCTGTTGGATTCCATCGGGAAGCCCCTGGGTGATACCCGCATCCCTGCTGAGCGGGTAGACGATCTACGAGTAAGGGTGTCAAAGCTTTTGTGTAGGACTCTCGGCCACACCTTGCTCGAAGGACAGTGGGAGTTTTTCAACGAACCCGTAGAAAACGGGTTTTGCAAAACCTCTCTTAGGCATGCATTTATAAAGCTTTGGGCCAAGGCGATCGATGATCCAGCCTCTGACGCTGTCGACTGGTTGGAGACAGGAGCGCCCTCCGGAATTACTGTTCACCCAAAGTTGGAAGGGATCTGGCCCCCTGTCGAAGGGGATGAAGCCAAGATCGAGTCTGAGTTTTTTTTTCACGAATTTTGAATCTTTCCACAACTATGCAGGGGTTGAAGAGAATCCTGCAGCTATTTCTGCCATCCAGGGATATATTGAAAAAGGCTACTTACGTCCTTTCGATTCCCTGGATGAGTGCCGTTCTGCGCTGGGAGGTTTTGAACCTGTATTGAGTAGATTAGGTTGCATTTCAACAGAGAAGCCTACACCCGATGGCGGCACAGTCATCAAGAACCGTATCATCTTGGATGCTAAGCAATCCGAGGTCACCTCTGCGACTTCACGCGAGTATAGGTCTGTTATGCCACGGCTCACAGATGCTGTGACAGATGCACTTTGCATGATGAGCAACCTGGAAGCAGATGAAACACTGGAGCAATTGATTGCGGACATATCGGATGCTTTCTGGCTGATTCCACTGCATCCGAATGAACGTAGATTTTTCGTCGCGCGCTTTCAAGGCAAGTATTTGGTCTTCGAGCGAACTGCACAGGGGTCGAGGGGCGCACCTCTCACATTTTGTACAATCATGGGATTGGCCACAAGGTTGCTTCAATCTTTGCTTTTGCATGATCACTTGCACATGAAGCGTCACAAGCAAGATGCACGCGTGCAAGTGTACACGGACGACCCATGGATCATTGCAAAGGGCACGCCGTCACAGGTCAACCGGATTTTCAGTATTGTCCTGTTGACGTGGTGCTTGTTTGGGTTTCCAGTGGCAACTCACAAAGCCACACGAGGAAGATCGTTGAAGTGGATTGGCATGTACATCAGCTTGTTCTCTGATCGTGTCGAAGTCAGCATCCCACCGGACAAAGTTGACGAGCTGGAGCGTATGACTTTGGATTTTCTGAAGTCAAATGTGGTGTCTGTCAAGGCTCTACGTACTTATGTAGGCAAAGCCATGAGCATTGCGTCCGTTATCTATACATGGAGGCCGTTCCTTAACCAAATTTTTGCTGCAATCCACTCAGACGTGGATTCGAATGCACCAAATGGGTGCGTCTGGTTGCGACAAATCGAACATTCGTTGCTTTGGTTTAGGGCATTTTTCAGTACCCTGAAGCACCACCTTGTCAGGACATGGCCATTGGACGGATTCCTGAACGCAGGCCCACATGTCGTGATTATTTGGGATGCAAGCCCTTTTGGAATTGGAGCAGTGTTGTGCATCAACGGTGCCATTGTCGAGTACTTACATGACACGCCGTCAAGCTTTGAGTCTGATTTGCTCCGCCTTGTTAGAGGGGATTCGGAGTCACAGCAAGTCATGGAATGTTTAGCAGGACTTGTCGCTCTTCGCACTTGGGCTCATTTCTGGAAGAAGCGCAAGATTTCTCTGGCCATCAGAAGCGACAACGTAGGAGCACTGATTCTTCTTTCCAAGTTGAAGACCACATCAACTCGCAATGCAATCATCGCACGTGAGTTTGCATTGGACTTGGGCGATGCTTCATTCGCTCCACGCATCATTGAGCATATTCCAGGCTTCACTAATGTCATTTGTGATTCGCTGAGTAGGCTGAGTAGGCTTCTCGATGACTCCGGCAAGTATGCCACTCCTCCCATTCTCAAAGAATGTCGGAGGGTGGATCTCCCAGCGCGCAATGAAGATTGGTGGCGAAGCATTCGGCCGCTAAAGCAAGTGGCAGATAACCGATAGTTGGGGCCGTGCTTCGTCTATGGGCCCAGTTTCATGTGCATGACGCCGCGATGGACTCTCGGCTGCTTAAGAAAAGAAAGCTTCCGTGCACTGTGTTACTTCCGCCTGCACTTCCACAGTCGGGATGTGGTGCCATGTCTTTCACGGAGGCATTAGCGGACTGTATTTTGGAACGGGCAGAGACCCCTGCAAGAAAGTACGTGGGAGCTTCACCGCCCGTCAGTTCGCAGCGTCTTGTTTCTAGACCGCAGCACTCATTGATTGAGCGCACCAGGACACGCCATGATCAGCCAAAGGTCATCTTTAACACCAGGGTTTCCCAACCGCTCGCACTGCAAGCCGTTGAAAATCCTGCGACTTTGGATAGAGCGGTGGCTGCTTTGGAAGAGGACATGCATGCCGCCACATCCAGGAAGCCACGCGACTCGAGGCTTCAGACGTGGACTAGGTTCCACGGCAAGGTGATGGGAGAGTCTCCAGTGGTGCCGCTGTCTACAGAAGGACTTTTGAGCATCTCGGCGCTGTTTAAAGCTGGCAGATACAAAAGTTTCCCTGGATATTTAGCAAGGGCCAAGGACTTGCACATTTCTGAGGGATACACGTGGACACAACAACACGACAGACTTGCAAAGTGTTGCTCAAGGTCCGTACTGAGGGGCCTGTCAGGCGACGCTGATAGATCGGAGCCCATCGATTTTGACAAGGCCATGTCAGTCTGCATGCGTGTGGGATACAACACACGTTTCAGAAAGGCTGCGTTTTGTCCCTTTGCAATGGTGTGTGTAGGGACTCTTTTTCTATGCAGAGAGATTGAGCTGGCTGGCGCTTTAGCTACAGAGTTGAATTTCAGAATGGACAACACCGTCTTGGAGATTTATCTTCCTGCCTCCAAAATGGACCAAGAGGCAAAAGGTGTGGTGCGTACCTTTGAGTGCATTTGTGACACCTGCAAGTTTTGCCCAGTTCACCTCTTGAGCGACTACGTTAGTCGCTTAAAGAGGGTATTCGTCCATGAGATGGGTATGGATTTCAACCAGCTCCCGCTTTTCCCGAGGGCGGATGGCACCGCCTTGTCGAAAGAGGCAGTCAACAGCATGCTCCGCCAGATTGTTAAGAAGTATGGCGGCAGAGTTGATGACGAAGCGGGCCGTTCCTGCATTTCGGCTCACACATTCAGGATCACCGGAGCGAGACTTCTGGCTTCATGGGGTCTCGACGCCTACACAATAGGCATACATGGAAGATGGTCCAGCTCTGCCATTCTTTCTTACTTGGCGGAATCTCCATTGATTTCGGTTGCGACGAGACTTCGCAAAGAAAGCTCTGTTTCAAGATCCGTAAGGGATCTTGCTGAGCGAATCGCTGCTCTGGAAGAGTTCTTCATCTCGGATTCTGAGGAATGTTCTTCCTCGAGTGACAGCTCTTCTTCTTGACATGTCCGCTGAGAATATACGGATATGTCTGGAGCACTTTCGCTCATTCCCACCGGATATGTATGCATCATCGCGGTCTGCAGTTCTTTGTGCCTGATGCCCGGTCACATGCGAAGAGCACGACCGCAGACGTTCAGCAATGAAAGAGAGAAAAAGAATCTCCTTCCGGTGGGTGGGAGGGCTCGTATAAGCTTGTGAGTGTTGCAGTGAGAAACACTTGTGTTTCGTTGTGCAACACGTTCATGCATCTGGAGGGCGGTGTGGGACGACATTACCCACGTGGCCATTTTGGCACAAGTGGGTATCATGAAATTTCTCCCACGCATTTCTGTCTCCCTCCCTTGAAATTTCCAGTGGATATGTTTGGAGCACTTTCGCTCATTCCCACCGGATATGTATGCATCATCGCGGTCTGCAGTTCTTTGTGCCTGATGCCAGGTCACATGCGAAGAGCACGACCGCAGACGTTCAGCAATGAAAGAGAGAAAAAGAATCTCCTTCCCATGGGTGGGAGGGCTCGTAAGCTTGTGAGTGTTGCAGTGTCTGGCACTGGAACCTCTAGAAACTGCGTGCGACCACGTTGATTCAGCGATGTTTATGTCACGTCTGCCACTCGAAACTGGGCGTTTGATTTTGGGTTGGGGTGCTGAACAGGAACAGCACACAGTTGTTCTTTGGCACTGCATCCACTTGTGCAACACGGCTTTCGCCTCGGTGGTGCTGGCCACAGTATGTTGCAAATTGATTGCAGGTATGGGTTGCTAACTGGCAAGCGTTGCAGTCGGTACTGGCCAGCATGCTTTGAGTGTGGGGGTGCTGCTTCTCAACTCCGGTATGAGTGCTTTGGCAAGCCGCGTCAACACGGTGTACGACCGCATGACTAACAGCCTGGCTCATGACCCTATGATTTTGGTTTCACTTGTGCCACCAGAAACCGTGCATGGCACATTGACTGTGAATTACCAGTGCTGAATGTACGACAGCTGCTATCTTCGAATATCATCCGTGGTGCTAGCAAAGGTGTGCCGCAGTCGGATTTTGGGGTTGGGTTGCCAACATCTTGCAACACTTGTTCCACAAGCAGGTGTTCTATTGGTGTTGGCACCGCGTGTGGCATTTTGATTTTGTGTTTGGGTTGCTTAGTAGTGGACCTTGCAAGAAGTCTGTTTAAGCAATTGTGCCACAAGACTTTGTCCTGAATAGTGCTGGGAAGCGTGCATGGCATTTTGATATTGCGTTTGGGTTGCTTAGTCGTGGGCCTTGCTGAGAAGGCGTCCAAACACTTGTACCGCAAGACTGTGTTCTGACGTTTCGGTGTTGGGTTTTGGTTGGGTTTCTCACTAGGCCGTTTGGTGGTGACACCTGCCACCCCAACCATTGATGAAGGATGTTAGGTTGCCTGTTTTCCGTTGCAATAGCTGCTTGCTTGAAACTTCATTTGATTGCTCATCGGGTTGTGCTCTGGCACAACTACGCACACTTGCCGCTGCACTTGCCCTCGAAGTTTCCGACTTGCTAACTGTTCGGCTCATTGGCATGTGTTGGCATGGCGTTGGGGCTCTGTCCTTTCTATGTGTACCGAATGGACAACTTGCTGAGGGGACGCAAACTTATCGCTGGCGCGAGGTACTGTACGTTTTCGGAGATGACGAAGGCGCACGAGGTCATCGTTCGCCTGATCTGTCTCCTGGACTGGGGTCAAAGTAGCGGCAGCGTCACATCCGCACTGGTGCCTTTTCGGACTATCACCATGATACAAGGCATTGCAAACCAGGCAAGCGCCAGTAAATCCTGTAAATCTGCGATAGGACGAACTCGCCGTTCGACTCGACCACTTGATTTGATTTGCACCTCCAAAGCTGAGACAGAAGCCGGCCAGAGACCGCTGCACCACGTGGAAGATTCACAGACACGGTTTTTGGGGACATAACCAGACCGCGTGCTATCGCAACGGGACTGGATCGTAGTACCATGAGAGCATGTGGTGCAAGAGCATGATTGGATCTCAACTCAGCAGACATGCACTGTGCATGCTGTATGGCGTCACGCAGGAGATGGCTGCAAAGTGAGCCCATTCCGGGACCGTTGTGAGTTGCGCTTTAGACTCGCCTTTCTGGGGTTCCATGGCGATGGTGTGAGACAGCCAGCACTCGGTCTTAAATGCTGTCGGTGCGTGTAACAACGAAGCCGTTTTGTTCGAAGATGCTACATCTCTTCTATCATGGAGCCCTGGGAGAGCGTGAAAGGATCCACCGGGGGTGTGCCCCGACGTTCTCTGTGTGACCTTCCGAGGTTCACGAGCAAGTGGCCTGCACCAGTGGGTCATAGAAAAGTCATGACAGGCAATGCGGGCTGAGATGTCCGGCAGCATGGCCTTTCGATTGCAAGGCTGTGCGCACCTCCGTGACAGGGCCCAAGATGTCCTGATACAAACAGATATGCGACAGAACAGCGCATCAGACCTCAACTCTTCCTGTCCGGTAACTCAGTAGCACGTGTGCAGGACCCGTAGCCCAAAAGCAACCTATGGTCTCTTGCAGCCTGATACCTTGATTCACCGATAACTGCTACTGCTACTGCATTTGTTCAGACAGGGGGTGAGGTCCTCTTATGAGCTAATGAAGAACTCTGTACGGTGCCGACGTCAGGTGTTTTCTTTTCCTGAATCGGAATATGCCCGCGAATTCTGGCCGCGTCCAGACGCCATGGAGGGATGACCGACACCGGTGATTGTGCGCCTTGATGGATGGTTCGCCACTGCAGCCGCGACCTCACACACTGATTCTCCAGGCGTGCCAGGTCCAATTTGCGGCTTGTCCAAGGCACTTTTCCAACACATCGCAAGCATCTCCTGCATCGTCACCAACAAAGAGCTCAGGCTGGAGGAAACAGTTTCAGCACAGGATGTGCTGGTAATCATCAAGCATCCGATGCTCTTCTTGTCAGACAGCATTTTCTCTGTCTCTCTCTCCCTCTCTGTCCCCCTGTCTCTCTCCGCCCCTTTCGTTGCGTTCCTGAGCAGGTGGCTTTCGCGCGACAACACAGTCTGCACCATCCAAGCTGATGGATGGACAGCTTACTCTGTTGAGGACCTTTTCGGCCAGAAGGGCCTTGCTACTGGTAGCCGAGCTTTTCGCATGGCACAAGTGCTCGTGTTGTTTTTTGCCCACATGTTTCGTCGAGCTGTGCGTCGGACTGATGCCGATGACTGCCATGCTACGGTTGTGGACAGGCCGCCACAGGCTCGGTTGGGAAAACAGGACTTGAATTAAGCCAATGTGAGGCGCTGACAGCCTGTGCCCCCTGCACAAGCACAGAGATATACGACACGACGACAATCAGAGCCACAATCACAACAGCGCTGCTGCTGTTGCTGCCGCAACCACCCCTACGAGCGTCATTGCAAATGTCAAACACGCGATGACAACACCTACCAATAATGCGAGGACTGCAGCAATGAGAGTCATCATATTCGGTGGCTATACTGTTAATTCTTCAAAGTTGGCTCTTCAATCAGCCACAGCCATGCAAACAGAGTATTACCAAGCAGGTGGTATGTAGATGTATGTAGTATGAAAACAGTCAAACGGCGGTGAGAACAACGCAAACATCGTGGTGATGGTGATGAATGTGATCATCGGCATGGTGCCGATGCTGCTCGTGCTCATAGCAGACATACTTACTTTTCTGTTTAGGCAATGCTGATGCTCCTTTGGACGATGATCGTGGTGACGTGTGATGCTGATGCAAGGGGAATGCCAATGTCGCAGCTGTTCATGATGGTGTTGTTGCAGCCCATCCTTGTCGGCATTGGAGCAAGCGATCAGCATGCCTGTGATCGTGTTGTTTGCTTGAGCAGCCAGGGAGTTGTTTCCAGATTGTCAGGAAAACCCTTCGCGAAAGACGAGGATCCAATCGCCCAGCGGCGCTGAGCCCTCTTCCACCATCGCCGTGACTGGCCTGAAGCTGATAGCCTGGGGTCTAGTCTAGTACTGGGACCCGCAGGAGGTCTGCAAAATCCTGCACTGGAGGTCTGGACTCGGGCTCCAGCCAGGGAGAGTGGGACAGTGAGGGCTTCAGGGGTTCTTCACCCCATCCATCTTCACCAGGTAAGAAGGCATAGCAGTGGCCCTTCAGACAACGTCCATGGGGTGTTCCAGCATAATCCCTGACCTGATGCGGGCTATCTCTCCCGGCCGTCTGACTAGGCCTCGATCGCCGCACTCGTTGAACCGCGGCACGTCCTGCCCTCCCCAAGGGTCTGGAGCTCAGTGGCATCGGTTCTTTGCATTCGAATTCGTTCTGAGATGCTCCGAGGTCCCTCGCGCGCCGCATGGGGTCCCCGGCAGATGCCTCTCCCTTTCAGTCGGCCAGCGCTAGGCAGGGCAAGCGAAAATGATACCAGCTTGCGCCGTGTTCGTGTTCGCGAAGCCGCATCCAGTAGTATCTGTCACGGTAACAGACTGCCGCCAGGACCGACGCTCGCAGCACGGCCTGGCAAGCACGTGGAGAAGGCTCCGTGGAGCGGGGGTATGTCAGCCTTGCTGATTCAGGACCGTCAAGGCGCGAAGTAGTCACTTGCTAGTGAAGACCTGAACGGTCGTGCGAACGTCTGAGAGCCAAGATCTTCTTCTCTCACTCACTACGATACAGTTTGAGCTGGCATGAGCTGTCAGAGGCATTTTTGCTTTGCAGGCGGCGAGTCGAGTCCCAAAGCACAAGAAATTCGCTCGCCGGTTCCGAAGCGAAGGCTGCAAGCTCTTGGAGCAGTCGGATTTCCACGCAGCTGGGTCCTGAAGGTGCATGGAAGGCTCCAAAGCTGCGCCTGAATCTTATGCCGGAATCGCTTCCAGGTGCCTGCCCGCCTTGGGAGGCTGCTGACAAACGAGCACATGCTAGATTCCTCGTCTCCGTAACCGTCTCGTCTGTGTTCTATAGCACCAGACCTTCTGAGGTCTGCAAGCCCGCGCAACATGCGTCTGGGGCGCGGGAGTGGCGGAGGAAGCGCAGGAGGCACAGGAGGCGAGCTGCGAATAAAGTTATCACATTGGAAACCTCTTACAGTATCAGGCATGCTGCCGTCGACTGTACAGTATCAACGCGGTTCGCTTTTGATTCAAGCAACGAAGGCAACAAAGCACCGACTGCTCAGCATGACTGTGGCGAAGTCGTGTACGATGGGTGCAGGTGACGAACCAATACAGCAGGCAACCTCCCGTGGCCCCACAGTGCGAGAACAAAGTGCAACACCCGAACCTCATGGCATGGATTTGGTTGTCATATTTGTTCTAGGGAAGGGGCTGCTGCGTCGCTTGGCCATGCAGGGTACGGTTGCGGGCAAGAGCAAGAATCTCTTCCCCTCGAAAACTACGTTGGTGTTTTGGGTGCCTGTCAAGCTGAGTGTTTGTGTGCAGGTGCGCTGCAGCCGCGGAACGAACTGCCTAAGCAGCAAGCTTACCGGGAGTTGTAAGACTGTTCCAGGGTTTCCTCGAGCTCAGTTGATGCACCCACTTTGTCTTGAAGCCTCACTACCCGATTGACTTGTGCCCTGGGCTTCAGGTATGTAGCAGTCGCTGGCAAGAGAGTCCCTGTGCCCTTGCTGCTACGTATTGCCGGGCTGTTGCCTGTGGCATCTCTGCCGGCCTTGAGGAGGACTTGAATGCTGTGGATTGCTGTGGCACAAAGTTTCAAAGTGACCAAGTCCAGCTTCTTTTGGCCACTGAGACAAGCATTTGCATCTTGCCATGACCCCGTTCTCTATCTTCTTTCTAAGCACTTGCCTTCGGGGCAGGTGAAGTCCAAGTCTGGAGACCTCAATTGCAGTGTCCCTAAACGCCCGAACACCCGTCGCATCGCCAAGATCATGGAAGGTTTCAGGCTCCGGTCTGACTCTGTCGAAGTCTTTTGTCCATTGCATTGCACGGGCTTCAGGACCTCGGCTGGATTCTATCGTGCCATCCATGCGAGGCTTTCAGAGGACTGGAACCTGCGCGTAGCTACGCGAATGCACTACGGCAGAAGGATTCGGTTAAGAGGTCCTGTAGCACGGCATGCTGGAGACAGTCCAACTTGTAGCTGGCTTGCGCAGAAACTGTCCAGGACCCTGCGCAAGTCACGGCGCTGGCTGCCCACTTGGAAACGAAGCGTAGAGGCCTCAGAATGCCCTGGAAGATTCAGACAATCATTCGCGGTTTGCCTGGGACAGCTGCAGTCTGTCACTGACGGCCTTGCGACGGCGGTCAAGCAGAAGCGACATGGGTTCTTGCATGTAAGTAGAATCAGCAATAGTACGCCGTTGCGCGGGCCATGCGGTGCCATATCCGGTGCCTAGAGGCGAATTGACATGGGTTCAGGGCCAGGAACAGGACGGCAGCCAACACCGGGGCTGCGACGGAGACCGGCAAGAAACAGCCCCTGGATCCGGCATGTGCCAGTTGAAACATCGGCATCAAGATCGCAAACTTGAGGGACTTGGTGTTTGCCTGTGATTCCGAGGCCTGAAGAGCAAGCGTGTCTGGGTTTTGGTGAGAGCCCGTCCAATCTCAGACAACATCAGCTGCATTGTGATCGAAGCTCGGCCTCACAAGTCAGTTGCTGCACTGAACTGCTGCTTTTATTTCTCCCGTGAGTGTCCTCAGCATCTACTTATTCTGGCACTGCTTTTCGGTGTGTGGTAGGCGGTTGTCATAGCATCAATCCGAGGACAGGAACAAGGTGAACGTGAGCAACACTAACGGTGCACCGACCTCCTTCTTTTTCGATCAGGCGTGGCCATAGTCCTGCCTTGCCTGCCACAGATGTTGCACTAGAATAAAGTTGCGTTTGTGCTGATGCCTGCTAGGCTTTTGATGCTGCTGCTACCCAGGCGGGCAGATCTCCTGCTATGACGTGCTGCGTGGTCCTGCAACTCGTGGGCCCTGCAACAGGAGCAGGTGTGCGACTACGTCGGTGAGCAGGTGCTGCCCCATGCCATCAACGGCGAGCACATCTGTCACCCGGCTCTTCCAGCGCTGAGATGTGAGGGGCAGAGACGGTGTAGTTTATTTGAGCCACGCACCACCCCAAGGCATTTTGGCCTACGGCCAAACTGGCAGTGGCACCATGGCCGGGCTTTGTCAAAGGATTTCGTTTTCTTGGACCACCTGCAGCAACTCCACTGCTCCAGCCTCTGAGGTAAGACATATACCATGTTTGGTGATTTTGCTCCTGGGCCGTCTCCACGGGACAGTGCATCGGCCAACCAAAATCAGGCTCCCTGAAGAGAAAGATGCTCCGGGATGGTGAGAAAACCAGAGCCTCATGTATCCTGGCCAGGGCGTGGCGTTTCGCGCCATGAGCCGTCTTGCAGAGATGATGCGGTCCAAGGCCTCTGTCGGTCCCTGAGAGCAGCGCTGGCCTCTGAGTTTCAGCTCTCCTTCTGCTCAGGGCCTCGATGCGTCGAATGCGCCAACAGTGGAGCTCAGCTTCTTGGAGGAGTGGGGGGGGGGGGCGATATATGGAGCTTTGAACATGGCACCAGGGGCATGGGCTAGTGGTAGTGAGTTTTTTTGTGAGTCGTGGATTCGTATTGGTATTGGCAGCCATCCGGCCGCCTTCCCGTCCTTTCTAGGGCTTTGCGAGTTCTTGCTTCGCGCACTTTACAGGTGTACAACGACAACCTGTATGACCTGCTTGATGGCTCCCGCCAGGCAAGCGTCACCGTTGCTGGTTCTGCCTTAAATGTCCCTGCTTCCGGGCACTTCAACTCAAATTTGTCTGCCAAGCGGCCTGCCCCTGCCAGTTACCGCGCTTGCGCTCCAGTGAGAAGCACGTGGTGCCACAGGGCCTGACCCGAAGGCCCGGGATGCTCGCCGGCCGGGATCCACCAGCATCTCATTGTCCGTAGTGCTGGAAGGCGGTGTGAGCTCAACGAGATGGAGCGGCAGGTGCACAGCTGGTTGCGGGAGGCGAAGTGGCGGAAGAGAGCGGGGGCAAGGGAATGCAAGTCACTCTCATGCCGCATCAGCTGCGATGGCAGGGCGCTGCGACTCGCATGGTCGGCAAGACCGTCTTCAACCCTCGCTCCAGTCGGAGCCATGCAGTAGTTATGCTGCTTGGATCAACGTTCAATTTGGAAGGTGGATCCATGTCGTAGAGCCATAGAGCCTGCATGTTTCTCGATTTCGCAGTCTCAAAGTGAGGCTCCATCTGTGCTGGTCTCAGCAGGCTCGGAACTGCTTGTCCTCTGGCAGATGTCTGTACATTGCTGCAAAAGACAACGTGCGGACATCGCTCAGTGAATCATTATACCGGCGGATACGAGATCGGCCAAGCCATGGTAACCAGCCTTTTTGCAAGTTGTGTCTTTCGGCATTGACAGACCTCGTCCTCTCGGCTGCGCCATCTTCCCGGCTCCACGACACGTGAGACGCGTGTGTATCTGGTGGACTTGGCAGGCGGGACCCGGATGCTCCTAACTCCCAGCCTCCCAGGAGGGATCTGTGAATGACATACAGACATACATGTCACTATATTAGTGAGAATTACAAAAACAAAATACGGTGCAATCTCAGCGGCCCAAGAAGATGTTGAAGTCAGATTCTGCACATTTCTCTGTGGTGGGCGACGTGTCTGTGTTGGAAGCCAAGGGGGTTGAAGAGAAATTGGGGAAGCCTTCTCGTCCGACCATGCCGGCCGAAACACGAAAAAGGGGAGTGAAGTATCGGACATGCGGGGTGGGGAGGGCATCCTGTGAAATTTGGATTGACACCCGCGCCCAGCAGCGGAACAACTGTCTCGTGGCATCCTAGCTCCCTGTGCCCAGGGAGTGAGAGGGCGGGGCTGCATGCCCTTGGCCCGGAGCAGCTGAAGGAGGGAGAGCACATCAACCTCAGCCGGCGGCTCAGGGCTTCCAAGCGCCAGGAGAGACAGAGAGGATGAATCTCTTGCGGTCGGCTTCTTCCCTTGAGATTTCACCCTGGGCACGGGTAGATGTAAGTGCTCCGGCAGGGAGTGGCCGCCAGGCCCTCGGGCTAAGCCTAAGCTATTCAGCATTCAGGATGGGGCCCATGGACAAGTTGTGTCTCCACTTCGCCTCCCCCGGAACGGGAACGGGAACCTTGAATGGTTTGGGGTCCATCTGGAGCTTCCGCAGCGCGTGGGTGACGTTGCTAAGCGACCGTGGAGGCTGCTCGGGCCCACACGGATGTCGGCCATCTGCTGGTGGAAGAGACAACATGAAGCCCCAGCTGTTTGTCGCAGCACTCCCGGAAGTGGCTTTGAAGCTTTTGATCCCTCCAGCAAAGAGCAAAAAACATCGGTGCCAGAACACGTAGTATCAGATGGATATTCACTTTAGCGCCCTGTATCTCGTTCTCGATGTTCGGGCTGTACATGGCTGTACTGTCGCGCGACTCAAGGTCACAGGCTGCAATGCCAAGAAGCAGCTTTCGTTTCGATGCCGTCGAGAAATCTGTCATGATGCTTCAGGCCTATCTGCCCTGGGCCGCGTCCGCGGCTAAGGTATGCTTCGCTTTGTCATGCTGACCTTGTAGAAGTCCTGTCAAAGCTGGTTCAGCCATTCTTCGCCAAGGTGGTTGGAGCTTTGGCGAGTGGCAAGTGCGAGCATGTGCCGTGACCATGGCTGCATTGTCGACCCTAGTACGATAATCTACAGCTGCTTGGGTATGGGATGCGAGCGTTTCGAGGAGAACCGTGGCTGTCTTGACGAGTCTGTCCTGTCGGGTTCGTTGCTGACGCCGTCTACCTGCCGCAAGTGATATACATATTGTGAGCAATGGAACATGTAAACTAACTTTCTAATTCCCTACCTAGTTCCCGATGTAGGCATAGAGATACTTGTTGCTTGAGAAATCCATGCACACGGAAGCCTGCCGAGCCGAGGTATCGGGACTCAGCTCTGACATGGCTCCTCAAGGACGTGGCGTGTGCATGAGCAGTCGTCGTCTGCCCAGCATTCAGACAGTCAGCCGGAGAATGACGATGCACACACAAATACAGACGCATACACTACACACACACACACATGTATGCCCCTATGCCAGGGTAGAAAGCATGGCTGCTGCTGACTGACAGGGCATTGGTGTTTGAATGTTTAAGCGCTGCCAGGACGCAATCACGGGAAGCAGTGCTCGGGTGTGCATGGTTGCCGCGGTGCATCCTTCACATCCTGTGGAGACAGCCGCTTGGCGGCAGCTCCCACCTCCGAAGCAACTTGCATATAATACATGGATCTTGCAGAGGCCAGCACCTTGCGCTATGCCCGCCAGTATTCGGCGTTGCAAAACACCACGGGCAGCCACGCCTCGCAGCTGTCTTCGCAGGCCGGTTCAAAGTGGAAAGTGAGTGCAAACTAATCAGGGCGAGCCGATTCGTGAGTCGAGTCAGACTCCTGTGGCGATATGTCCATGCATATTGATCTGAGCTCCCTTGATCCTTTTAATTACCCAACAGCTTTGCATGCGTTTGTCTCGGCCAAGATGCACACTTAAGACCGAAAAAGAGTTCCGGTGCTAGTCGACCCGCCCATGCATGTTTGCAGGTCCGCGACTTGCAGCGTCGCGTTGATTCGCTCCGGCATGCTTTTGAGAAGGCAGCATCCCCGATGAGCAAGACAACGCACGCCTGAACGGGTCTTTCGTCAGGCTCTCGCCGGTGACGAGCACAGCATCGCGCGTCCTGGCAACATGGGCACAGTCTGCAGTCTTCGGTCTCTCCGCTCGTTTTGTGCTTTCAGAGACACCCCGGCCCGGCGGTTGCCTGAGGTGGACGCGCGAATCCCTGCAAGGCTCCGTGCATTGTCAGCCCAAGGCGAATGCACGGTTTGGGCCCTAGCTTTCTGCCGTCATCGCGGATATCTACTGGAGTCTTGCTTCCGACTGAGGCAATGGTTTGAATCGCATCCAACACTCTCATGGACGACGGCGCACCAGAGTAAGGCCCGAGCCTCCCGCGGCAAGAGCACAGCCAAGAGATGCCAGCAGGACAGCCAGAGAATAGGGAAGGAAGAGGTCCTTGACTGTTTACCCGTATACTGACGTCTTGCAGCTGCTGGATTGCTTGCATTTCTTCCGCGACGGCTGCGGTGTCTACAGGGAAACAGTTCCGAGAAGTCCATGAGTGCCGAGGCCGCCGTCCGCGGGCAGCGCCGCGATCGTAGCGGCATAGGCCCTGAGGGAATCTTTGGGTTGTTTAAGTACATCCAGTGAAGAGTATCGCCTCCGAAAACCGGGGAAGGGGGACGGTCGAGTCTGGTACTTCTGCTGAGCATGCCGGGGCGATGTTATTAAAATGTGTGTTCCTCTCGAAGAGTTGGGGCCATGGGTTGCACTAGCGATGTCCATCGTGTCGACACAGCCAGACTTTGGGTCTCCGAAAATGCAAATCCTTGCCAGTATATCATGCGAGAAACCAAGGGAGAGGACTCGCTGTCCAGCCGATCCCGCTCGACGGTCAGAAGAAAGCAACGCCAGAGAAATCAAGAGAAACCCACGTGCAAGATTTCCAGCATACCCAGGATTGACATGTCATGCGCATGTGAATTTTCGAAGGTGGATTTCTTTTGAGTCTTCTTTTCTGCAGTGCCCCTTCGCAGGCTTTTTGCCTCAGGAGCGGTTCTCCTCGGGCTTTCCCGTTTTCTGCAGCAAGCCCTCGGATGCTTGCACTTTCCTGGCTTTGACCAGCTCTTCATGCTGGCACTTCTTGCCATGACCCAGACTTCGCTGTCTTGGATCATTTCGGACTGCCAACTCTTCTTTTGGGGTCTGTGCCCGTCCTTAGTTTGTTTCCACTCTTCATGCTTGTGATGTGCATCCTTGCTTGAAGTCTCCAGTTTTGATCTTCGTACTTCCGTGACCGAAATGCTCTCCGCCCTGCTTCGCAAAGCAAGCACCGGTTGGAGCGGGACTGCTTTTCCTGCTCTGTGTTTCTTGCGCCTCAGCGACCTGTGAGAACTTTTCGAAGTCTTTCAGGATCTGCCCGTTTTCCCTCGACAATGAAATCAGTCATGAAAGACACCTTGTCAAAGTTGAATGGAGGTTACATCACGAAGATCGAGGAAGTCGCAGGGGGCGACGAGGCTCTCGCAAGAGTTTGCGAGGCAGGATCGGGTGGTAGCCGGGATCTCTGTCACATCCTTGGTGTGGCCCGTTTCACACAAATTTGGTTAGATCCTATGTTCCGAGTACTAGCGCTAGCCTTGCGTGCTCTCAGTTTGGCAGCTTGAGTTCGCTTGGTTTCAAATGACGGTGCGCTCGAAGGTGACCTTTGAAGGTCGTCACGGGAGGCACCCGCGATGCTCCGTGCACGCGAGACGTAAGAAAAAGCGCAGTTCCGCTTTGTTCATTTCAGGCTTCCAGTGGTGCTGTGGTACCCCGAAGTGGCGCTGGTGACCCGACTGAAGCGAAAGGCAAAGTGCAGCTTCACCCGGCCAGTGTAGATGACGAGACACAACGGCTTCGCGTGGTCTCTGATGCACAGCCAAAGGAGATGGTCAAGCCACCTTCATCGCTGCTTGAGGCCTGGGTTCCAGCTGTCAGTGCGAACTACACGAGATCATTCCGGGAGTTCGACGTTTCTAGGATTTCGGCTCCTGAGTTGTCCTGCGTGCTGTGCAGGCCATGCAGAAGTTGGACACTGCAGAGGCCGAGCTCAACAGGCTCCGGGGAGAGTTGCAGGCCGGGGCTGATTTTCGTCTCAGCTCTCAGCATGCTGGTGACTTTGCATGGTCCGCGTCCGTCTTCCAAGTTTGTGCTCCTTCCGAAGCGCTAGCTGTAAGCAGCGAATTCTGTCTTGCCTGGCACGGAGGCCGCTCGAAAAGATGAGGCCATGCGACAGCAGGCGCAGTTTGGGACGTTTTGGAGCCCAAACTTGGCGCAGTTCCTCCTTGGAGGGCTGAGTTCCGATAGCTGCTTCGCCGCAGGAATGGATGGCGACCGCGCAAGGGAAACTTCCTCGGCCGCCGCCGATGCGCGAAACGTGTGCCGCGGAGGAAAAGGATCCTGCAAGGGTGGACACCCCGAATCGGACCCCAGCAATGTCAGTAGAGCATCGCAAGCAGTTTAGCAAATCGCGAAAGCCAGCTCTGTGGAGCTTGAGGCAAGCAACGTTTGGCTTTGGCATTCACTGTCTTGCTGGGCTGCGCTTCAAAGACATGCAAGCAATGTCTGACGATTGTAATTGAGAATGGTTCTGTCAAGCTCATCCGAGAAGGAACCAAAACCAATCACCGTTCAACGCATCAAAGAATCTGGTCCGAGCTTGGCATTCAAGATGGTGCTCGCATTGCCTGTGCGAGAGGGCGCGCTGCCCCCTGGCAGGCGTCGAAGAACAGAGACAGTACACAGCAATGCAATGTAGTGGGGTCCAGAATGTCGCAATCAGAGCTTGGCCAGGCAGACGACAGTGGTTCGGTCATGGGAGCATGTCCCAGTGTCAGCCAGGCGCCGCTGCAGGATACTGTAGCGTGTAGACCCTCAGCTTGCAGCTTTCGTGGAGAATGGCCAGCAGGTTGCAGCGAATGATGGTCGGTTGGATGACCAACTCCTTGATGGGCTTAATCTTGGCTGCAACCTTATGCTCATGGAGCGCAGGAGCACCATGAGTCATTACTTCAGTGGCTGCATCGAAACAGGTAAACAGACATCGGCACTCCTATCATCCCTGGTAAAATCTCAGGCCAGGGTCGGTGTGGCCACCATGAAAGCAGCTCCGCTGCTGTCGCTGCTGGTGGTCCTTCGACGTAGTTGGCGCTTGAATCAGATCATGGTGCGGACACACAGGCTGGGGCCCAGGTCCGCAACGAGTGCGGTCTGCGCATGAGTGGCAACCGAGAAGGTCCAAGTTCTGGATCTTGACGCGGTCCTCTCTGGAGCTCTGGGCTCTCTTCGAGCTGGCCTTCTGGATCTACTGCAGGCGGGAGGAGTGTGAGCCCGGGGCGAAAGAGCGCACCAGTCCCACGTGCCAGGTGGAAGAAGCGCAGCCTGGAGGCCAGGCGCGCCTACGCCCCGAACGTGCTCTGGAAGTCGCCAGGCGAGAGGCCGGGAAGGGATCGAGCCACTCGAAACCGAGCTTCCAAGAGCTTCCCACCGAAATCCCGGCACATCCCGGCACCGTCAGCTTTCCGGGTGTGGGGCAGGATGCGTCTGTTGGAGAACTTCTTGTCCAACACGGCCTCGGCCCCAGCACGAGCACGACGTGACGACAAACGGCACCTGCGTGTAATATCTAAACTAGGAGTTTAAGTTGCGTCAGTGTTATGATGAACACCCCCGAGTGGGTCGGTTTTCGAGGAGAGGATCCATGCTGGCCAGGGCTGGGCCGGCAACAAGCGTGCCGCTTGGACGGTACTTCATCTCTCTGCAGAGGTTTAGCCGACTATCGAGGGTCGGGTGCCGAGCCAGGCAAATAGGAAGTACTCGTGGATCCTGTTGCACGAATTGGTTCGGGGCTTGACTTAGGACGATGCTTCTCCATCTCGTAACTCTGGTGCTCCGTCGGGTTTTCGATGTATCTCCGGGAAACTACGCGCACGGGGGCTCTCCAATTTTTCAGCCAAGAAGCCTTGAGTCCTTGAGGATCGGCAACGCCGCGCCTGGGCAAAGCATGCCCCGCCCTCAGATGACTTGGGGTGTAACTAGCTGCAAGTAGCCTCCCCTCCTCCTTCCCTGTTTGATTTTCTATTTCTCCATGGCGCAGGAAGGCGCTGGGCTGTTCAACTTTTGGAGTCGCCACAAGCGCAGACCGTCGGATGGCAAGGACCTGCTAACCTGGTTAGCATCAGCAGCATCCTCGCAATTCTCACACCCCGCGCTGCCACAGCTGGATAATGTTCGCAATTTGGAGTTTGATTCCCCAAGACTTCTGCAAGAGCCGGTGCGTTTTTCCCTTGGGCCGCTCAAGATTCTACGTCAGGGTGTACACTAAGAACAGCTTCTGCACTGGGACTAGAATGTTTGTTGTAGCACGAGGATGACGTATTGCCGCACGACTGCAAGATGGTTAGCATTTGCTTTAAAAAATATTTGGTCAGGAGGCGAGGGCCAAGCTGATGTCCGATCCCTCAGCTGCACCCTCAGCAACGAAAGCTGCTCACTGCAACATCCGAAGGAGTGGGGGCCATGGGGTCATCGCACAGATGTCAAGGTGGAGAACTTTCTGCGCCTGGCTGATGAACCAGAGCCTGGATTCTGGTATCTTCCAGCCACGAGCGCGCCGAAGCCGGCAGCTTCCTGGCTCTCGTTGTGGGTTCTTCGCGACTCCTTGAGGTTTTTACATCACTGCGTCCGACCGCAACTTAGAAATTAGTCCGAAGACAACTCTCAGGCCGCCAGAGCTCGTCCACCTGCACTGCGGCCGATATGCGGGAGGCCCAGGCAGTATACCGTATACGCCGTATACCTGCTTTGCGGAGAGCTCGTGCTTACACGAGCAAAGGCCTGAGCTCCGGCTTTACATGCAGTATCATGCAGTCCTCGTTGGCAAATTCGCAAGCAGTGCAAAGGAGCCGCTTTCCGTCCCTGACAAGGCCAGGCCCCGTCGGTGGAGAACCTCCTCCGATTGCGTGAGGCTCGCCGAATAGCCACGCACCATGCTTGTTAAGCTGGAGCATGTCTGCGCCTTGAGGCAGCGGCTTTTCCTTCTTCGCCCATATGTATGCATGTGTATGTGTACTGTGTGTCAATGTGTCCGTGCGCTGCATGTTGGGTGGATCTGCCTGTCTGCCGTGTCTCTTCCCTCGCGCTCTCACTCACTCTCTCTCCCTCCGTCTCTCTCTCTCTCTCTCTCTCTCTCCCTCTCTCTCCCCCCTGCTCAGTCTTTAATGCAATCTTTCTGTCCAGCGAGCTGTCGTCCTGTGCATATAGTAGAGGAAAGATGTACAAATCCAATCAAACCCATATAGATCTATGCTACGTAGGCGGACAGTGAGATAGATTGCACCAGGGCTGGGGGGTCAAGGCAGAGTCGCGGACCGCGCACTCCCGGCAGGCCGACGAAGTCGGAACCCCACGCAGCCCTGGAGAAGTGGACTCCCGGCAGCATGGGCACAAGAGGGAGCGTAAGGCATAAGCCAAGCTTGGAGCTGCCAGGGGCGGAGGGGATTCGGATTCCGCAGGAAGGAACTTCAGCCAGAGCAAGGGGTCGGTTTTTGATGGACTGCGCTGAGTCGCATGCATACCACAGAGCTTTTTCTTCATCAGAAACGACCAAAATTCTTCAGGCAAACGGTGGGACGAAAGGGTAAAGCAGCAGGGTCGAGAGTTGGGGTGCTCCAGAGGTCAGGGCATTTGGTGTCCCATACACTCACGCACAAGAATCAGCCACGTTTGTATCCGAGGACGTACAATGTTTGAAGCATCTGGAGCTCTGCTCATGGAAGCTCGATTGCACTGATGCTCCAGCTTTTTGCCGCGCAGTGTGGAGGTGGTACCATCTGGTGACTTTATTGCCGGCTAGTAAACCCCAATCTTCGTAGCTCACCTGATGTCTAGTCTCAAGGTTTGCGGCCGTGAGTGGACCTGAGGTTTTCAATCTTGTCCGCGGGCAAGAGGGTGATTTGCAAAGACGTTCGCCTGATTGGCCGCCGCATGTCGGCACGATGGGGGAACGTGATGGGCAAAATTGTGCCCGACCCAACGTAGCAAGAGTTCATGCGAAGGGAGCTAAAACCCATGTCCGAACGGCCAGATTGGGGCTGCTGAATGCCTGAGGCGGAAACATAGAGCAGTGGATCCTCTCCTATTTCTTCGATGGAGCCGAGTCTGCTGCGGAGCTCTCCGATCCTGAAGTCCTTGAACTAGACGCCGCTCGCCTTCTGATTCGCATCTAACTCACCGGAGAGCGTGTTGTGGCTCGCGCGCGCGCAAATCCTTTTCGCCTCAGTGCTGTGATGAGATTGTTCGGTTTGCGCAGTGTTGTTGGCGACTCAGTGTCAGCAAGAAGGGAATCTAGGTTCGTAGGGGGTTCCTTAAAATGCGGGGTACCCAGCTTAGGGGTCCGTGTGATAAAGATCCTACCCTACCATGTTGGGTGCATGTTGGGGTCCGCCTTTTTCAAAGTACTTTCCGCATTTCTCGAGGAGCTGGTCGAGGCGGTCGCATCCTGGGCCGCTCTCCCTTTGAGCGACATGCCCAACTGGCCTGGAAAGAACGAAGGCTGCCACTGCCTCCGTGCTCTAGTTCTGGTAGCAACTCACACTGAGTTTCTACGCTGAAGTCTAAGCGCCTTGAAACTCAAGTGGAGCAGAAAAGCATCGTAGCTTCAGGAGGCTATGTCAGGAGGTGCAACTGGACCCTTCTTGGCGTCGGATGACGTCGTTGACAACATGCCAGGCTTAAGATGCTTCCGCCTGAGGAATGATCCGTGGCTGCCTGAGACCGACATTGAATGGAGCCAGAGCATGTCAAACGGAACATGAGCAGTTCCCTTTGGCTTGGGCCCCTCAGATTTCCAGCAGTGCATCGTCCACTGCTGGCATATGTGAACACTGCCCTGGTGGCACCGGCGCTGGGTCACCAGGCGGGTGTTTTCCATCAGCTCGGGATCCGGCACGCGTTCTCAGTGCTTTCGCTTCTGAGGCTCTGAGCCTGTTGGGCTTCCACCCCTACCGGTCAGGAAGCACGGAGCCGCTCATCTGCAAAGAACAGAAACCCGCACCGCGCCCATGGGCCAAGGGCTTCCTTTCTTGACACGCCCTGCAGGTACTGGCTGCGACCTGCAGGCGTGCGCAGTCAGGAAAGGGCCGGCGTCGGCCGGCCGCGCTTGCTCGAGCTTCTCGGACCCGCACCAGACATCCCTTGCAGTACGAGTAGCTTGAACTATGCCCGGCCAGTCCCTTCTCTGAGGTCTGGTAAGGCTCTGGTCTTCTGCCACGGAGTTGGAGTGGGACCTGCAATGCGGCTGCCACAACTCTGTCCAGCTCTAGGGCCCCGAAGAACTGCCAAGCATCCCAGGTGCCTTACCTTCCTGCAGAGGCTCACGAGGACCTTGGGCCAGGACGGGAAGCCTTGGATGACTTTTGTTGGCCCTTTGTTGTGGCAGAGCCTCGGCGAGTCCTCCTCCCCTCCGCTTCGCTGGTGTCCTCAGATCCTCTCCCGTTGCCGGTGGACAGATCTCCCTTTCCCCTGACCTCGCACGTCCTCACACGCACGACACAGATCGTTGGACAAAGTTCCGGTCAGCAACGATACGCCCGGGAGATCAGAAGCACGGAACCACGATCTCGAACTGCACCAGGCATCTTACGAAATCGATAAGGCTTGGCGATTAGATAGCCAGCCATCTGCAGACGCAGGACCATCCAATCTTCCTGGTCGACACCGCAGGCATCTCCATGAGGTTTTCAGACGACGTCCCGGGTGCCCACGAGGTGCACCGGCAGATATAAAGCCTTCCTTTTGCGGCGGCATCTTCGAACGAGAGGAGAGACACTGAGAGCTCTGGTTCAGGTGGCTGCGAACATCCGGAACATGCTCCAGGCCAGCTTGCAGGGTGCACTCCTGAAGCTTACGAAGAGTCATCACTCTTCCGACGATCAAGGTGCCCGGACAGGTCTGGACGGGCAGAGTCACCCAAGCAAGAACAGAAGCCAAGCTGAAGAACAGTTGCAAAGAAGTTGGCAAAGATGCCTTCCTGTAGAAACACAATCGATCTGAATTTGCCGTGGCTGCAGCTTCTTAAAATGGTCATTTGCATTTTGTGTTTGGCTCGTGCTTTCCGGCTGCATGCAGTTCTTGCAAAGCCAATTTGCCTACCGACGCTCACCTCCAAACAACCAAAAAGTCCAGTCCCTGGCATCGGCTGCGGTGCAAACCGAGGGCATCCGGAGCATTGGCTCGGCTTTCTCGTACAGAGCGAACGAAGCTTCAAAGAAGCCAACGCTGCACCAGCTGTCTGTGTGGAGGTCTGGGGCCTGCAAGAGGCGCACTTCATTGGGCACTCCTTTGGGGCCTTCGTGGTGGCCTGGGTCCTGCGCTACGCACACAGCTGCGTGGCAAGGCATCCGGTGCAAGGGAGCCTGAGTGCGGCATCGAGCGACGGAGTAGGTCTCACCTCCCTCGGCAGAGGACCACGCTCATCGACCCCGTTTGCTTCTTGCTGCTCAAGGTGCTCGTTCAAGGCCATCACGTGGGTGCATTGCATCACGCGACTCTAGGTTCTGGGTAAAAAGGATAGAGACCGAAGTGATACGGCCGGAGTGAGCCATGAATGTAGCGGGTGTATTTGCTGCAGACATCTGGTGCAGGCCACGAGCTTCAACAGGTTCGACATGACACCGGCATGGACCCGTTCCTTTGATCAATTTTCTACTCCGTGGAGCATGCTAACTCCAGCAGCGAACGCAGGGCATGGATGACAAATCCGACATGTGCAGTAGAGAGATGCATTTGCAAGGATGGAGATTGTGCTGAAATACTTCGTTATGACAGAGCTTTTCATTTGCAACTTTGTCTGCCGCTGCTTCTTCTGGGAAGAATCGCATCTGGAGTCTAACCTGCATGAAGTGCCTCAGTTCATTGCATGAAGGTTTTGCTGTGCGTTTGGACACCATTGAGTTTCTACTGCAGCTGAGGACATGCAGGACTTGGAAGGCGCAAACCGTGAATCGTGGAGAAGACTTGTTGCTTGCAATGCACAGCTGAATCCTGCTTCCCTGAACTCCGAAGTGCTTCAACCGTGCTGCGGAGCTCCGGTGCGGCAGGCACTGCAGCCCTCATCGTTCTGGAGTCTGAAGATCTTGTTGTCCCGACCTACTCCGTGCGAAGCCTCGTCTACGCAGAGCAGCGGCGCAGGCCAGAGAACCCACCATTGTGAGCTGTCCTGGAACCGAGCTTGGTCGATTCTGCACAGGGCCAAGTTGACGGAGTCGGCGCGACCTCAGGTGGGAAATCTGCGGGCAAAAAGCGACGCGCAAAGCATCTCAAAGCTAAGCCAAGGCCCAGCTGGAGCTGCACTGGATCGAGGACCAACCGCATGCAGGCGAGGTTCAGTTGTGTCTGACTGACAGCTGCTATGGTTTAGCAGTGTTTTACGGTTCTGAACTGGAAGGCTTTCTGCTGGATGCAGTGGCCAATCAGGAAGTATGTGAGCAGCTCCAGGCATTCCATGAATCGTGACGGTGGGGCATTTGTGTATCCTCGCCAATGTTTGAAATATCCGGCGATGTCTCCAAGGTCAGGCTTGCATCTATCTTATTTGCGACTTGTGTGTTCTGCATGGATTTTCCAACGAACTGAGACATCGCGGCTTTCTTATGGGAATGCAATGGTTTTACTTGCCCAAAGCGGCATACAACATTGCAGTTGTTAATGGTCTAGGGATGCTGCCAACTGCCCGTCCGTCCTTACGCTCACCATGGGTTCTTCTGAGTTTGAAGTTTGGCCTCAAAGCATCTCGCAGCAGAAAGTGCCCCCAAGGCTGAAATCATCGAACAGGCAGGCCCAGCACGGCTGCCCTGACACGGTGGCTGCTTCTGCCACGAGCACACAACCGTTTGGGGCTTCCAGCACAATCGCGCGGCTTCTAGCGGTGTAACACTGCTGGGGCATTGTACAGCTCTGACCAGTGCCTTTAGCCGCCGTACCCAGATTGAAACAACAGGGCCGCATGCTGAAATGCATCACAGCGGCTCCTTCTCCTATTTCCGTTCTGGTCATTTCTTCCAACCTTTCGCGATAGACTTTTGTGGCAACGGATGGCCTAGCTAGCTGGACTCTCACAGCACTCTCAGCATGTAGGAAGTCATGCGACGCACCCCCGGGCACCACTGCAGCAGCCTATGGATCATAGCTGTTTGAATAGGGATCAGCTGAAAGGGTGGAGACCCCGAAATCACTTTATGCTCCTTTGTGTTGGCACAAGTGATGGATGACAGTTTCTTCTCCTTTGCGCGGCTGCCATTTCGAAATACTGCGAATCGGAGGGCATGTTACGGAAACCCAAGAAGATAACCAAAATGCCCAAGTTCCTATAGCCGGAAAACCTCTTGCGTTGTTCTATGAGATCTCAAGAAGCCTTGCGAAAGGAAGTTCAGGAGTTTTGATCTTAGGAGCGCTTAGGCGTGCGGGAGAATCGCACCCCAGCCTCATAGTCATAGCACAAAAGGAACCGTTCGCAGTAGCTGAGTGCATGAGCGCAAGTCTCGCTAGCAAGACCTTCGCGCATTGGGTCATGGGCCGGCGCCGCGACCGAGGCGGGGATTGGGTGAGGAATTTCCCGACTCACTACACAGTGGTGACTCGCATAAGTATTCGTGAGCCACCATCTTGATATGACCACGATCACGACTGCTGTTTGTGCAAGTCATGCCGCAATCCTCTTGTAGTGACCAGAGATGCTGCAACAACTATGGACAGCGTCAGCACCATCGCCACCCCACCAACAAGATAAAGAACACGAAGAAGAAGAAGAAGACGAAGAAAAGGGGGAGCAACAGCGTCAACATAAAAAGGCACAGCAGACGACTACCGCAACGGCAACCAAACAGCCGCCTCCAACTAACCTGCCCTGCGTCCGCATTAGACAGCTGGACGGTGATCCGATAATGGTGATGTAATGCGAAGCGTGCCGAGATAAACTTAGAACTGTAATGATAGTCAACATCCTACTCATGAGAATCATACCGGGCGCTGCACTTTGCAGCTGTAGATTATAATGCGTGCTGCCACTCCAATGATTGTGATGGATGTGCGCGCTCCCAATGCTTGTAGTTGTGCTTGCGTTGGTGGGGTCCGTTATACATGGTGCTCATCAAAAGGTTCATCGACAAGAGCATCCTTGTCATCATCGTAAGCGAATTATCGTCACGGCCCATTTGCAGCCACCATCATGACTGCAGCATCACCGTTACCACCAGCAGCGGCGTCATATGATGTGGTAAGCCCTGTGGCGGAGGCACTTACACACGACGCCACGAAGCCAAGTAGGAACAGTGGGCAACATCAGCAAAGTCACAGGATTCGTGTCTACTGTCAGAAATATGGGTAGCTTGAAGCGAACATACTGAGTCATACGACTAAGTTCAGTATGCAGTATATTACAAAGGTTCATGATAAGACAAGTACCATAATGCGTATGAGGCAAGCTGCGGAGCGGAATGGAAAAAGAAGAGACCATGCAAATCAAAAGGATGAACCGTTCGACAACATGAGCTAAATCAACAACGTGAAAGCTTGTGAGCACACTACTTGGCATGAAGGTAAGCCCAGCGGCTACGGTAGCCTGAATCATAATGCGATCCTATGCACATGAAACGTTAGGTAGGGAGGTGTCAATTGTGAATCTCACTCATCCTGAATGCGATAGCCTGATGGCAATCATAGTGATAGTGAGCACAGAATGAATATGTCAATAGTTCAATGTACATCGCAAGTAGCTAAACAGCATCTCCATGACCAGTCTAGGTCAACTTGGTTATCTGGATAGCTTGAGGGTTGTGCACAACATGTCGGGATTAAGGCTGTCTACTCTGCATGTCTTGCAGCCAAGACAGTCTTGATCAGATGACTCGCTGTTCTCCAGAAGTTGTAGCAAAAGCAGCGGCCACGATGGTGGTCGACGCTGTTATCGCAGTCGTCATGATGGCAATCGCGCTACTCTGTGATGGTGTTACACCGGCTGTGCTTTCTTGCAACCTGTTTCTGTTGATACTCCGAGTCCTACTCTTCTTGCTGATGCTGCCGGTTGGCTTGCAAATCCTGTCTTGGCATTCCGTTTGAAGTGTGCTTCCGCACTGATGGCAACGGTAGTGTCATTCCTACCTTTGCGACTGCTTCGGGCTGCCTCTTGTAGAAGGCTGTGCAACTTCCTGTGCAGTCAGGTTACGGAGGCTATGGTGGCTCCTGGGACGACAGGCATGTGCTGGGTTTGCAACCGATTTTTTCTAACAGCCTTCCACCATCTCTGCTGAAGTCGCAAAGCTTCATGCTAAGACGTGGGTTTTGACGTAGAGACTCCAACGAAGGGAGCCGTACGGAAGCAAGATTGCTCAAGACTTCACACCACACGGAGGTGGGAGGAGCCCCGACTCCAGTGGGTGAAAGCTGGCCAAGCACAAGAGAATGGCGAGGTGGAGGATCTCTCGCTGTGAACATGCTGCCGCGCATCGCAAGCCTCCAATCCTCGCACCGTTGAGCAAGCATTGGCGGTAGGAGCACTCAAAGGGTGGCAGGCCAAAGAAGGTTATCGACTCAGCAAAGCAGTGCGCATACTCACAGGCTGGCAACATCCTAGAAGAGATCGCAAGCCGTGCCAGTGGGACGACAGTTGCAGCTGAGGACGGCAAGAATGGACGTCCTGAAGCTCCTCAGCACAGACTGCGCTTGCACTTCGACGATGCCGACACTGCAGGAACCCCATTCAGCCTTTCACAGGCTCCCGAGAATGTGGTAAAGGAATCGAATGTCCCTTGCTGCTATATTGCTATCAAAAGACTGTGATGAGCCTGCGGTGCCAAGGCCTTCATCCTCGGCAGGGGTGGCAAGACCAAGCACAAGATCGCCAGAGTCTCCGGCACCCCGGCTCAGAGAGTCAATCAGGGTTCGGCCGGGACACATCTTGGGCATACGGTTATTCAACTCTATGGTGTAGATTCTTGGACAGGGCGTGGGATGTCCTGCATGGATTTAGTCGCCGGCCGGTACCAGACAGTAGGAAGGTCTTCGTATCGTTGCAGGCATCGCTTCTTTTGTCAGCCCACGGTCTGCAAGACCAGGGTTCCTTGGTTGGAGCAAAATCGCACGTTCATGGAGCCATAAGATCTCAGGCGCACGGCTAGAGCTTCACGAAAGGCCGACGGGGGAAATCCGGACTCATGCCACAGCCAAAATTCAAGCTTGTAGCTTCTGCTTCGTCAGGAATAATACAGTCGAGGTGACGGGTTCGGAAGAGGCCAGTCAGTAGCTGCTCTTTCGAGAAGTTGTTTCAGCTGGAACCCGGTGTCACTGGGTCTTGGTCGTGATAGGAATAAGCTGCGCTGGATCTAAGTTCGCAGGCTTGTGCCAGGGCGAAGAAGTACATCTCCCTCGCCAGAGGCTGAGCACCGCAACTTGCCGAAATTGTGACCTGCTTGGCCTGCTTTCGGAAGCTCCGAGGTGCAAGCTCAACGTGTCGGGCCCGTGCACGTGGACAATGGCCATGTGGCTCGCTCAGCAGCCAATGTGCCGCGCTGTGCATGTGTGATGAGAGTTGCGCAGAGCAAAGTGTGCAGCCAGACATGCTACGACTGCTACCGTCGGGCAAAAGTCGTCATCATCCTGCTAGGATGACGGAGATCTCACCATGATGGACGTCCCAAACAACTGTGTGGCCTTCGTGACAGGCTGGGGCAGTGGTTTGTCGGTTCTCGAAACCGTGTAGTTTACAATTTCGGCGTTTCTTCCTGGCTTCTGCATCCTTCTGCTTTTCACAGCCTCAGGCTCTGGAGGAAACTTCCTGCGCGCATGCGAGGAGGCAGAAGCCCCGCCCGTGGAAGCTGCGACTGATTAGCCGACGCTCTCTGCCTGGGCAGGAGTGGGGAACGCTCATGTTCTTCTGCGACTACCAGACCCCGTCCTTAGGCCGGAGTGGGCTGCACTCAAGGCAGGCAGGCAGGAGGCCGAATTCGGGCTCAGAGCGCTGCAAGGCCCAGGGCTGGAGCGAGAAGGACCATCTGAACGCCGGGTGCTTGGGAGTCCCCTCTCTCGGTGTACCCACTGCTTTCCCTTTCCTACCCCCGACTGAAACACAGTGCTGCGGAAGGCCTGGCCATCTTTGGTCCTCCTTGGGGCCGTGCTGGGGCCGAGCTGAAGATCATGGCTGCCATCGAGGCAAAGCTACCAGGCTCGGACCCTTGGTGCGTTGTGCAAAGATGCTCTGCCGCTCTGTCACAGTTTACATGACTTTTGGTTGCATTGTGCTCCGTCGAATGGTACTGCGGCATAGTACTCCGCCAGGTTGCGCATTCCTATAAATATCTATAGTAATCTGCTATAGCTTGTCCTTCGACATCTTGTGGTGCGTGAGAGTATGTTGCCTGAAGCCTTAGCTGTATTTTGTTGCAGTACATATTGGAGATTAGATGCGATGGCAGCTTTGGGGCGGATGTCCCGAAGGACACTACACGCGCGAAGTTGGCGACGCGCAGTCAGCAGAGGAGTCTTTGCCGCATCCCTCCGTTGTTGAGCGCAGCCCTTGATTAAGGAGGGATCCCAATAATTGAGAGATAAGTTCGGCCCCGCGTCGACTGCAAGCCAAGCTTGGAGTCTCTGACAGGAGGGCTGGGCCATCGACACCATGCCACTGACAGGCCCAGACCGAGCATGGACTCCACCCCCTTGCGGAGCAACGGTCAAAGCTTGTGATCACGCTCTTCTTCTGTGAGACTAAGCCTGCTTGCGACAACTCAGCACCCCCTGACTCGCAACAGTTCACCCTATCAGTAGCAGATAGACGTCAAACGAAAGCAGCCCGCAGAGCCCTTTTGGTGGATGAATTCGGTGCTGGCGCTACACTGCTACACACAAAGAGAGGCGATGACTGATGAGTGCTAAGGCACAGCTGGCAGTGTCGGAAAGTAGCGAGGGCAAGCCAATTCCCAAGTGGCTAGTTGTCTTGAAGGCACAGCCATGAAAACAGAAGATGACCAAGTAGGCAGTGAAGATGCAGAATCCGTTGGGCACAAGAGTCGCGGGATGGAAGGCTGGCCTCAAAACCCCCCCACCACTTCTGCCTAGGAGCATAATTGGAATCCGTTTCTGCCGCGGTTCGGACTTCCAGCAGTCTGGCGAGGTGACGAGCTGTCCTTCGCCCTGGGGAAAGAGGGGGCAACGCGACGAAAGTTGGCGAACGCGAGTGGCAAGGAACTGAGCAGCAGTGCGCATGCTTCTCTTTGAAGTTGGCTTGCGCAACAAGGGCCCATGGTGCCGTAGATTTCCTGTATCCCTCCAAATGTGTCAAGTCATGAGCCAGTTTGGTTTGGTTACATCATGGTATAACGCCTAAGAGCTGCCGAGGCTGCATCCTGGAGTACATTGGCAACATTGCCTACATGGCCGGCGTTCGGGCCGAGCGACAGCGAGCGCGGGACCGCTTGTTTCGACATGTGCCAGACTCGTGGAGTGTGACGCACATTCGGACCTTGGTAGCCTGAAGCCCTGGATGGTCCAGAGGTCGGACTTGAACCACTCGAAAAGAAAACGCTATCTGCAGTGGGCCCAGCCTTGTCGCACTGCAACAGAACCATACCCCTGACATAACTCTGAAGGTCCGATCCTATCCGCTCCCTCTTGTAAGCCGTCAGACATTAGCCCATGAGTCGTGTCGAAGCTGCGATTTTGGGTGATGGCGATGTGACGGTGAACATTCGGCTGGTGCTGGTTCGGGTGAGGGTGACGGTGACAGTGCTGGTGGTGACAAGGATGATGGTGGAGGGGGTGTCAAGGAAGAGGACTGTGTGACGACGGGTGATGAAGATGGCGAGATGGACATCGACAGAAATGGCTTTGTTGAGGCTGTCTTGCTGCTTCTGGTTTCTTCAGTAAAAACCCTACCAGCCGTTCTCCAAATAGCAGCAACTTGTTGGATGGCTCCCAATGTTTTAAGTATTGTACGGGATGCTCACATCAGAATTAGAATCAGGCACGTAACCCGCAGGACTACATCACCTGGCTGAAGCAACAGCGCATTGGCCCCGTCTACATTGACATAACCAGTCGAAGCGATGCCACAGAGGTGCCGGGAGAGGAGAGACCAAGTACACTCGTCTTGTTTTACAGTATATTCCAGCTTTAAGAGATGCTGCGGATCGGATGCGGGCAATTGCTTCAGCTTTGCCCAAACCACGTCTTGCGCCTTCCGTGTCCCGTCTCTGTTCCTTGCAGGTGAAGGTGCCGCGGGAGCTGACTGGTATTCTCAAAGGCCGATCCAGTTCAACAAATCCTCCCGAATGAAGATCGACAGCAGACTGATCCTAGATGCACCGAACAGCGCAGCGTTTCCCTTCCCTCTATGCCTCGTGTTATCATTCTTCGGCGCATATTCGTTCTGAGAATGTTCGCTTCCGTTGTAGTGAAACGTTGCAGACTGTATAAGTCCTGTAGGGACATCAGATGTCCCTAAGCCGCTTGCAGGCACAACCCTCAGAGACATCGAGCACGAAACAGACACCTTCTGCTTCCTAGAGGGAGATGTGGACTCGTCTGTTACTTGTCTGCATTTTTCCATTGCTAAACTAGAAGGGCGTCGGTACAAGACGCTTGCCCCGCGGCATTTTGAACACAATGACACTCAGGACCGGCTGCTCATTTTTGGTGCATCTCGGGGCCGACGTCAAGCTGAAAGGAAGGCAGTGCTGATAAGCAGCATGGTGAAGAATTCATTCTCCTCCGTTTTCGAAGGCTGCGTATGTATGTATGTATGTATGTATGTATGTATGTATTATATATATATATATATATATTACAGTATATATATATATATATATATATATCGAGAATCCGGAGACACAGCAATTCCCCAGCATGGCAGCTTCTTTAACCAGATTGCACGGCGAGGGTTCGTGCAGGTGCAGGAGCTCATCAGGGCCCGGCCTCCACGGCAACCCCAGGCGCAGAGCATCTCATGGGAGTTTCCGAAAACTAGGGGTACCTTATTTGGGGGTCCTTGTAATAAGGATCCTGTCCTACTATTTAGGGTACTATATTAGGGTCCCCTATTTTCGGAAACCCCCTCATGGCATTGTGGGTTGGACATTGGTGCACATCGGAGAAGAGCCAGCAACGAGAGCATGCAAGAATCATTGAGGAGGAGCTCTTTAACGGGCACGGGAGCTATGGCCGTGACCTCGGATGCTGCTAGCATGCAACCGGAGGCAAAGTCGCCTTCTCAGTAACCATCCTTGACTGGCCCTCCGGTAGCTGCCCGAGACCAGAGGCAACAACGACGGACAGCAGCTTACGAAGGCGGAGATCCGCACTGGTCAGGCGATCTGTGCCTCCATGGACAAGGCCACTGATGCGAGGGACTTCTATGGGCCTTTTTCCTCGGCTAGAGAAGCCAAACCGCTTGAGCTTGAAGAGCTGATGCAATGCACTGCCGGTTCAGGAGAAGCTCCAGGCCATCCAGCAATCTTGCGGCGCTCGGCTGACTCAGCAGGGCACGGACAATGTGCAACTCAGCTGCTTTGGTCGCTGCCACGGCAGAGCTTCAGCAACAGCTTACCAGCGGTCATCCCCTCTGCAAGGTACGGCATGCAGTTGATAAAGTACTGTCGTTTGTAGCAGCTGCTTGTAGGGCGGCAACATATCCTTTTCGCGCTTCCAAGAGAAAAGGCAATAGGCGCTTGTCCTGTGTTCTTGCATGTTCAATGTGTGAGGACTCAACACGGGAGCAGTAGTGATCAACTAGGAAGGGTAAGTTCAAGATGCCTAGCATCAAGCCTCGGGCTCACACTGGACATGTTCATAGCAGGTCGCGTCCAAGGTGTGAAGTCTCATAGTTGGTGATGGTCATATACCAGCACTGGCTCAACGACACCTATCGAGGTTCTTGTAAAGACTGATATATGCGAAGTATACTGCTGCTACTGCTACTACTGCTACTACTACTGCTACTACTACTACTACTACTACTACGACAACAACAACTACTACTACTACTACTACTACTACTACTACTACTACTGCTACTGCTACTGCTACTGCTACTGCTACTGCCACTGCCGCCACTGCCACTACTACGACCACTACTCCTACTACTCCTCGTCCCAGTGCTACCGCTACTGCTACGACGGCCGCTACTGCCACAGCGACGACGACGACTTACAACCTGCCGATTCGCCGACTGAGTCATTGCCGTAAAGGCTGACACAGAGCAATCGCTCAGCTGGAAGAGACTCCGGTAACCGGAGCTGCACGCACCTGGAGGGACTGAATCGATGGAGCTTCCGGAGCTGTCGTGCTAGGCTTCGAGATGCATGGACAAACCTGCTGCATCATGCCACATCCGAGGTTGATCCAGGGATATGCCCAGCAGGTAAATCTGGCCGCTGAGCTTGCAATTTTGTGCGTGTGACTGCACTTGTGATAACACGAGTCTCAAATCCTTGACGAAGTTGCGAAGGCAAAGAAGCAGCTTCAAGAGTACATCTTCAGCCTCAGAGTGGACGAGGACGGGAAACTCTTCTGTCAAGGAACGGTGGACGGTAGCGAGTGTGTCACGGTGTGGTTTCGTGTCACCAGCCAAGGATTGATAGTATCAGTTCAGGAAGGAGGACGAGTGAAACTGACTGCTCACAGAAAACTAAGGTTTCGGAAGGATGTGTGAGGGGCCGAGGACGGAATTGAAACCAAGAGGGGTTGGGGACTTATTGATCCATATCATGCGTACCTTACGCCCAAGCAATCGCACGCACGCCGCATGCACAGACGGACGCACAGACACACAATCGACGACGTCTGCAAGGAAACCCATTTTAACACTGCAGTCCCCGCTTAAAGCCAGGGCAAGTAACGGCAGTATTCCTGCACGACCAGATGGCCAGCATTGAAACCAAGTTGCGACAAGTGGCACACCGGCAAGGGGGTGAAGCGCTGTGACAAGCTGCGAAGCGGTGATACAGGTGGCAGTCCTGTCACGCCGCGTCAGGAGCCACGCGAGTTAGGGTTTAGAGTTTAGGCAGCCAGGCATCACGGGAGGGTCTGTTGTTTAGGGTTTCGAGTTCAGGGGCGCGTGAGACGACCGCCGTGACGTTCGTGACATCTCCGTCACGGCTTAACACGATCAGGCCCCTCCGGCTGCCAGCCGGACCCTTGAATTGCCAGCAGCAATCACTCACACCTCCCGTTCGATTGCGAACAGGAAGACATGAATACCAGTGGAACTGCTTAGTATGGCGACAAGCAGCCTTGACCAACCAACCTACTTGCCCTACGCTGGTTGCCTCTCAGTGTGTCTCTCTCCATGCGCAACGTGCGCAAGTCGAACGTTGCGCAGCTGAAGCTCTGCACAGGTTTCAGCATTCAGGCATGCCATTTTGCTGACAGACTCTTCACGACCTTGACCGAAGGAGTTTACGACCCCGAGCGGTGTCCCTTTCCACATCTTCATTGCCAAAGCAGCAGATGGAACACCTTCGATCTTAGAAGAGGCCTGGAGCGCGGAGTAGATGAGCCCTTTAACGGATGGTTTCAGACAGAGCAAGCCTGCATCCGTTTGCGATACTCTCTGTGCTTTGTGTTCTGTCCGAAGGTCAGAAACCGAACTCGAGTTCGCGTGCAGGACGGGCATGAAAGACAAACCTGCCAAATCTGTGCTAGGGTCTCGACTAGAAAGCCTTGAAGCCTTGCTTGGCTGGTTTTGGTTCTGTCGAGGCATTCTTACAAGTTGAAAGCATCGCAGGTGAAGCAGGCAGAGAAGAAGATTATCCTTTCTGGAATCTTCTCGGCGTGCAGCTGAGATGCTACCCAAAAGGGTCGTTGAACTTCGATTTGGCAAATGATTCTTTCGGTCGTGTCTGCCTCGGCACTTGCATGGGACACGTAAACGAGTGCCAAAGCCGCACAAATGACAGACTTTCCATCATCGGAGCTTGGTGCCGCACACGCGCTCTGCATTCTCCAAACTTTGACCACGTGGGTCACCGCTTCACAGAAGTTTCGGCTGCCGTACCGAGGTCGTCTCGAACGCTCGCAAAGATCTGCAGACTTTTCTGAGCTCCTTCGTGACCCACGAGGCACAGTCACGTTGTGCTGAGAGCCTTTGGCCACGTCTGGGCCCGTGGAGGTGCATCTCAAGAAGGAGCAGCTGGAGAAAGTTTCTGCATTGGGAAAGGAGCGTTTCCACAAGCTGCTGCTGGGCGGCACCGCACAGCCAAACAACTTAACAGCAAGCCTCTTCGCGGTAGTTGCGAGGAAACCCTTCGTTGGCCGAGTGTTGGTGCCAGTCTTTTTTCGACAATCTGGCTTTGCAACAGACATCTCTAGGTACGAGTCCCGTCTGGTTACGCTACGCATATCACTGAGGAACAACTTCCGGCATCTGGTCATGGCTCAGATAAACAAGGAGTGCGGCTTGACCCTGTCGTTCAGCCTTTCTGAATCTTGCTGATCCTGTTTGCCTGCGAATTCAACAGGAGCAGCTGAAGCTGACCCTCTCTGGAGCTCCGGATGCTGTGCACGAGGCTCTTGTTTTTCACCGGCGTCTCGATGAGTTAGTGCCTTCGGAAGATGCTGTGGGCGCAGGCTCGGGCAGAAGTCGATGGCCTCTTCGAGCAGCAGGGTTGGCCCATCCCATCTGCTGATTTGCACCTCGTCTGAACCGGACTCCCAAAAAGCTGCAAAGCACCTACTGCCCCGGGCGCGGGAGGTCTTGACAAGGTACGCAGGGTCATTGGGTTGCGGGGCCTCCGGGATCAAATCCCAGTGTTGAGAGTGTCATGAGTCAGACCAAAGAGTGTGGCATTGGAAGACACCCATACATACTTGGAAATCCCGCAATGTTGTTCGGCTTCTTCGAATCGGCAGGTTTGCAGCGAAACACAGCATGTCTCGCAGCGGCGGCGCGAGCAAGCCCGATGCAGAAGGCGCGCACTCTCAAGACCTGCCCGTCTTCTAGAATGGTCATCTATAACCAAGTCATTAGTTATACTGATACTGCAAGGTATAAACCATAGCATACTTATGTATACCATAGCATCATTACTTTACCATACTATACCGTAGCAAGAATACGCCGAACCTCAGAAGCCAATGCGAAGCCCTCAGAAGCGACTCGGGGCCCCGAATCCCCTCCTGCCCAAGGCGGCGAGAAGGCCCGACGTGAGGGTGGGAAGACAGCAGAGATCCTTCAGCTAACCGCTCCCTGGCTGCCTCCTGAATTTAGTCCAAGATGGTTTAGGGTCTGTTGGGGCTGTGGTGGAGTTTAGGGTTTAGACCGGGTTTAGAAGTTTGTAGTTTGCAAGATGCTTTGGAGTTGTTCTCAGGCTTAGGGTTCGGGGGCTTGGAGTTTTGCGTCTGGCGACAAGGACATGGATTCGGCTTTCATCTTGGGTCGCGGCGGCAAGACGAAGCACAAGATTGCCCGGGTGTCTGGAGCAACTCTGGAGCTGCACGAGCACAACTGTGACCTGGCAAAGATGTGGGAGTTTCTGAAAATAGGGGACCCTAATATAGCCCCCTAAGTAGTAGGATCCTTATTATAAGGACCCCCAAAATAAGGTAATTTTCGGAAACTCCCATGTGATCTTGGATAAGAGATGTTCAGTAGTGGTCGCAAGTAGAAGATTACTTGCTGCTCGGGAGTGGACTTGGCGACACTGGCTTGGGCTGTCCGGCTAGATAAACTCAGGCACGGTGGAGATCATCGGTGCAGATCCTGAGCGACGCAGAGCGAGGAAGTACATCAACCTTGTTTCGAAGCAGCAGAAGACAAGACTCTGAAGCAGCCTTTCCATTTTAATCTCAAGCAGGTTGAGGCGATGGGATCACGGTGCCGTTGGATGTTTGGGCGCACTCAGGTTCGTGCTCAGCGAGTCGGGCCGGTGCACGTCACTCCCGACCAACACGATGATGGGGAGCGGTTCTTACCATCCGAGGGGTCTGTGGGAACTTGCCACGTTCTGTGCGGATCCTTCGAGGATCTGACCATGATCCCGGTGCCAACGAGCTGCGTCGGCTTCGTAACTGGCTCTCAGGGAAATTTCCTCAGGACTCGGATGAGTTCGCCGACTCGATCGGCTTACTAGTAGCATCTGGCGTTTTCTGCACTCGCGCAGGACTTGCGAGGAGGAGTGGGGTACCCTCATGTTCTTCTGTGACTACCAAGGCCAGGACGAGCGCAAGCCAAGGCCAGTCGTGATGAGCCCTTTCGGCTCTGCATTGAGGTCCCGGTGGAAGTCCTGGAGACTCCGAAAACCTGGCTTCTGGCTCAGCTCGCGGCGTCGCGGCGTCGCACTGCTCTCCACGTTTACGCCTTGCTGAGGCCATCTTCGGAGCCAGAGCCGGGAGGACCGGGGCAGAGCTCAAGGTCATGGCAGCGATTGAGGCGAAGCTGCCGCCGGAAGCCCAGCCCCTCCGAAGCCGTGGGCCCCCCAGACTCCAAGACTCCTTGGAGGTATTTCTACACCAAGAACATCACCGACCATTGCTGTCCAGATCCTCGGACCATGGCACCGGAACTAAGCCATGGCTTGTTTTCTCCATCGCCTCCATCCCGTGGGCCACTCCCAAAGTCTTCAAGGTCAAACTTAGATCCCACGAAGAAGAGACTCGAAGCTTCGAGCCAAAGCTCCAGCTCAGGACGAGTGGGGACGCGACACGATCCCGTTGGGAGACGAAGAGCTTTCCTTCGCGCTGGGGAAGGAGCCTAAGTGAGTCTAAGGGACTGCTTAGCGACGCGGAACCCAAGACTCTACGGCCCTGAACCCCTTCCTTACCCTGATGAATGCCGAATAGTGAAATCTCGGAAAAGTCACATTGTCGCTTTCTGCCCAGAGGACGGTGCGACCCGCAAGAAGCTTGCCAAGGCCAGCGGATGCATCCTTGAGCTCCTCAGCTGCAGCTGCTAGCTAAGAGTGTGTAGCAGCCATGATAGATCCGCAGCAATAGCAAGTTTATTATTACTGTGCAAGAACAAACACAACGACGATGCAGTTCGAGTCGTCAAATCGCGACCCGTTTCAATGGTCCAGCAACAGGGTTTGAAGGTTTGAGTTTGGACAGTCAGATAATCAGGAGAGAGCAGGAGTGTACCTTCAAACTGCGTTGCATGAACGGCTTTGATCGTGGATGAGGTATGTCGGACATGCTGCCTTTATGGCTGGATCTCTTCCAGCTCGAAGGTGCGGCGCAGCAGGAAACAGTGTCGAGTCGTTGGTCGATTGGCCGAGCCTTTCCTGTCCTTGTTGAGCTTCTAGCAGGCGCGCGAGAGAATACCTCGGATGGCTGCTAAAGCAGCGGACGGGCACGGTGTACGTGGACACCCACAATCGATGCTCGGTGTGTAAAAGTTGCTGCTGGGAACGCATACTTGATTGAACGATATTGAAAGTGTTGATCCACTGTTCAGATCTGAAAGTAACTGAACCGGCCTTCATATCTGTGATACGCCGTTTCACTTTATGGCTGGCATCTTGCGAAGGAAACGATGTGACGATTGTGGACATTCCGCACGACCTTCAGGCCGCAGCAGTTGGCATTAAACGGCTCCATTGTCGATGCTAATTACACGGAGAGGTTTCATAAGGTGGCAGAGCGAGGAGAGAATGAGCCATTGCTTGATCGATGTGCAGGCTGTTGCCAGCGTTTTCAAGAGCATGACGCTGCGCGGAATCGAGCAGGCAGATGGTCAGCGGCATAGCAGTTTCAAATATATCATCTTTTGGCATGGTAGTATAAAGTACAGTATAGTAGTATAGTATAGAATAGTATAATTTGAGAAGGAGACCAAGACCTTCTGCTTCTTGGAGGGCAACTCCAGCAAGTCCGAGAGGCGACGCATCGCAACCCTCGCTCCCCGTGTGGCCACGTTCTGGCCTAGGGCCGTCCACTGCAGGCTCCTCATCTTCGGGCACGACAAGGCGGGAAGAGAAAAGGCAAAGGCCATTGCGCTGGCAAAGATTGACGAAAGATACAGGACCGCTAAGGGCTTTGGGACTTTGTGCTCTGTCCCACTACAGAAGTTTGTTTATAGTTACCACCCGGATCTCGGGCAAAGTTGCCTCGCCACGCGCTGTACCCATGGATGGCAGCACACGCTTGCTTGTGAGGAATGACGATGATGGAGGTGCGAGGGCAGCTCTCTAGAAGTTTAGAAGACCATCCGTTTGGTTTGGATCTTTTGTCGAGGCTGGGGTGGCGAGTACGGCTGGTCCAACCAAGGCCCGCGTTGAGAGCTGGTTTGAAGCCGCACTAGGCCTTATAAAAGTCAGTGATGATGTCCATGTCAAGTATGACTTTCCGGTCTAGAGGAACCACGGAGGGGAAGTTCATTCTCCCAAGCCAGGCGACAGGCACTACGGCGGCTGGCAGGAACCACTGGAAGTGAGTACTCGCCCTACGGCGGAGCCATGCGTGCATTGCAGCGAGTCGAAGATGTCCCAGGCGTATACGCCTTGTACTCGTAGCCGCCTCCGCTCCGTTGCTGCCACGGCTATGGCAACGGGCTTGAGGTGACAGCTTCCTCCTTCGAGGCGACATCAGCGTGCACGCAGACGCCTCAGCGCACTCGCTGAGCACTATGTGAGAGAACAACTGGCAACCATCCCAGCGTCGTCATCCTCCTCCGCCTACAAGTTGCTGCTGCTGCTGCTGCTGCTGCTGCTTCTACCAGCCTCACGACGACAAATACTGCTACTACTGCTCCTGCTCCCACTCCTGCTCCTGCTCCTGCTGCTACTACTCCTCCTACTCCTACTACGAATACTAACACTACTGCTGCTGCCACTACTACTACTCCTACTACTACTATTACTGCTACTGCTACTAGTGCTACTACGGCTACTACTGCTACTACTGCTACTTCTGCTACTACTGCTACTACTGCTACTACTACTGCTACTGCTACTAGCCACCCCCCTACCAACTACACCTTTTACATACACACATCCGTTTTACTCGGTATTTACAGCACTTTCGTCATGTAGGAGCATCTTATGAAGCCCCAAACTTCACCTGCGAGTTTTCAAACTCCAGCATCCGATTCTGGACTTGCTTTTGGGGGGGTGGGGGGGGTGCGGGAAGAATGATGACGACATTGTTATGCCGACACCCCGAACAACATCTCCGGAAGAGCCATTTTACTCGGTATTTGCAGTACTTTCGTGACGTCACCCATCTTTCTTGTCGCCAAGCCTACCTCTGGACTTTGCTACGTTCTCTTTTGCCTTTGCGAGTGCTTTCAGCGAAAACTCGAAATTGGGTGGTCATAACTGGTCGAGGCTGCCTGTACGTTATCAGCCCCCCCCCCCACCCCACCCCCAAAGCAACGTATGCAAAAGGGGGGGGCGCCTACTACTACTACTACTACTACTACTACTACTACTACTACTACTACTACTACTACTACTACTACTACTACTACTACTACTACTACTACGACTACCACCACACCACCACTTCCACCATTACCACCACCGCAACCTCCTGCTCCTCCTCCTCCTCCTCCTCCTCCTCCTCCTCCTCCTCCTCCTCCTCCCCCTGCTTACTGCTACGGCGACGACGACGATGACGACGAAACAGCAGCAGCAGGAACAGGCGCAGGAGTCTGGCAGGAGCAGCAGTAGCAGAAGTAGCAATGGTCGTCAGCACAAGTGCTCCTGGCATCATGTCCTTGCCAACCAGGTTATGATCCAGACAGGCCCAAATGGCGAAGACCCCGTGATCGAGGTGACATGGGTCAATTTGAGCTACACGTCAGGGGGCTATGATTCGGCGATTGCTGGCCTTGTTGTTCCTTGACTGCGGCAGGACGTGGAAAATGCAACTGGGACCAAGCTCACGCCGCCCGGGCTTGCTTTCCGCTGGTGTCTCTGAGCGGCACAGCATAGCAGAGCCGTAGCTGTCGCCAGGCTGATGAAGGACAAGTCCATGATCCAAATCCAGGGGACCTCGGAGAAGGTTGGCCAGGCCGAGGCCTCAGAGGCTCATAGAACCGCAGCGCGGGGCATCCATCCGTGGGTTTCTGGGCATGCAGCATTGGCTTTGAGCATCTACCTTTCCGAATATGCACATACAGCAGATATTCCCAACAAAAAGCATCAGCATGAGCCGTGCAAGGCGAAGCGCCAGCTGCAGCAGTTCGCGGACAGGTTCGTCACCTGAGCCCTGGACCAAATGGCACCAGAAGCAGACCCCCACCGCAAGGGTTCTCAGGCGGCACAGTTTTTGCACGATCCGAGAGCCAAGGCAAAGTGAAGATGCAGCCGCAGTGTGCCTCTGAGTCTTTGCGCTTGTCGAACTCACCAGTCACTAGTCTGATGCCACAAGTCAAGTTCCGCAGGATCACAGCAGCACTTGCGAACAAAGTGAGTCGGTGCCCCAGGACTTGGGTGTGCGGTACTGCTGCACTCTGAAGCCTGCGTCCTACGTGCCCCGAAGGTCACTATATTCGACCCATGCCCTGGATCTCCTCTGCTGAAGTCGAGGAGCCTAAGGATCTGCCAGACCCCCGGATCAGCCTTAACTCTTAACTTAACTGTTTCGGCCCAGAGGGCACGAAAACCTGCCATGATCTGCTGTGAGGCTCAAGATCCAGGGACATCAGGACAGCGTGGATCAAACCTTCAAGGCTTGCGACGATTTGTTTTGGTACTGCCCAGTGCTTCAGATATGGCAGCGCTGGTGCCACGTTTACTTCAAGCATGTTCAAGCTACCTGGTGCAACGTTATGAACCCTGTGACGTGCGCAGTGCACGTGGCCAGCAGGTCATTCATGAGCTTTACCGAGACCATGGGCTCGAGCTCGACGATGCCGATCCTTGGCTAGCACATGGAAGGGCATGAGTTTTGCCGACAGTTACAGACATTTGGAACTGGTATGGCACGGCACGTTTAGCTCTACTTAGGACGTCACCATCAAGCGACGCGACGAGCAACCGTCACATCACTCGGGTGGGCAAGGCAGAACCAGAGTCTGAGGAAGTTGCTACGGTCCGACGGTACGGCATTCTGAAGAGAACGAGAAAGTGCGGCGCATGCAAGATGTCAGCAGGCCGCGCCTTCCACGCAGCCGGCCGCGACTGTGACGTCCTCCGTGTCAGCGAGGACTGCAAGAGGGCTGTGGCTTTCGACTCCAGCGCAAGTCCAGACACGGCAATGGCATTGGAAGGATGACGCTGCGTTCATCCTCGGCCGCGGTGGAAAGACCAAGCACAAAATTGCCAGGGCTCGGCACTTTGGCACACCATGCGCGAATTCACATATCCCGGGCATGCAGATGTCCGAACCGAACGAAAGACTCAGGTTTCGGCAGCGCAGCTGGAGCTGCACGAGCGCAACAGCACGGTTGAGATCTACGGCAGAGACCTCACACGTGCTGCAGCTGGTGCTTGGAGAATGACTGTCCAACTTCTTGGTGTTCTCATCAGCCGCTCCAGGCGACAGCGAAGCTCGAGCTCGGGCACGAAAGTACATCGATTTGGTTCGTGCTCAGAGAGTTGGACCTGTGCACGTCGACGAGTCCCACGATGATGGGGACCGGGCATGGTGTAGACGGCAGAAGATTATGTTTCAGCTTGGGATTCCTTGACTCCTGGACTGAATCGTATCCCCTGGGTGATGTCGATCACTGCACGACTCAAGAACTACATCGACCCGTGCAAGCGAGCGGGAAAGTGCGCAGTTGCAGGACCTCACACTCATTGCCGTTCCGAGCAGCTGCGTGGGTTGAGAGCTCAAGCAGCCGTTTCGACATGCCATCACCAAATGCAACTGAAACACTTCAGGCTTGTGGAGAAAGGAAAAACTGCGTTGGCGTGCCGTAGCTAAGGCTTTGTCACTGGCAGCCAGGGCAACTTCCTGCGAACCTGCGAGGAGGCATGATAAGTGTTTGACCCATCGACACTCCGAAAAGTTGCCAATTACTCCAGGTCGAAGTCCGTAGGGGCAATTGTAAATCGAGTTGCTTTCTCGACATGCCATGCAGCGGCGTGCTCAAGCTCTGAAGGAATGGGGTACCCTTATGTTCTTCTGCGACTACCAAGGAGGCATCTGCGTGTGACTTTCTACATTCGGACGAAGAGTGGGGTTCAACCTCTGCAACTGTTTGAGATGACATCTGCGCTGGATGAAAGGTGGAAGCTTGGACATGTGGGGCGGGAGTTCAGCGTCCCGGCTGCATAGAGAAGGGAGAATAAGCAATGCGAGGCAAATATATGGGCGTGGGAACTGGTTTCGAGCTGACACCTCACTATCAAATCCACACTTGAAGTCTCCATAGTGATGCAACCAGTGTTGAGCCAAGCTATGGAAAGCTTGCAGGCAGTCGCGGATTCGTTTCCTCAAGAAGTGTAGATGGGCCTTCTAAGGAAAAGCTTGCCATTTTCGGGACGCTCTGGGCACGCTGTGGCGCAGAGCTGAAGGCCTCCCTCGGTGCAAGTCGTATTGTGCTGGGATGTCACATGTCTTCATATGTCCAGGTCATGGCTGCAATTGAGACGAAGCTCCCGGGTTTCTACACCACGAACCTTGGGGAGACCCAGTCTTGGGACGAGCCCTTGCCTCAGGGAAGCGTCACCGCTTTTGGGGCAACGTGCCTGGGATCGATCAGCATTTCAGGTGGGGCACGGACACCTACCCCATGCACAGCGACCAGCTGTCCTACGTGCTGGGCCGCAAGGGCTCCACGCGTCAAAAGCTGGCGAAAGCCAGCGGTGGCTTTGTTGCAATTCCTTTACAGAGAAGCGCAGTTCAAGACGCAAGACTCGATCTGGTGTTGCCATGAGCCTTGCACGTCGCGATATCCATGCCATACTGAGGTTGCATCATGGAGTATGTCGGCAACGTTGCGTTCATGGTCCAGGGCTCACCTGCTTTCCAACGAGTGACAACTGAGATACGAATCGCCTTTCAGGCTGGCTACTTGCCAAACCGGCGCCGCGGAAGAGAGTACTTAGGCCTGGCGTATCTGTTGGAACTGAACTGCATTTTGCAGACTCGCGATTTTTCTGTTCTCTGAAGACACCGTGGGACAGTAGCAACTGCATGTTCCGTTGGAGAGCGGATAGCTACGGAACGCGATACCAGACACAGTGCAGTCTGTTGTCACTGCAGATGCAATTCCACACTCGCAACATAAACGGCTAGGGGCGAGCTCGACGTAACATTGAAGCAAACATGCCGCATCCTGAACATGATGCCGTCAGGTTGGCTTTGCGACCAAGTTGGAAACAAGACAGGCCGGGGCGGCTGGGGGATGACCGGAAGCACGCGACTTCTTCGCTGGAAGGCCGAATCTCCATCGACCCTTCTGTGCGCGAAGACGTGACCCTGGTCCCGGTGCCTAAAGATTGCATTGGATATGTCATGGGCGATAAGCGGGGAGCTCAGCTCCAGGAGTCCAGGAGTGCGTAGGACAGCTCCCGGCTAGTTGGAGCCTTTGCCAGGCGGAAGACTTTGAGCCGCCTGGAAGAGGTCCCTTTGCCTCTCTTTTGCGCCCTCTTCTCGCAGTGCTGCCGTCCTTTGGGTTCAACACGATTTCTAGGGGGGATGGAGGTGTTGACGCGAGCACTTAATGTGTTCGAGTCTTCCGGCGAATGATTGGTAAGATGGATGTACAACATGTGGTGCAGTAGCCCGAGTGGGTGTGCGGCTTCGAGCCGAACCTGCACAGGACTGGGAGACGTTGATCTTCTTCGTGGACAGCAGGGGCCTTCCTCCAACCTACCAACAGGCAAGCATGCTGTCGACCGGATCTGCACCGACATGTGACATGTGATAAGCGTCCGGATAGATTCCGGGTGCTCCCGAAGGGCTAAAGAAGCTCCTGCACCTCCAGTTGCCTGTGGCACTTGCAGGATGATGTGGAGGGCCTGGCCATCTTCGGCTCCGAACGTGGCCGCGCGGGCACAGAGCTGAAGGCCTTGGGACGGGCACCTAAGTCAGTCCTCGTAGACAAAGGAGTCGGAGTGGGCTAGGAGGAGCAGCTCAGGAGCAGCTGAAGCCTTCAGCAAAGGACAGGCAAATCAGGCAGCATAATCTCTGACCACCGGCGGCGCTGCGATGGAAAACAATTCCGCAAAATCGTGGTTTGCCATCCCAATCACGAAGTCAGTCCTTACACCTTCGTGAAGCTTTATAATGCATAGAAGTAGTTCCATTTAGTCATCATGGAATGTCAAGGACGGGGCTTGGATCAGCAAGCAGGACCGTGTTTTGCATCCTCTCAATCCGAGTTGGTTTGGCCTTTCGTAGAATTGAACAGCTGAGACGGCTGTCACCGGCTCCTAAGCTTGGAGTGGCGGCACTGAAACGAAATAAATTTCCAAGTCCGGGCACACTGCGGAAGACATCGGAAGACTTAAGAGCCGAATGTGAGGTCAGCGGCATCAGCCGCGGAGATCGAAAAGGTCGCGTGCCAAAGCAGGGTCAAATAGAACCAGCAACCACTCGTGCAGGCAAAATGTTGAACTTCGAATCAGCTGTGATTGTCGCTGTGGTCTGCAGTGGTGGCTGGCGCAACTGCTGGCATGATGCCACACCTGGCCCTCGTACGATTCACAGTGGAATTTCTCGATTTTGCCAATGGCCAATGGCCACTTTGGCTGTCTTCAGAAGACTGTCTGCGCATGCCTTATGCGTACATGAGCATGTACCGGGCTACATAAGCATGATTACCATGACTGGTAGTTCCTGGGATGAGGAGTGGTGGAAACATGTGGAAACAACGTCTATTCGTAAGACATGATGCAACCGAACATCGCTGGCGCACACAGAGTCATCGTGTTTTTCTGTGGAATAGCTCATGTTTGCATACGACCCGACGATATACAGGCATGCACATATACACGTTACATGTATATGTATATGTATTTGCAGGGAGAGGGAGAGAGAGGAAAGGGTAAGAGTACGTTCCCTAGCTTCTACTTCTACCCTTTCGAAAGAACGGAAGAGTAATAAGCTCCCTTTCTCACCGGCAAAGACACGAACCAGGGCACGGACGCCCGCGGAGGGTCCGATGGCTGCTCGTGCTCTCTTGACTGTGCTGTAAGATAGACAAACATGTGCACGCATGCATGTGTTCATGTTTGTGTGTGTGTGTATCTGCGTACCTGTGTCCATGCATACATTATCGTTTGTGGTGTAGCACACGTGTGTGCGCATGGACATGAGCGATTCGTCGTGCCGGCAGCTGTCCCGGCTCGACATCGCTTTTTCGGCGGTCAGACGTTCTGTAGCATCTCCACCCGGCCTTGCCATGTCTTTCTCGGCGGTGGATCTTGAGGCGGCCTTTGCGGTGATCCTTGCGGCGTTGGAGGAAGGGGAGGACTTGGCTCCCTTCCTCCAACAGTTCCCCGCAGGCGCCAGGCGAGCCCTCATCTTGATGCTGCAGGCGTCACTCCCGGCGAGCCGGACAGCAGTAAGTGGAAACCCGGCACCGCCTAAGGCGGCTGCGCCGGCAGTTGCTCCTGGCGTTGGTGGCGCATCTGGGTCCAACGATGGAGCTCCCGGCGGCACTGGTGCCTCTGGTTCGGGCGATATGGCGGCGTCTGCCGCGGCGGGTCAGGGCATCCCGGAGCCCAACCCGGAGCCCCCTGCTGCTTCGCAGGCGCCCGGCTACCCGGCACCCTGGCCGGTGCCACCGATGCAGAAGCGGCCCCCACCGGTGCCGGCGGGAAGCGGCGATGGCCAGCTGCCTTCCCCGGCGACGGCGGCCCCGGCTAAGCCAAAGCCGAAGGGCCCGCCTGTCGCCCTGTGGGCCTCCGAGGGCTTCAACTCGGAGGCGGATGCCCGGCAGGCCCGGGAGCTTAACTTCGTCACCGCGGCGGAGTTCTACGCGGCCTGGGCGGCGGCATCTGCGAAGCAGTCCTCTTTCCCGCCGGCGAAGCCGGCTCCGGTGGCCAAGACGCCGGCCCCCAACTCAGCGGAGATGACGGCGCTGCAGAACCAGATCGCGGCAGAGATCGCGGCGGGGACCCCGGCACAGCCGGCCCCTGCCGGCCCTGCGGCCCAGGCGCCCGTCCCTCCCGGCTTCGTCCGCATGGAGATCCGCGGCGTCACCTACACGGTCAATCGGACCACGGGGGAGGGCTTCCCGGAGTTGCCGCGGCGACCCGGCCGGGGGGCGTCGGACGCAGAGCGCCGCCAAAACGATGAGATGTTTCGGCGGCTGGTTGATGTTCGCTTCCGGCTCTGCTCCGTCGAGTGGCAGAACCACATTCGGCGGATCAACCAGGACGGCGCCTCCTCGGACGTCCCGGTCCCGGCGGCGATGTTGGCCTCCATCGTCGACTCGGTGGAGGCCCTCGAGGAGCTCGAGGATCGGGCGCGGCTTGGCGGCGGTGCGGCCACGGCCGTGGTGCCCACGTCTCCCGGCGCAGCGGATTACATTGTCCGCTCGCTGGTTCCAAACCATCGCGGCGGTCGCATCCCCGAGCGGCTGTCCGGCGAGGTCTGGTGTGTGGGCTGGTGTGGACGGCCATGTCCCGGCTTTGAGGGCGTCTGCCAAAGCCCCGGCGGCAGATGCCTCCGCCCGATCCTCATCCGGCGTGGCGGCACGGTGGACCTGGAGGCGCACATCAATCACCTGTGCGATGCGTGCCGGCGCTACCGGAACACGCGTGACGGCCGGTTCTAGTGCCGCCCGCCGGCGGGCTACTTTGACCTCGGCGAGCCCTACCTCTTCCTGGCGATCGCCCGCATGGTAGGTCTCCTGGCGTAGCCCTCAGCCGGTTTCTTCTTTTTGGGTCCCGGCGGTGCCGCGACGCCTTCGCGGGCCTCTCCGGCGGCCGCTGGCCCACGATGCTTTAATTTGTTTCTGCACTTGCTTCCCGGCGTGCCGTAAGTGCAGGTCGGGAGGCCCAGGAGCCTCGGATCATAGCCTGGCGCGAAAAGTCGGCCCGGCGGTGTGTGCCTGGTGTGCAGTCGGCGCGAGTGGCAGTGCTGTCTCCTACCCGGCCCGCCCCCTCCGACCCTAATCGTCGTGGCGCGTTCGTTGAGGTCGTAGCGGCTCAAGCTCCCCCCCGGCTCAAGGATGTCGGCGGTTGATCTCTCGGCCGGCGGCGGGTTCGCCCAGGTGGCGCGGGCCTTCGTCGACATCCAGGCTCAAGAGTTCCTGCCGATCCTGCCGGCGGCGGGGGTGCACGACCTCCGAGGCGCCCTGGACAACACCGGCGCACTGCTCCTGGCCGGCGTGCCAGAGGAGGTGCTCCTTAGGCTGGGGGCGTGGCGCCCGGCCCCGGAGAGCTCAAGTCGAGCCCGGGCGCCCAGCCCGGCGGAGAGCAGGCTGGCCCTCCCGCCAGGCGAGCAAGGCATTCGACCGGCAGCGCCCGGTGACCCGGAGCCGGCCCAGGCGCAGCCGGTCAGGGCTGACATCCCGGTGAGGCGCGACGGCCTGCAAGAGGACGGCCCTTCAGGCGGCCTTGCCAGAGCTCCAGGCGGAGTCGCTGGCGGACCTCGACGGCGCCATCATGGCGCGCTCCTCTGAGGGACCCTTCCGGTCCAGGGTCCGGACCTGGGTGGACTTCACGGCGGCCTGGGCCCTGCCGGCGTGGCCGATCTCCCTGGACTCCGTCAGGAAGGTCGCGGCGAGCATGCGGAAGGGCAGGTACCGCTCGGCGCAGAACTACTTCGACGCGGCGGTGACCTACCAGGAACACTTCCGCGGCGAGCTGGTGGACCCGCTAGTCCGGCGGGCCATCCGGCGTTACGCCAAGGCGGTGGTACGTGGCCTTGCGGGGTCCAAGCTCAAGGCGATCTTCCCGGCCATGCGGCTGGAGCCGCTGCTGGATCCCTCGCCGGCGTCCGCCGCGGAGCCTTGGGCCCCATGGAAGGCGGCGCACTCGGCGGACGCCCTCCTCCTGGCGGTGTGGTTCATGCTGCGTGAAATCGAATTCGCGGCGGCCCGCACCGAGGACATGGAAGCCGGCGAGGACTGGGTCCTTCTTCGGATCCCCCTGCACAAGACGGCGCAGGGTGGCGAGAGAGAGCTAACGGCGCGGCAGCTCCGTTGCGCTTGCGGCATCCAGTCCCGGCCGATGTGCCCGGCACACGCTGCGCTGCGCCACGTGTCCCGGCTGAAAGCGGCCGGCCTCTGGGTCCGAGGCGGGCCCTTGTTCCCGGACGCGGCGGGCAACACCTGGGCCAAAGGCGAGACCGTCCTGCTCTTCCGGCGGGTGTTGCTGGCCGCCGGCGTGGCCCTCACCACGGTCGACCACGAGGGCCAGATCGTGCAGCTGTTCGCCGGCCACTCGGCGAGGGTCGCCGGCGCGGCCTGGCTGGCGTCCAAGGGAGTGCCGACGGCGATCATCCAGTTGTTGGGCCGCTGGTCCTCCACGGCGGTGGAGCGCTATGTTCAGGCGGCCCCGCTCGCGGTGGCCCCGGAGATCCCCGGCCGAGTCTTGGCTGGGAGTTACGGCGGCACGCAGGCCACCGATGAGGCTCGGCGAGCCACGGCTGGAGGAGTGGCGCCCAGCCCTCAGGCCCCTGACCCCCCGGCGCAGATAGAATCGCCGGGGGAGCCGGATGACCAGGCAGAGTTCTCCCCGGCGGTTCTGCTGGTGGACGCCCCGCCTAGGGGGCCGGCGCCCGGTGGTGTCGAACACCCGCCGGCGCGGGAGGACCTCATCTACAATGAGAAGGGGGCTAAGGTGCACCGGCCTGACCCGGCGGAAGCTACCACGGAGCAGTTCCTCTGGAGGTCTAGGTGCGGCGCTTGGCCGTATGGCATCCGGCGCTTCTTCCGAGTGTCCGAGAAGCCGGCGTCCGCCGCTTGGTGTGCCCGCTGTTTCCCGGCGCCGGCTCCGGGGGAAGGTGGAGGTTCACCGACCGAGCCGGTGGACTCACCGGTGGCGTCCAGCTCGGCGTCCGAGTCGGACAGCTCGTCCTCGTGAGAAAACAGACGGCGCAGGCGGTCCTTAGTGAGCGGCTGTGGTGTGCCTCTCTTGCTGGCGGTTGAGTGCTAGATTGCGGCGGTAGCTCTCTGGCTCTCTGCTGTCGCCCGCCCTCGGCGTGCTCCCGCTTAGGTCTTCCTTCCTCGGCTGCTGCGGCTATCATGGCGGCTCCGGGCGTCCCTTCGGCTCCTGCGGCTCCCGCGGCGCCCCCGGCCGCGCCTGCGCTGGCGGCGACCATCATGACGCCGTTCGCGGATCTGGCGGCGGCGGCGGGGGCCGGCCCTCAGCTCACGGCCTACCTGGCGGCCCGCAACCTGAACCGCACGGCGACGCTGGCCCTCATCGCCCACTCCTGGCCGGAGTTTGAGGACCGCGTCGTCCGGCCTTTCCTGGACGGGGTGGACATTGCCGGCACTGTGCACCAGGCGCCGGAGGCGGAGCAGGCGGTCGTCGAGGCCATCCTTCACCACATGTGGGCCGAGGCGCACAAGCAGTGGGCCACCCACATCGCGGTCCCGGCACCGGCGGCTGCGCCAGCCCCGGCCGCGGCGGCCCCTGGAACGGTGGTGCCGGCCCTTCCCGGCGACAAGCCACCGAAGACATTCCCGGAGTGGGGGCCGCTGGTCAAGCGGTACAACGAGGTGACGGTCGCCGGCGAGCCTCGGGATTTCCCCACGACCCTCCTCCTCGGCGCGGAGGAGGTGCTGGCGCGCATGTACTTCGAGCACACAAAGTCGAAGGAGTACACGGCGGTCGGCTTGGGTGAGATCTTGCAGCGGCGCACCTTCACGGCGGCCATGGAGGTGAATCCGCTGGCGATCCGGCGCCACAAGGAGAGGGGCCAGGCGATCCGGCTGGTGGACGGCGCACTGGTCCATGACCGGGAGGACCCCTGGACCCCGAGGGGGGTCCTCGGCGTCATCGACGGCATCGAGGCGGTGCGCTGGGCTTGGACCCTCACCGGCGTGGCCACAGAGAAGGGGGCGGCGGAGTACGCCCAGTGGTGGACGTCGAAGGCCCGGCAGCGCCCGTCCCAGCTCGAGGCGATCACGGAGTACTGGGACGCGTCCTCCCGGCGCTTGGCCATGCAAATGCGCCTTCGCCGGACGTTCGAGGAGGTCACGGCGGAGATCATGAAGGACCAGGCGGCGTTCCTGGATGTCCTCTCCCGCCCACGGCCCCCGGCGAGGAACAAGGTCAGCGAGGGCTCCAACCCGCCGGACCCGGAGACGGACGGCCCGCCAGGCGCCGCGGCGCACCAGGGTTACCAGCCCGGGCCCGCGCCACAGAAGGTGAAGAAGAACAGGCGGCGCCGCAACAACCCCCGCCAGGCGCAACAGCAGCACCAGCACCGCGGCGACGAGGGTGGCTCGGACAGCCGCGGTGGCGGCGGCGGTGGCTGGCGGCAGAACTGGCGCCCTCGCGGCGACTCCAACCAGCAGCCTGGCCGCCAGGACTGGCATGACGATCGGCGATGGGCCAATGCCGACCGGGCCCAGTCGTGGCAGGACCGCGGCGGGAAGAGGGACTCCCAGGCGCAGGACGGCGACCGCCCGCAGAAGTACAGGCGCTAGGGACAGCACGGGGCCCCGCCCGGAGCTTCGGCCTCGGGTGGGGTACCCGACCGGAGCCAGGCGGCACAGGCGGTGGTGCTGAAGCCGGCTAGGCCGGCGCGCCGGGATGGCAAGTACATCCTGCTCTCCCTCTTTGACGGCGTCGGGGCGGCGCCGGCCATCCTCGAGGACCTCTTCGGCACACCGTGGGCGGCCATGGCGTGGGAGACAGACAAGACTTGCCGGCGATTGACATCCACCCGGCTGCCCTGGCTCCGGCAGAGGGGTGACTTCACCGCGGACTCGGTGGAGAAGGTGGCGTCGGAAGTCAAGCGCCTTGACCCGGCCGGCGAGTGTGTGATCCTCCTCGTCGCGGCGCCCCCCTGCCAAGATTTCTCCCAGATCGGCGCGGAGGCGGGCCACAGCGGCGCCCGCGGCAGCCTGTTCTTGCGCTCGGCGGAGTTCGTCCTGGAGCTGAGGGCGGCGCTCCGCGGCTGGCGGGTTGGCTTCATGTTCGAGAATGTGGTCATGCAGCCGGCGTCGGCCAAGGAGGTATCCGACTGCCTTGGGGTGGAACCGGCGCTGGTCTGCGCCTCCGATTTCGGGTGGATCTCGAGGCCGAGGCACGGAGGACCCGGCCACCGGCGCACCCCTGGTCTGGACCAAGAAGGGGCCGTTCCACCGTCTTCGGCTGGAGGAAGCCAGGGCGGCGGCCAGCACTATGCTACCGGTGGGCATGGCCTTTCACCCGGCGGTGGCGTCGAGCAGGTTGCTCCTGCCATGCGCCACCACGCCGGCGGAGGACGAGAACGGCCGCCCGGCGCCGAAGAGAGCTCGGGGCAAGATTCCGGAGCCGGCGAGAGCCAGGTGGCTGGCGGACTCCCGGCAGTTCGCCCCCTGGCATTACACAGAGGAGGCGATGATCCACGACGAGGCCGGCCGGCTCCACAACAGCCCCGTCGGCGTTAAGGAGGCTCTCCACCACATACCGGCGGGGTACACGGACCTCGGCGACGGAGATGACAGGACCCGGCATCGGATGGTGGCCAACGGCTGGCATTGGGGGGTGGCCCGGCGCCTCTTGGCAATGCTCATGGCTTTTACAGTGGCACAGCCGGCGGAGGCGTCGGTGCCGGTAGCGCCGAGGACCACCACGGTGGCGTGGATGGCCTCACAGTTCGGCGCAGGCCCCCTGGACATGAGCCCCCCGCCTCGCCTGGCGTCGCGGCTAGACTTGCCGGAGGATGACCCCGACGAGCACTGGCGGCTGGCACTCCAGCTGAGCCACTGCACGGTCACCCGGCGGCCGGACCTGGAGCCGGCGGTGGAACGCGTCTTGGAGCTCGCGGCTGCCTGGCGCCACGACGTGGTCAGGATCCGCGGCGAGGTGCTGCAGGAGATCAGAGACATGGTGGCGGACCGCGTGGAGGAGACGGCGGCCTGGCTGGCCCAGCGCCCGGCTCCGGTGCGCAGCACCTACTCCACGGCGGACAAGGACCGGCCTACGCAGATCCCGGTCCTCTTGGAGCTCCTCGGCGTGGTGGGCTACCCCGACATCGCGGGCCTCACGGCGGACCTCAACCAGGGCTTCGACATGCTCGGCGAGGTGCGGCGTGGCCCCGGCTGGAAGGAGCGGACGGACGGCCGTTACCAGAACCCGGTGTCCCTGGACCAGCTGGCGGCGACCAACTGGGAATACGTCCGGAAGCGCGCCTCGGCGGCGCAGCCCGGCAAGCACTGGGAGACCCTCCTCACGGAACTGGTGGCGGAGGCCCGGCTTGGCAGGGTGGTTGGGCCGGCGGCCCCGCCGGCTGGATGGAACATTGTCACCGTGCCGGTGCTGAACACGCCCGGCGCCGATCGGCTGGTACCGCCGCCCCCAGGACGCCACTTTGCCGCGGCGTCCTTCGCCATAGTGCAGGAGGACGGCGAGGGGAACACGAAAGTGCGTCGAGGGGAGGACTGGCGGCGTTCGGGCCACAACTCCACGGTCCTGGCGCGGGACATCCCCACCCACCATTTCGTGGATGACGTGGTGGACTTCATCCGGCGAGTGGTGGAACTGGCAGGGAATCGTGGGGTCCCGGCGGCCAGGTTGTTCGGGCACGACCTGCTCAATGCCTACCGGCAGTGGGCAGTCCGGCACCCGGCCCACTCCGGCACTTTCCTGGCGACGCCGGCTGGGCTGACACTCTGGTTTCACCTGGCCATGTGCTTTGGAGCCGCGGCGTCGGTTTGGAATTTTAACAGGGCCGCGGACGCGATGCAGGCGCTGACCCGCGTCCTGCTGTGGCTGGTCGGCGGCCACTTCGTGGACGACTTTAACGGCGTCGACCTCCCGGAGCTCGCGGAGTCGGCCTTCCACTCCCTGGCGGACCTCTTCCTGGAGCTCGGCCTGCAGACCAAGCCGTCGAAGGCCCAGGAGCCGGCGGCCCGGCACGTGGTCCAAGGAGTGGAAATGACGATCGAGGCGGACGGCGTGTCCCTGCGACCCACCCCCTCGAGGGTGGCCAAGCTCCTCCGGGCCATCGAGGCGGCGCTGGAGACGAACGCCCTTCAGCCTCACGCGGCGCAGAAGCTGGCGGGCAAGCTGAGCTTCGCGTCCCAGTTCACCTTCGGCTGCCTCGGCAAGGCGGCGTTGAAGCCGCTATACGCCAGAGCCCACGACGCGGCGGCAGAGTCATCCCCAGAGCTGTCGGTGGGGCTGGCGGCGGCCCTCCGGGCGCTTCGGCAGCTACTCAGGAACATCCGGCCCCGGTTTGTGCCGTTCGTCGACGACGGCGCCCCGCAGGCCCTGGTGTACGCGGACGCGTTCTTCCAGCCAGGCGAGGTCAAGCACAAGGCGGGCTTCTTGCCGGCGGACCTGCCCACACCAAAGGGGGCACGCGGCAAGAACGGCTGGGGATATGTGGTCAGGGTCGGCGGCGAGACCTATTACGACTACGGCCAGGCGCCATCCTCCTTCCTGGTGGCGTTCGGCTCCAGGCGAGCCTTCATCTACGTGCTCGAGATCGTCGCCCAGGTCCTGGCGCTGACAACGCTGGCGCGGCGGTTACCGGAACGCTGGCTGGCGTTCATTGACAACGTCGCCGGCCAGTGGGCCCTCACCAAGGGCTACGGGAGGGACCCCGCGGTCAACGGCGTCTTGGCGGCGTTCTGGTCCCAGGCAGCGGACATGGAATGGCTGCCCGACTTCCGGCGGGTACCGTCGAAGGCCAATGTGGCGGATGCGGTGTCCCGCGGCGACCTAGCTACGGCAGAGGCGATGGGTTGGACCAGAGTACGCACACCGGCGGCCAGAATCTGCGCCATCCTGGCCAAGACTGCTGGCGACCTCGAGTTCGCCATCCATGGAGCATCGGCGGAGCTGAGAGCTTGCGCTATTTGAGTTTTTCCGGTATTTCGGCTGTGCCGGCGCTGTGTGGGGGTGGGGAGCGCCGGGCGGGTAGCTCAAAGCTTCCCCGGCGCCGGCCAGCCTAGTTTTGGGCGGAGGCGACGGACCCGGCGCGATGCGCTTTCTTCCCATACAAAAGAAGGGTATCCGTCGTCTCGTGCTAGCCTTTTCGGCGTTGCCCTAAACGTCGATAGCATATGTCGTGTAGCACACGTGTGTGCGCATGGACATGAGCGATTCGTCGTGCCGGCAGCTGTCCCGGCTCGACATCGCTTTTTCGGCCCACCCTCTACCACCCTCGTGTTGGGGAGTGGGGAGGAGGCCTCCCCAGTATCGGCGAAGCCGTTTGCTAAAAGACTCAAGGGTCGTCCCCCGCCCACGGGCGGCGCGTCGGGCAGCTCAAAGCTTCCCCGGCGCCGGCCAGCCTAGTTTTGGGCGGAGGCGACGGACCCGGCGCGATGCGCTTTCTTCCCATACAAAAGAAGGGTATCCGTCGTCTCGTGCTAGCCTTTTCGGCGTTGCCCTAAACGTCGATAGCATATGTCCTTGTGCACTCACCTTCTAATTCCACCCCTACACTCCTACAATACATCAAGCAGCGTGAGCAGGTTATGGGCGCAGTCGAGACCAAGATCCCTCAGCAGCTTTGGCGAGTTCAGCGAGGGCGTAAGAGCTTTGAAAAGGTTCAGACGTTGTCGTGCTCACGCAGGTGTCTGGCACCGAGGGTTAAGCTTTTTCAGAAGTTGGTGGACAGAAGAACCAGCGTCTTCGGCCAGGTTCTTCACCCGTGGAGTCGGAGCCTGGGCTGCGCGTGCTTGCATGTGCCACGCGTTCGCTGCGCAGCAGTGCCTTCTGATGGTCATGGAGTGGAACTGACCCGAAGCTGCAAGAAACAGAGCGGGTTGGCTGCGCACACACCGAGGTCGGCGATTTCCAGTATGATGGCCCATGGGGCGTCCCTGCCCAAGCTTCGAAGCTGCTGACCTTGGACGAAAGCCATGGTTGGACAATAACGTTGGTGCAGACACAGGGAGGTAACAGCGATGGGTTGCGGCTGCGGCTGGAAGAGAACAATGCTCGGTCTCGTCAGAGATTTGCAGGTCGACACCATGCCCCTGCCTGGAGACGAGCTCTCCTTTGCGCTTGGCAAGGCAAGGTTCTCGGGCAGTGCTTTTGATGCCTCCAGCAACAGAAGGTCGAGAACCCAGGCAATGCCTGCTGAAAACGTCGATTAGTGGCATGATGACCGGCATGATTATAATGAGGAGGAGGCCGGTGACGATGTAGATGCTCATCATCGACACCTGCCGTTACCAGTAGCACTGCAACATCAACATCAGATCATCATAACAATGGCAGCAGAGCGACGTTTCTCACTCACCAATCCTCGGTGCGCAGGGCGTAGAGCATCAGAAGGTGCCAGATGGATATGCGCACAGCAATGCATAGGATGACAAGCAATGCAAACGGATGGAAAGCTGGGTCTTGTGACTGCTCTGAGTTAAACATACAACAATTCCAGTGCGACCCCGGATGCCGGGGGGGAAAACCGAAATGAAATGTACTGATGCATTGCAGTAGCGAGGAGGAAGTGAGGACGAAGGAAATGAGGACCAGACTTCCTCCGAGTATGAAACTCAAAAACGCCTTGAGCCTTACAACTAAAGCAGTCGCCGACTCCTAAATGCCCCGAAAGCCCGAGAAGTTAAGAGCAAAGCAAGCAGAGGAGAGTGGAATTGCTGTGTCCAGGATGGCGCCACAAGGCGGAAGTTGGCGGAGCCGGCGAGATTTGTGCATTCGCGAAAGGGCGCAGATGAGTGGGATTACCTACACCATGTTTTTTTTTGGGGAGGGGGTCCTTATTACAACTATATAGTATACTGGCCCCAAAACCCTATTCCAATTCTGGGATGTTCAGCTGAAGCAGGCGAGAGCCAGCGGCTGCGTTTTAGAATACGTGGGGGCCTTGGAAGGGGAGCCTTGCTCGAGTTGAGCTCTCCCGACTTGAGGTTGGCAACGTAGCCTACATGGCCGGCACCTTGGAGGAACGGAAGCGGGCAAGGTGCGCTTCCGGTGCATCCAAATGTTCCTGAAGCTGCAGTCCAGCCGCCTATCTGCAGGGACTACCTCATGTGGCTCACCTGGCAACGCACCGGCCCGGTGAACATCGAAATAGCTGGTCGGGACGATGTGATGGAGATGGAGGTCCGCCGAAGCCAGGCCAAACAACTGGCATCTAGGAAGCTCGCAAGGTGCCGGAGGAGATGCGCGGCTTGACCAAAGCTGCCTCGCTGCGCGAAGTCGAAAAGGCCAGGAGATGCCCGGAGTGTGAGACTGAAGCAAGAACGATGCCCCGCTTCACAGCAAACGCTCTGCGAGGAGTCCGGAACCTTCTGTTTCTTCCAGGGAGACAGCAGCACATCAGATGTACTGCTGATCTGCGGCCATCGTCAGGAGGTGGGACATTCCTTAGGCGAGTCATCGGAACCAACCCAACTAGGTTTGGTCTGCGATTAGATTGTGTTTGCTAGCAGGCGCGGGCGTATGCGGAGCAGTTGCTTCACGACCTGATGATGAAAGGCTCCCCGAAAGCAATATTTGAGCATGAAGGCCGCCACAGTCGTAGTTGCAGCTTCGACTTCACATCTTGGTCTGCCCACAGATTCTCGCAGTGTCTCCAAGGTTCAGTGCAGCAGCGTCCCAAGGCTGGGAGTGGAATGCTAGATATCACACAAAGGCTGTGACGAAGGCTTTGAGCTATCGCCTCTTTCGCCAGGCACCGCGTCGACAAGGGCGTCGGCAGCGTAATCCCCGCATGCGGAATCGACCGCCGAAAAGGAAGGTTGAGTCGGAAGCTCAGGGTGCGGGAGAGAAGCAAGTGCCATGGCCATCGCAGCAGCTGCTTGCCGCTAAGGAGCAGCAGCGAAGAGGAAGAGTCAGAGTCAGAGGCGAGGAGCCTGTTTCGGCTGCACGGAGCCATGCCTTGGGCCTGTATTTTGCCGCTTGTAGAATCGACAGAGGCATTTACTGATACGCTGACAGCTTCTGTTGTGGCGACAGACAACCACAGCTTGTGGAGGCATCCGTCTCCGAATCGGAGTCGCACTCGGAGCTTTCGCTTCACAGCGACGAGCGCGCGGCCCGAATGGGGAAGGGAGGACTCAAGCTGCAACATGTGGCACCATCTGGCACTTCGCAAGGCGGGAGAGGGCTTCCGAGCGCGAGCGGGTGGCCCCGCCGCCGCCGAGGCAGACCAGGGGGCCGGGGCCTCGTGGGAATAGCGTGGGCAGCACAGTTGCACGTAAGCTCGTGAGCTTGTGCCCCCCCTGCAGGTGGGGCACTGGTCCTCGCATAAGGCAATGGGCCTCGCAGGCCGGACATGTGTCTCGGTGTTCTGCAGAGTGGGGCCCGATGACGTGGCATGTTGCAGGATGACACTGATTCTGACGACGAGATCGTTCCATACTGGTGCGCTGGCATTTAAGCAGCTGAGGGTGTCGTAGCTCCAGCAGTGACTACTTGCCGTGTGTGAGTGCCTGGAGCCTAGAGCCTTTCGATTGCATTTCCCAGTGTCGCTCTGGCGACAAATCCATCGCTGCACCAGGAACAAGCCCAAATTGCGGAAGCTTTGCAGCCAGGTAGATCGCTTCGTGCTGACTGATCTTACATTTGCAGTTCCTCGGTGTGCAAGTCCAGCATCAGGTTGGGATTTTTGGTGTATTGAGTTGGAAGTAGAGCTTCATTTGCTTTTTCAATTTTGCTCATGAGTTCTCAATAGTTTCCAGTAACGCCGATTGATGAGCAGAGGTGGATCTACCTCATGATGTGTGGCCTGGTGCCACTTCAGTGCGCGGCTTAGATCCTCCCTGAAGTGGCAGCAGTTCGCTTGAGTCCCGAGATCCTTTTTGAAGGTTTCGTTTGGATATTTGTCGTTGGGATGGAGCCGCGGTCACCTGTCGAAGGACACAGTTGCTCTTGCGGTCAATGTGTCAACACCGCTCCAAGCTCAGTGTGTCAGTGTCTGAAAGCCGAAACTGCCCGATTTCTGACGAGACAGGCCATGGATCCTCAGAAGCTCTTCGATGGGACGACAGGCAGTGCCAGACTGCACGATCTTCCCGAAGTAGTGACGGCAACAGGACCGGAGTCTGAGCAATTTTGCGAGATCCCTTTTCGGCCTCAGAAATGTTTGCTCTGTACTTCTGGGTGTTCTTATTGCTTCCGTCATTTGTGAGAGTTTAGCGGTCTTTATGTGGAGTCTCGCGCCTTTACGTGCCACAGAGCACGAACCAGGTTCACGTTCACTATCAAGCACAGCAGTGGCCCGTCACGCCTTGCAGGGGGTCACAAGCGCAGCACAAGGATTTTTGACGTGCCGGCGGAGCGCGCACATGAAGATCCTCGAATGAAGAATGGTTCCCTACCTCGCGCATGCAGGCACCATCTCCGTTGCAGGCGTTCCCCTATTTACTTCTTCATGTGCGACCAGCACGTTGAGATTCTGATCCTTGGAAGTTCCGTTTCCATGCTGAAACCTCGGAGTCCTCAGAACCGTTCTTGTAGTCGAGCTTGTCAAGCAGACTTGATCTTGGATCCAGTTAATCATCGCTTGCTTTAGAATCTACCTGTCCAGCTGACGTAGAGTCCATCCCCTTTGAAGCCGCTGCTCGACATCCGCGTAGACATTGAGGTTGCCGAGCTATCAGCCATGGGAATGCTTGTTCTACCAAGCACAGAGGTATGTGCTGGAGCAGATAACGAGCAATGCCACCCGGAAAATCTGCAGAGCACACCCGGAGCGGTCTTGAGCGCGCTGCAATCGCCTCCGACATGTGTACACCCGCATACATCAAGCTTCTCGTAGTCATTTTACGGCTCACCAGCCAACGGGCCTTGACATGTCAAAATCTTGCAGTCGTAAACACAGCCTCAGGCGGCGAAGAAGTTCCGACAGAAACCAGCGGCCAAAATCGGACATGACCGCTCAATTTTCCTCAGTAGCCCAGGCATCCGTGTCAAACGGGGAGTGCCATGCATAATGCCCTCGAGCAGTCTTGGCAGCCGTCTCGTTTTCGGAGTTCAACTCTGTTTGCACATCACAATTTCGTGTAGCAAGGCCTGCGCTGGGACTTGCGGCAGCTTGAGGCCTATGGGTGCAAAACTGGTCCGGCACCTGCTTGCACCCGGTATGTCCCATGAGATTGGACGTGGTGTGATGCGCGTTTCGCGCTCTTTAGGCCTCCTCTTGCTGTACTGCTGCTGAACCGGAAGAGGTGTCAGTCATTCCCACCTTCGTCCTGGCAGACAGCTTTCCAAGTTCGTATGCGTGCAAGGTGGTTCTTGCGCCAGAATATCATACTGACTTCTTGGGGAAGCCGTTGTTCTACAACGAAGATTCACTGCAAACCTGCCACGCTTTCAACACTGTATCTCGCAGCAAAAAACTTCCGATGACGGCAGATTGCAGATCAGGCTGGATCACACTGTGGACATCAACAATGCGAAACCTCAGGCACTTTGCCGACATTTCTGAGGGCTGGCGAGACAATGCGAGACCGAGGCAAAGTGGCAGGGTCAGAAAGAGGTCAAGAAGGCACCCCGGATCCTCGTGGCGAGCTCTTGACAGAGTTCTGCACCTCTAGGATAATTCTAGCTTCGACTACCCGGCCTTCTGCTGCAAAGCAAAAGGCAAGGGCTATGAAGCTGCATGAGGCGGTGATGTACCTTTACGTGCGGACTTTGCTGCAAGGCCCGGGAGCACTTGCTGAAGAAGCAGATGACGAGGTGGATTAGAAACATCTGCTGCAAACTGCATCCAATGCAACATGACGGTGACGGAAGTACAAGATTCTAGATTGTGACAGCTTGGTTCGTGCTACACTCCCGGTGCCTTGGGAGAGCTCGAGCAGGTAGGTTTCTCTCACGCAGCCGCTTCAACTCAAGCAGACTGAACTTTGGAGTCTTGCAACCATATTACATGGGACTTTCTAACGAAACACCGAGCAAATTACTAAGCCCACTGCTGCTTCCTAGTCATCCTGCATCACATAATCAAGGTTTCGCCAATCCCGTCCTCCTTGGAGGCTTTTCACTTTAGAGTCGCGACCGTGCATGGATATGAGTGTGGTATTCTGAAGTGGGGGGCCGCAGCCAAAGACACAGATGACTTGGCTTGTGAAGCGCAGGCCTCCCGCGATGCCAAAGGCAAAGGCTGCCAAGAAGGCCAGAGCAGCGGCAGAATCTACCGAAGCATCTCTTCTGCTCCTGCACTTTACAGGGGAAGAAGGGATCGAAGAAAGCGCCGAAGGCAAAGGCAGCCCCTGCACAGGCACGGGACTGGCACGGAATTCAGGGTGAAACGCAACGGCCCAGTTGCGCAGGTAGCCGAGCAGGAGTCTGAGTCTGCGGAAGAAGAGCAGGACCGGAACCCGCCACGTCTCCGCCCAGTTGCGCCGAGGGCTGCAAGGTCGGTACGGTGCCTTTCGCCTGGCAAGGCCGACGGAGCGGAAGAGGCCGCGGAGGAGGTCGCGGAGGCCGAGACGGTCGAGGCTCGGGGTCCGGGCCGCGCTTCGGGGATCTTCTGAGGCTGAGAGCATCAGAGCTGCATTGAGAGCTGCGACTGGGTGCATGGCTTATCATGGCTCGAGGCGAGGTGCAGGGCCCAAAGCTTCGTGGCCCTGAATCTGAAAGCCAGAGTAGTTCGAGGCATCCATGGAAATGCCTGTGGACTAATGTCCAAGTCTAAAATCCTTGAGCCCAGACGGCGAGCTGCCGGCGAGCAGTTTGAGCCTCGCCGTCCGAATGATCCCAGATGGTCTGCACAGCATGGCGATCTTCGTTCAGATTTGGGACCTATCTTTCCCTTGGTCAACCTCTCCTACCCAGAAGGACTTGCCGCGGTGCAATGCCAAGAGGACGGTAGCGGAGTGGCCAGCTACCCTTCAGGCAAGAAAGCGGTCTGCGTGTCATCGCACCATCAATCGAGACGTTTCAGTGCCCTTGCTTATGCCCGCTCCGTCTTCAGTGTCAAAACTGCTGTCTCCGAAACTTCTCCACATTTCTGTTCTGCCAGCCCTGAAGACCCCAAGCGCGATCGCGGTCGCACGAGACTTCTGGGGGCAATGGATGAGTGGGGCATAGGGCTCTTTGAGACTCCACCTGATGGGACGGGTTGTCGAGGCTCCTACGAAGTGACGTCAACCCATGTCATTGTGATTACGTCCGGGCCGAACGGTTCGAAAACTCGCATGAGCCGTGCGGCACTGGCAGGGGACACGACCTCGCTTGATCCATTAAGCTTGCGCCTTTGCCCGGAACTTGTGGTCACGTACAACCCAGCAAGTGGAACGACTTCACTGGATTTCAACTCCGGAGGTGTGAGCTACACCTTCTATGTTGGTGAAGTCTGGAAGCTCTCCTCCCGTGGAAATGGATTGCCAACCGCCACGAATCCTCTAGAGATCAACGGGACGATCAACCTCTCTTCGCAGGCTTCTCTCGATACCTCATGCGTGATCATGACAGAAAGCGCGAGCTTACTGGACAAGACGCTCAAGAACAGCACCTCCTGTCTGAGTACGACCGCTACAAGTCTGCATGAAACCTCGGCCCCAGCCGCGAAGCTGAAGAAGTCCGCGTCTGAAGGAACCATGAGGCTTCCACTGGAGGCCTTCAAGCAGTTTGCAGAAGGGCGCATCGACTTCACACATGACCACCTTCTCAAGCAGAATTTGGCAAACAAGGTCCATCCAAAACTTGGAAGGCTGCCTATTAATAAGGCTCTGAAGGAAGGCTTTCTGTGGCCTCAGCCACACCCAGGCAAGCCCTACTCGGAACCCGTGGTTCTGAACCCGCCAGCTTCCCTGCAGTATATCCAATGCCATGAAGTGGAAAGCCGAGCCGGGAGCCTTGAGGGTGGTCAGTTGATGGTCGTGCTGGTGGTGGCCAGCTGGGCTCGGAAGTCTCAGTACAGCTCCAGCTCCCATGCCCAAGTCATGGCCGAAGGTGCCTGGTCTGAACTAAAGGCAGCCGGAGACAACGTGCTCTTCTTCCTTACAGACTTGGCAGAAGCTGGTGCCATCCACTCAGCTGGCAAGCACACGAATCCCTTGGTCACCAACTACGGTGTTCGGGAGGCTCCCTGGCTCCTGATGTTTGCGCGAGGTGAGCTCGTGTTCAGCGAGAACCCAACAGGCCCTCGGAACGGAGGGATCGGCTTCGCATCCCGATTGCGATATATGGCATTTTCGAAGCCTCGTGTGCTTGTACTGGAGCCAGCGCCATCAGCATCCTCCATGCAGAGTGCTGCCGCCACCGCTGTCGCCGAGTCAACCAAAGCCATTAACAACTTCCAGCTGCAGCTCCAAACACAGGAGGTCTTGAAGAGGGCCCATTTCGACTTCGACTTAGCAGTCACCACTGTGGATGCGATGAGAATGGCTTTGACGGTGCAGCCAGCGTATGGGATCCTTCTCTGCAGCTCGGAAGTAGGTCCGACGGCCTTCTCGGAGCTCGCATCGCGACTCAGAGAGCGGAACCCGAAGTCACTTGGATTCATCTGTCACGACATTAAGTGCTTGGGGCCTTTGGATGACTCCATGCAGATGCTTCTCAAGTCTGACTCCAATCCGTTGGCTTCTGGGGTTCTGTTCCGACCTATCACGAAGTCCTCGTTCGAGCGCGTCTTGGTTGGAAACCCGGACACGAGGATAAATTATCCGACTTGCGGAATGGTAAAGGAGGACCTGCTGCAAATCATTCGGAAGAAGTTAGGAGCCCTTTGATTGAACAGCAGCTGCTTGGCCGTGCTGGCATTTACCAGCTTCCGCTGAAGGATCTGAATGCCTCTGTTGTCCCAAAGCTGGTACGGGTACGTCGCGTCGCCATGCAAACCTTTATCTTGGTCCAATGTGTAGTTTTCCTGGCTGCTGGCGAGCACCGGTGTTGCCACCGGGAAGATGTCAAAAGCACGTCGCTTCTTGCTGCCTCTCGCAAAGCGACTGGCCGTGGGGCGCGAACTGGATCATCTTTGCTTAATGTTGCCCGAAGGGAGAAACCAACGACAAAGCCATCGGCATGGAACACTTCCGCAAGTCCCCTCCTGGTCTTTTGCTTCATGTTTTCCGTGCCCAGGCCGTGGAGAAGCCGCTCCCTTGGAGTTACATCGGGGCCCGCGATCTCAACCTAGGATTAACCGAACCACCGGCACCGGTACTTCACGTACAGGGATAGCGAGCTGCTGAGGACAAGCCGCAGGTCAAATTGCATCGTAATTTTGGTCTGGCCCGATATGGTACGACAGTCCAGCCCCTCCGTTCGGTCCAAGATCCTTCCAGCATTTTACATAAGCAAGATAGAATTGAATTCTAAAAAAAATTGGCAGCCATCCGCTGCTCCCTGGTCTTTCGCCGCACGGATGTGTGATCTTGCTTAGGCTTAGCCTCAGCCAGGCATTAGAGTTAAGAAGCCACGGACACGGAGCCTTCAGCCTCGCTGAGGCCTCGAAGAACCAAGGCGAACCGCCTGAAGGAGGCCCTGGAGGCCGCTGAAAAACTGGGCTCTACTGGGCTTTTGGAGGGGTGTTATGGCGAGTTTGGACAGGAGGAGGAAGAGAAAGAGGAGAAGGAGCCCAAGGGCGTGGTTTACCTGGGTGAAGCCCTCGGAATCGGCTCTTGTCACGAATCTAGAGAGCAGCCCTCGAACCCAGGCCATATTCCAAACGGCTTCTTCGAGCCGCAGATGAGAAAGTGCTCCCCGACAGTCGTGGCTCCCAAGTGAAAAGGGCCACATCTTCATATAGCATATATTACAGTGGGTTATCATCGTACCATATCGTTTAATATAGTAGATATTATCCTATGATATCGCATATTATCATACTATTATCGTATATCATAGCAGGTACTTCTCCCAGTTCGGCCAAGTCACTCGCATGCGCCTGGCGCGCTCCCGGAAGACCGGGGGCTCCAAGGCCGGATCAGGGACTCCCAAAGGAGTACTTATTATACGGACACTTGTAGAGTTCTAGAGTGTTGAAGGGAAGGGTTCCGTTATGAATGTTCTAGAAGGAGACTGACAAGGGTTCTATAGGGGTTCTACAGCTAGGGGCTTCTTTGGGCAAGGATGGTGTTTGTTGGCCGATTTTCCAAGCCTGCTGCAGGGCTATGCGTTCATCGAGTTCAAAGAGGAGAGCGTGGCCAAGATTGTGGCATCTACCATGAACAAGCTCCCGCCTCGGTTTCGCTGGTCCACAGCTTGAGCAGCCAGCTATTTGTCTCGTGGCGAAGCTCAGGTACCTTCTGTTTGACAAGTCCCTTGTATGTGAGTTCCTGCCCAAAGAGAAGGTGGATACACGGACATACCTGCAGAGCAGTCTGGCCTTGTGCGCATGCCGTAGAAACTTAGAAACCGTGCTGGCAGTGTCACAAGAAGCTCTTCGCCGGCTGGCGAAGAATACCGAAGGACAAGTTAAGCTTGTTCACGGCTTCCTTCTCAATAAGTCCCGGAGTGGAACATGCCTGTGTACAATCCTCTCTTTGGGTCTTTGGCTCGTGCTTGCTTCTACAGGACACTCGAAAAGAGAGGCGAGAGAAGGAAGTCATACAAGACAACGACCGACCAATGGTTGAGGTATCTGTGAGTCGTGAGTTCAAGCATCTCAAGCATCTGCGGTGTTGGGGCCCGGGCTGTGAGGTCAACGGCATGTCGGTTCCGCAGCTCACAGAGCAACAGGCGCCACTGGCGATGCGCCGCTGCATCCCATTGAACCATTGTGCATCCCAGCTACTGGTAGAGATGTACCTGGCAGGCCAGCAGGCAGCTGCGGCAAAAGCGAAAGCTCAAGGACTCGACATTTTTGGAAGGGGCCCTCTGCTCAGCACCCCCTAGGTTTGAGGGTCTGGGGATCCCAGGAGAAGCTGGCCAGCCTCGAGGTGGACTTTGATTTAGACGAAGTCCTAGGAGGCAGGTGCGAATATGTGCGCCGGAGAGTCTGAGAGTGCGATGTGTGGTACCGTTCTCAGGCACGGCCGACGATGAGGCAGAAGAGGATGCCAAGGAGGAGAAGGACAGCTGATAATTGCAGCTGTCGGCAAGAGGAACATGGAGGAACTTCCAAAGTACAATCTCACGCTATCGATTATTGATGGAGGTGACATCCCTAAAACTTGAACCCAAACGAGGATTTCATGTGAGAGACGTTTGCCAGACGGCTTCCATCCACAGGAGCCTGCAGCCAAGAAGCGTCCCAAGAAAAAGCCAAGGCCCGGGCAGCAACACCTCAAGCTTCACATCCTCGGCTACCACAGTTGAAGGTACTCGCATTACCTGATATGTAGCCGTATGGGGGTTACAAGGGGTTACTGGTACTAACTGGGATGTTCTATCACACTGTGAACCTTGTTTGGCATGCTTTTGCCGAGGGAGAGATAGCAATTTCGCAACGCTTGAGTCGTTGTAGAATTTGTGGAGCATTACTCTGAGACGAAAAGCCGGGTCTGCTGGTGCTACACGACTGCCCAGCCCCCTTTGCAACTGACTCGCAGGAAGCAGGCTGCCGACAGCTTGGTCTCCAGCAGAAGAGGTCCTCAAAGCTTGTGAATGCTCCATGGCGCAGCTGCAGGCTGCATAGAGGCATTGCGAAGTGGGGAAGAGGGCCATCACTAAGTGCGGCACCTGAACCTTTCTGCTTGGCGGTCTCTACAATAGAGGACACTGGCTGGTGTACTGGTCGCATGAGCTTCAGGCCCCTCGGAGAGCGCTGAGGAGACATGAAAGGGAGGCTCAAAGGTACCAGCCTCTGCAGGCTCAGCCTCGATCATTGGCGCGCAGCCAAAAGTTTCACCACAGCCCTGGCCTCTGGCCTGCACAGCCCTGGCGTTGCATCAGTAGCGCTCGAAAAGAAAGTCCTTGCTCCAAGTTCTTGGCAGTTGCCTTCGGGCTTGCACGATGATGCTTGATTCGTCAGGGCGCCGCAGGCGAAAGACTGCAGCGAGGCAAGCGTCTGCAACAGGACACAGCGCACTCAGTGGGCATTAATTCCAAGGCGAAGCTACAGCTCTGACTGGAATCATTGTTGATGCGGCGCTTGGCGTTGGAGCGTTGCTGTCGCATGTCCAACGCCAACAGAATCTACCGGCAGGACTGGAACTCCCGCGAGTTCCTGCGAGAACTCAACCGCCAAGCGAGGAGGCCGGAGCTGTGGGATCTCCGTGCTGAGATCTGAGATTGTTGCAAGATGTCTCCTCTTCGCTTTGTCAGTCTCTCCATGGAGTTCAAGCCTTTTCAAGAAGTTCTTGACCACTCCTTCAGGCAGGACTAAGAGTGAGTCCCTTCTGTGTTCCTGACAAGGGAGTTGGCAAATTCTTAGCCAGGTAGCCGCCCGGATGGCCCCGGATGGTCGGTCCAAGCTCGCGAGGGGAGACCCTTCGGAGGCAATTTTGAAGTGCTATTGGCTGCGCTTTTGCCGGAGGCAGAAGCTGCAGCCGTGCACGTAAACTAAGGAGCTGAGAGTCGACAGCATAAAGAGAGGATGTCGCGTCGTCAAGTATGTTGACAAACAGCTTTCTACCATTCGGTTTGAGGCTCCCAAAAGGGAGAGCTCGCAAAGTTTGCAGAGCAGAACTTTGAAGATTGTCTCTGCTCTTGCGAAGTCTTGGGCCCACCGCGGGTTGGCTGGGTCACTTCTTTAGGAGTGTCGTGCAATGGCTGTTGTGGCTCTTTCGCGCGGCTGAATGAATGGTCTCCAGACCCGAGCCGACGGGAGAGAGAAAGGGCTTCGAAAGCTTGCGCATTCGTCTGTGTCTTGCTGTTTCCATTCGTCACAAGGGACAGATCAAACTCTGGAGACTCTAGATTCGCAAAGCGGTGAAGAAGCTCTCCATAGAACTGCAAGTTTTGCGAGCGTGTTTTATGCAGCTGGCTGCAGTACGTAATTTGAAGGGGTCCGCATGGACGCACAATACACGCGGACATTTCCGGAACACCTGCTAGTGATCAACTTCCACTGAACACGATGGGTTCCTAGCCAGCACACTACACAACACGACTGCAGCATCTAAACCTGCACCACAATGCGACTGGAACTACACTGGCACTGCAACCCTGTGCCGCCAATGCCAGCGTTTCTGGTTCAAGCAGAAATGACAGATTGTAGACAACCGGTTGCAGTACGCAATTGTTGACCAGCAGCGATCAGATCGCAGTTCCTCAGCGCTTGCAAGCCTTATGTCGCAACAAGAGCACAGCAGCTTTATCACAGTCGATCTCAGTGCTTCGATGCAATGCTGGAGTTGGTAGCAACACGTCAACGGCTTGCATCAAGACGGAGTAGTTGAATTCCAGCAAGTGCTCAGCAACCAGGCTTGGAGGCTGTGCGACGCCTTGCGTGGGTGTTTCTTGCCGGGGCCTTTACCATCTTCTCCACTGGTCAGAGCGACGTCAAGATTACTTGAGCATGCTCAAAGTCCTTTGCAGGTGGAGCTTAGTTTTCCTTTTTCATTTCGAAGCCTATCAGCCTGGCTTCATGATGGGATTCCTTGGGTGGTCTGTGCGTGGCTCCTGAAGCTGAGGTTGTATGTTTCGCCTTTTGGCAGCGGCATCGTTGGTTTGGCCGAAGTCTGCAAGCTCAGATTCTATGAATCCGCGCTTGGCGAAAGTCTGATGGCTCCGTGTGATGGGGCCCCAGGGCAAGGTCAGGGAAGCCGGCACCGTCCACGAGGTCGGCACGCAGACAGCACGGGAAGAAACCACTGCTCGTTGGAACTTCGCTAGAGGCCGGCTTGCATCGGAACTGTTCACGATTCAGCAGGTGCATGGCCAAGAGACTTCGTCCTGGCTCCCGCAGCAGTTCCATTTTCACGGTGGCCGTTCCAGTTTGGCCATGCCCACCATGGAATAGGATGACGCCTGCACTCGAGTAATGACCCTCTTGGCCAGGCCGGCGACTGAAGAAGAGCTGGGAGATTGGCACTTTGGCGGGCGAAGGTGTGATGGAGGAATATGGTTGTCGGCATGTTAATTCAAGTATCGAAAGCCCATCAAAAACCTTGGCACAGGCGGTGGCTCTGGTTTCACGATGGCAAGACCCCGAACGGCTGGTTTGAGCCCGGTGGCCTGGTCTTGGCAGGAGATGACGGGAGGAGTCATCCAGCCCTCCGATTGCAGAAACACACCAGCCGGTCAGATAACAGGTGAAAGGTTGTATTGAAATGTGTGTGTGTGTATATATATATATGTATATATATTTACATATTATACTTCTTTATACATATATATATATATATATTAATAGAAATAGTAAGAGTAACAGTGATATTATTCGAATTCTTGTTATTGTTATTATACATACATACATATATATATATATATATATATATATATATTGTGTGTGTGTGTGTGGGGGTGTGTGTATCGTTGTGGTTTGTGGCTTGAATGCAAAGGCTCGGAGCCGCGGGAGGGCTGCGAGTTGAAATCGGCCGGAGCCGGGAAGGCCCGGAGCTTCGCATGTTTCGAACGTCTCTTTTAGAGGGCGTCAAGTGGACGCCACGTTCTACGGCACTGCCCCAGCATGCTCTGCAGCGCTATGCAATATTCTTTGCTTTCACTCTCTTGTCAAGCTGTGAGACGCTCAGCTAACGTGCGTTCAGGGAGCTGGTGGAAGGGGAGGTCAGGCGAGCCGAGGCCTCAGAAGCCAGCTCGGCTGAGTGTGCGCACTCAGGCATCAGATACACATGCAAGTTTTTATGTATGCGGGTATCCAGATGTATGGATGTGTGCATGAGGCTGGTTGTTTCCTTCGGCCGCTAAAGCCTCGATATTACTTGCAGAGAAAGAGCCGTCGACGGACTCAGCTTATCGCGGGCAGACTTGCGTGGCCCAGCTGAGGTTGTCATCACGTCTTGGAGCTAACACAGGCGGCACAGACCTTGGGTTACTGCTCTTGCATTGCACTCCAGCGACTTCGTGCCACTGAGGCCGAGATCCCCACCTTTCGGGTACAGGAAAGGAAAATGAAGGCCTCAGCCCTCAGCCGGTTCACTGGGTGCAGCCCAATGGAAGCTGAGCATCCAGCGGCCTGCAGAATGAGTCTTGCTAGGATGGCTCCGCGGCAAGGGCACACGAAGCGAAGACCATCGGAAAGAGCACCCGGCACGCTTCACCGCTTTGTGTTGAGCAAGGCCATTCATGTTCCTGCGATGTCATTGGGCTTGCCAGTTCTGCGAGTCAGGCTGGACCTGAGCTTTACAAGCTGAAGTCTGCGCGCACGATGAGTGCAGAATGCATGAAAATCAACTCAACTACCCGTGAAACGCAGCTTCGCAACTATTGCGAACCAGCAGTACGGAGACAGGCGACGGGCGGCCCAGCAAGAGCAGCCGGGGGCAGGTCTCTTGAAGGCAGACCTAAATTCCACCGACGACCTGGCGCCGCTCTGTCTAATCCGAGCTGACCGAAGCTTCAGCCTTGGGGCCCGACCTGCAGAGTCTTGCAGGCTTTCTCAGAGCCTTGCAGGGGGAGGGCAAGGTGCTACAGGCAAAAAAAGCTCTTGGCTCGACCTGCAGAGGTTGACATGGGGCGGGGTTTTTCCGTTTGCACATTCGCAGTCGCATGAGACCGCAGCGTTTGCTTATCATAAAGGTTGGAGAGCGAGAGGCATTCATTTCAACATGTCGACGGCTACCCCAACGAACAGCTTAACCCGGGAGTAGCACCCTTTGCCATAGTATCATTGGCGCCTGTGGTTTTTTCGTCCTTGCCTTGCACTTGATACCATGACTGCAGAGAGATACAAGACGGGAAGGAGGCCAGAAGCCACAGATGTGTTCAACACGGTGCAATAATTTAAGCGGCGGATCGTACAGGCGATGTGCTGGCGTAGCACTCACTCTAGTTTGCCGCTCAGATCTGCGACTCGCAACTAGCAGTGGACTGCCCATCGGCTTGGAGTGCTGCTCCAGACTGTTTCAGAATTTCTCATCCAGGCCGTATGCCTTGCCTTGGGCGAGAACGCTTTTCTGGAAGCTCCAGGCAGCAACATGCAAGACCCGTCAAGTGCGGCTAGCTCAAGGGTGATGTCTGAGAAAGGCCGCTCGATTGCTGATGGTCGTCACCACAGCCGAAGGAGGCAAGCAGACGACCCTAAGATTGACTTTTTGTGTTGTGAACCCTGGCCGCTTTCTCGTCTCACGGGGAGGCTTTTCGAGCTAGGCGCCGGTGCACTGCTTTTCCCTGCGGAGGCCTCACAGTTGTGTAATGCCGTGTCTAGTTGCGGCGTCAAGAGTGGCATCAATCAGGGCGCTAAAGCACTTGGTGTCGCCTTCGATTATCGCGCGTTGGATGAGATTCAAGAACCAACCAGGAGACTGCACGGTGTGATGAGATTGCATAGCAAGAAGAGCATGCATGAGTTGACCTGACTTTCGTAGGAAGCCTGTGGGAGATGTGACCTCCGAGAAGGCACAGAAGGCCAGAACATGCTGCGAGCGAACGCATGTGCACAGCCCGTAACCACACATCGTGCAGACTTACCATAGTTGCCTGCTGCCGAGGCGATCGGCCTGATCAAAGAGTGCCGTGAAAAGATCAAGTCCTTATTGACGCAGCCCCTGCAAGCTTGCTGCCGCAAGACACCTAGATAGTTGCCTCAAGTCAAAGTACTGATACTTTGCCAGGAAGTTCACGGCGAATCCAGAAGTCGATTTCACCCCGTACTTCGATACGCAGCTGCTCGCTTGCATCGGAGGCAGTTTCAACCCAGTTGAACTTTGGCAGCAAAGGCCTGACAAAATCCGCGCAGCCATGGATGACATCTATGATCTGCTCGATCAGGACACGATGTAAAGCAGGATTCGTGACATACTTGTGTAACATTCTCGCGCGCGTGGCAGCAGGCAGTCTTCGAGGACTTGTTGCCACAGCGTTTCTGTGTGCATTCATCGTACCTACTGAAGCAGCTGAGGCTATGCAGATGAGTTCTTTTCGGGTTGGATAGCGTGCTTTAATCCTTCTTCCCAGCTGCTGGTTGAGTCTAGTCAGTGCACTCACCAGTCATCATTCCTGATTCTTGTGTCTTGCCGTAGTCTATTTCATGTGCATGTGTTCATGTGTAGATGATGTGTGTGTAAATATATACTCACATATGAACACATGCATACATACGCACGTGTACAGGTATATACGTGTATATATATATATATATACATACATATATATATATATATATATATATATATAGAAAATAGCACACTACAGGCCCCAGTTTCTCGTATCCTCTATATTGCAGCATATATCACAGCTCGTTGCATATTAGCGCACATGTTTCTTAGGATGATAACTTTTCTTACTGCTCATAGATTGCTGGCGTATATGTTCATAACTCACGTCTATACAGCGTTGTCTGCTCTGAACACAGTGCGTAGGGTGCGGCCGGTCCTGTACGTGTGGTCCCGCTCCGTGAGCACGTTGATCGAACTGGCGGCATTCGAGATGATCTCCTGGCAGCACCGTCGCTTACGCAAAGAAATTCGCGTCGCTTGCGCAAAGATTTGCCCAGTCGCTTGCGCAAAGACGGGTGTCGAATCCATTGTAAAAACCATAGGAACGTGCACTTCGGTCTTTTTCGGAAATGGCTTCAACAAGCTTGGAAAAGTGTCAGCCTACCAGAGCATTTTTTTTTTTTTCCCCCCCCCAGTCCCGAACCCTTTACCCCCTCCCCTCTGGGTGTATCTGCTGCTTTTCCATTCGCTGGGATTCCTTGTGCCAATCAAATAATACAACCCCTAAACTCTTCCATTCTTGGTCCTTTTGTCAATTCTTTTTGATAACTGCGACGCGTTATCTTTCATCTTACAACCTATCATGTTCGTAAACAAGTACTTGTTATCCATACTAATTACTTCTTGCTTATGTAATCCACTCATGCCTAAACTACAATTCAAGATGTAGTTGCTCGCATTACTCTACATTGCAAGCTCTGTATTCGTGTTTGTGTTATTTGTCTTGCATATGTCTATATTGTTATATGAATGTTTAAGGCTATTAGCTGCATGGTAATATGTCTCTGTTTGTAGATATCTTATTGCATGCACACGTACACACTGTATGAAGGCATAGATATAAAAATAGAGTCTGTTACACACACGTATATGTTTCACTGAACCCATAAGTTCGCTTATCATGCACTGCACTGCAGGTCGCGAGCTCAACAAGTTCTTCACTTGCGGCACCGTCAGAGAGTTATCCCTAAACTGTAACCGTAGTCCCTAATATTGGTATGTACATATTTGTATTCCTATACGACTTGGAATCAAAGTTCGATGATTCTTACCTTTCGAAGTTTTGCTAGTCTTTCTGAGGTATTCGTAGTATTAGTTGTGTCCCATACAGCGCATAGCCATGGTCAGAAAGAAGTGCGCAACATGACAACAGTGGGGCAAGGACAGATGCCGGTGTATCAACTCTGGACGAAAGAAGGTGAAGCAGCGGATATCGAAGTCACGTGATGTACAGAATACCAAGTGTACTACCTCAAAGCAGCAAGAAGGTGGAAAGACTTCGAAGTGCACTACCTGACACAGTGTCGCATGAGCTTCCTGAGGCGACGGGTCCTGAGTACAAGCTACAGGGAGCAGCGATGCCAACAATCACAGCCACGTGAAATTGTGACTCCTTTGGTATCTTGCAGAGAGTGTGGTGCACCATTGGCAACTGCACATGTAGCATCGGGTCGGCTATACACCCTTGGTGGCATGGAGGAGGTGTCCATGGTCATCAAGCGATGTAAAATGGATGGAGATAAGTATCATAGCTTGGACCTGGACCGCATGGACTACATCTTTGTGAACAGTCGGCTCGGGTTTTGTCGACGATTCCTGGAGTACCACAATGCCTTGCAGTTTCGTGGTGGTCTAAGTCATAATGCCATCATGTTCGCCCAGGGTGAGGTCATGTGGGAGGAACCCGACCAACACGCTCGATGGCACATCGACTATGCCAACGCACAGCTCTTTTATCAAGTCGTAAAGGAAGCCACCCAGATGTGGACACCCTCTTCGCATCATAGGCACTTGCATGGCGTCCTTATCGAACAGCCACCGGGGAACAAGTCTCTTGATTTCTATCGTGATTGGTGGCAACGGAAACAGTTTACCTTGTCAGAGTGGCGTGCTGTGCATGAGGTTGTCACTGATGGTCATGAAAAGGTTGCGCCCAAATGCTCAGGGCCATCTCCTGCCCACGCAGGACGACCAAGGAAGGACGGGAATACGAAGCAGCGTGAAAATGGTTGGTTCGTGGCCATAGACCCGTCTAGTGGCATGGTTCTATCTGTTTCGGATATGTCGGAGCCTGAAAACAATGCAGTCGCTAAGAATGTCCTGGGCAAGGTTCTCACCAAGGCCACCAACTTGAATTGTGTCATTTACGACAAGATGTGCGTATGCTTGAAGTCGTTCACAACAGACAAGGACTTCAAGCAGATCAAGTATTGGTCTGTCGACCGATTCCACGCCAAAGCACATTCTGCTTCGTGTCCTTGCTCTCCTATTCATGTCCGTCGACTTGATCTACGCCTCCGTTCCGTGAATTCCTCCATGGCGGAACAAACCTTTTCATGGTTTCGTGGCTATGCGTCCAGCTTCAACACGAAGGCTCACGACACACACATCTTCTATGTGCTCTTGTATGTCAAGATGCACAACAATCTTGTTCGTCAGAACAAACGTTATCATCTCAATGCCTTCAGTGCTCGTGCCAAGGCCGCCAAGGCAGCTCGCATCCTCCGCAGGCCGTCCAGCAAGAAGTATCATTGCCGTCGTCCCACTTCCGCCGTCAACGTCATGAAGCAACTCAGCAAGAAACCGGCACACAGAGTCATGAAGAACATGATGAAAAGAAAGTGAGATCCAGGGAGAGAGAGAGAGAGAGAGAGAGACATGAAGAAATTGTTCAGTCAAGTATGACTACTGCACCAGCACCTTTGCGTGCTATGTAGGTTCCTAGACGACAGTGCCTCACGAAGTTGAAGCTTCAACAAGCATGTCTAAACATCGCATAGACAACGTTCTAATTCGTAATGAACCAGAGAACCACTGCGTTCTCCGCATGTACAAGCATACCTGCGATGAAGATTCGCGCATCCAACAAAACAGCTACGCTTGCACCGGCTTGCTTTTTGATCGGACAGCTTTCCGCAAGAGATCTGTGTAGCAGACTATGTGGTTGAAACAAAGTCTTCCATACATCTTCAACTCAGGTCGGAAGCTCAGATCCCTCCGAGCAGGGACGTCAGCTTTGCGCTTTTTGTTGTTTAATAAGACGTATGGTGTTTGCTTAGAAGTCACCTAAATCCTCTAAAAAGCACGTGTTTTACTCGAAAACACGGGCCTGCAGTCCGTAACACTCTTTATATGTATTATATGTAGGACGTACATGTTACATGAATACGCATATATGTATGCATGCATGCATGCATGTATGTATGTATGTATGTATGTACCAAAATATACCCATATTTGTATGTATCTGTACGTATATGTATTCCAGTGTTCATCCCCCTACAGTGATAGTAGAGCACAGCGACAACGACTACGACCAAGTCGACCACGACCGCCAGAACCACCCGGACCACCGCGACGACCACCGAGAGCAAAGAAACCATCAGAAGACTCAAGGAGACCACGAGAAGACCACCAGGAACTGCTTCCCCCAAGTGCTGGCACGATTCAGGAGCACGGCCAGAACGCCCAAATTCTGGCGGGATTCGGGACCACGGCCAAACTGCTGCCGTCAAGTGCTGCCAGATTCAGCAAGCACCTTGCGCTTTTCTCATGTTCTTGTGGGATTCAGAGGACAGCCAACATGCTGTATTCCAAGCCGGTGATTCAACATTTTCGAGGCCAAATTGTGTCCCACGCATGGGAATTTACAATGAATCTGGGTTTCTGGAGGCCGTTAAACATAGGACGTGAGTGCGCACCATGCACCGCACAAAACGTTTGTCCGCGGCGCAGCGAACACGCACCTAACCAACGCCGAACCCACAGCCCGACGCAACAACCCAGTAGGGTGTGCCGCACTGCTTGGGGATTCCATCTAAGCAAACGATCACGCGCATGCACAAAACGCAAATAGACTTGGATGCACAGTTGCTTCTTCTACTGTTTGGGTCGTGTTTCCATGTCTGCCCAGTCATCTCCAGGACTCACGGCCGGACGCTGAGCGCGTGGGCAGAATCATGCTGGCTGCACGATACAACATCATTGGGGTTCCAACCTCAGATTGGCCCGCTGTGGTTTTGCAGTCGGCCATTCGGGACTCTGAGGCATCGTCTGGTGTGAACAACATGAAACCCGCCAGTGCCCTGTCACCACAACTGCGGGATCTGTCTCGTCTAGTCATTCTGTGCAGGACATCAATAGATTGGTCCCAGAAGAGCAGGCATGCGATTGGCTCATGCTGGGAGAACCGCGGAAAGACTTTACCAGCCTGAACAGGTGAAGTACAACAACAAGATGGTGGATTTTCTGCGAGCTGCAGATCGATTACTTAAGTACGTTTCTTGATGGCCCGGAGAGTCATTTAGAATCGAAAAAATATTCGAGGCAATAGGATCGCACGCTGTAGCAAAGCTTGAGATGCTTTTCTTTAATGCATGTGTGTTGCTTATATATTTATGAAGGGTCTGTCCAATGATCTCATCCATCGGTATGATGTTCGTTGGCAGCTAGGTCCGAAACAAGTCGAAACTTCCAGGATGTCGACCGTGTCTGGAATTGCGAAATCGGACTAGGTTTGGGGGTAGAAGAAATAGTTCACGAAAAGTTATTGATTTTGATTCTTATAAATCATTTAATTGTTTGAAGAAGTTCTGGCTTAGACTTATGATATTATGTAATAACATGTAATAGCAGAAACTTGGAAAATGAATAGAGATTCTGACAAGAAGTTTCAATTGGACATATATCGAATAAGTATATGCTGATCAAACGGTCCCTCAGGCAAATGCAGAGGAAAGACCAACTGTACAGCTGTATAGCCAAGCACGTGTTCGCGAAAGTTGTGTGATGGTGTTCTGTAAATTAATTCATTATAGTGAGTGTGTTTCTGGACGGATTAGGATCGCATCTATGGTTGAGTAAAACAGGAAGCTTGACGAAATCTTGAAACTTATAACAATCATGGCGATGTCAAAGTCCTGCCAAGTAACCGTGGACGATTCAGCAACTGTGTCGCCCTGGGCACCGGACCTGATTTGCTGCTGTTGCTCTCCCGTGAACCATGTCTGCGAAATCTTTGTGGACGTGGTGACCTCACTCTTGTCCTCCCAGATCTCGACAAGCGACGGGTGGGCAACTGTGTCGATGCGGACACTTTCATCCCATAAACGTATCCTCGATGTCTCGACGAAGCACGTTGATACCATCTTCTCGCTGAATAGTTGTTTTTCATAGATAGTGTAGCCCAATTTGAACCTGACACGAGAGTCTGGTGCTGGTAGCTTATCTGCTGATAGCGAATGCATGCCTGACGATAGCGAATGCTTCAGTTGGCTGTACATTCTTGACCAAAACGAAGACCCGTGAATCACCACGCATGCTCGGGCTCGCAACTCCAGTTCAATATACATTCCCAGCGCGTGGAAACCGCTGAACAGAGAAGCCTTGTGGTGAAGGTAGTTGTTAGCTGCTCCAACGAATCGTAGGTCGTGGTTGATGTTGACAATTGGAGGGCGCGTGGTACGCTTCCCTGCTGCGATGATAGGGTCAACGTACGTTTCCTTGAGCTGTTGCTGCAATCTGACACGAATTGCCGCTCCGTCACCGACGTCACTCATCGGAAATGACATATTCTCGATGAGGATTGCCTGGAGAGACAGATGGTAATGCAACGTGACGGTTGCAAGTTGCTCTTCGGATAAGCCGTCCAATGTGGCATTCACAGATTCCAATGACCCTTTTGTAACTTGGAAATTGTAGTTGAGGCCTGTGGTGATCGACGGGCACACGATGTGAGTCTCGTTCCACCCATGCATGCTGAGGCTTTCTCTCAGCGTGTGCGTTGATCCCCTGGTCCTCGCAATGATGTCAAAGTCCTGAACGAGGATCGTGCACTGAGAGCCCATAGTCACGGCATCGGGTTTGCCACCCATACCCAAACTATTGCGAAATCCATTCAGCGTGTTCATGGTATTGACTCTTGCCTCTTCCGGAACGAATTCGCTTTCGACAAGGTCGCGATCTGCCTCGATTATCACTGCCGAGGTAAGCATCGGAGGAGAAGGAAGATGCACGCATGATACCAATGCCAGTGCATGGTATAGTCGTGAATACATCCGAAGCCACGCCTTCGTGCTCAGCTTCACGTAGACTTTCAGGTTGAGACCTTTGTCATCACTTTGGGAGACGGAACGGATCCTTGCCAAATAGGTCACCAGTCTTCTAACGTAATGCTGAATAGGCGTGGTCTCCACGTCGTGGTTGGCCACAAATTTTGGCGTCTCGTCAATGGTAGGCGGGTACTCATCGCGATCACGTGTCGTCGTCAGCAAAGCTGAGCGACAGCCCTTCTCAATGATGTTGACGTAGTGATACCAGCTTTCCTGAGCGCCAGCAGGGATCGGAGCTTCCTCCCATGTCGGTTGCGTTGGTTCCTCTTCCGGCTGTGGAGGCTGCTGTTGTGGAGGAGGTGCTGCAGAAGATGGCGATGCCGTTGCCGTTGCCTGATCCGTCCTTGCCCTCTTTGGTCCGTGGCTTGGAGTGGCTCGAGGCTCGGCGGCAGAGTCCCGCGCTTGCTCCGGCGTTCTTCCATGTTCAGGATGCACGATTCTTTCCGGTTCAAGATTGCTTGTCGTAGGCATCGCAACTCTCCCCGATGCGTAGACCCAGTTAGGATGCCGTTGGAGATTGGGCGGAAATAGACCATCATCTTGCATCAGCGGACTCGGTGCTCTCATCTGTTGAAACTCAGCTTCCCATACATCCAAGGTGGCACGTTTGGTGGAGCAGTCAGCCACGTATCTAGATTCAACTCCGCATTGGTTCCAAGTGTAGCCACGGAACGTCTCCGGCAACTGGAAACCGTTCTGATCTTGAGCCGCACATACTGCCTCCACATGGTGTTTGAGGAAAGCAAACGTGGTATAGTCGGAGTCGGGGAGCACCTCGGCAGTCCATCGATAGTGCGGGATTCCACTGTGTGGATCTACCCACGATACATAGGAATGAAGCACGTGGAGACAAATGCTGAACGCCTGGAACGAGTTCATCGCAAAGGCGAGCGGATGTCCCATGCCCTGAGGCATTGTGCGCATCATCAAAGCCAGCTGGTGGACGTTGATCGGCGCGGCGCCGTCGCTGCTCGCTGCACATTCCTGGTTGTAGGTTCGAAGCCCGTACCCAGTATGCTTTGCGAACATAAACATCAGCTTGCACACCCTACGCAACGTAGGCTCTCCCAACAAGTCGGATTGGTCGGGTGCTCTGCCTGACATAGGCAACTTGTGGTAGTAGTCCTGGTTCACCGTATACCACTGTTGGATTCTCGTATCTGTCACGGCCTGATATGGCGTCTCCACGGAGTTGATGAGGACGGCGAGGTTGTAGTAGACATCCGCATTGACGATGTTCCTGGTTGCGGTGTTCAAATCGAACCGAACTTGTTGTCTTTCCTGTTCCAGTTCGACCACAGCCAGCTTTGCATCATCACGGACCACTTCCTCATCCACCATAAACCTTGTAATGGAATGGAACCTCCCTCCGTGGTCAGCAACAATGTGCTTGAGGCCTCCACCAAATTTGATGACCATGGCGAGGATCTCCCCATAAGGTTTGTTCATGTACTCCTCCGGGGCAGCATGCAAGCAAGCCTTGAGGATTTCTCGAACTCGAATGGAAAGGTCCCCTCCTGACGACAGATTTGCGCACGTGAACAGCAAGACCAGCGGTGGTGCTTTGAACGCTGCCCATGTGCGAATGAGATCATTGTCGACCACTTTGTCCTTTGTAATCTTTGGCGGGAGCGGTACGCTCTGTGACGAATCCTCAGAGTACATCTGCAGAAACGTGTGGAACTTCATGAACGCTCGCATCATCCCACCATGCGGGAAAACTTCTTCATGGGCCACTCCTTCGAAGGACAGTTCATAGGCATTGTAGCTTTCTTCCATGGCTCGGGAAACGGTCCTTCCTCCGTGAGAGAGAAGTACCTACCCCTATACGACTTCACGGTTCCAGGTACTCTGTAAGAGACACCCTTCCCCGATCCGTCGGGTCAGACCTTAGTTGTTCCTTAGTCGGGGCTGTCTAATAGCCCCTCCATCAGCGTCTACACACTGACGATGCTGCCATGCAATGTCCTCAGATTCATGTGCATCATGACTGAAACTAGCATGAGCTCGAACAAGGCTGCGAACATTCTTCGCAATTGACCGCCATGACACATCAATGCACTGCGACAAACTGCTCCTCGCTTCATGGTCCAAGCAATCAGTCATTTTCACCATCAAACGATCCGCCTCAGGCATGTTAGAGAACATGATCCTGCGTCCACCACCATCGCCACCAGCACCAACATGATCATCAATCTTAACCTTCATCAACTTACCACTTGAAACAAGAGCATGCAACTCAGGCCAAGACCAACATGAACATGAAGAAGGCATGTCAAGCGAAAAATAGACGTCGGAAAATTCCGCACACTTCTTCAGCAGGCGTTTGAGAGATTTCAAGATACTTCTGAAAACTTTGTACTTCCCACCGGAGCGTTTCTCACCCCCCACGCAAGCCCCTTCGCTACCTCCAGGACCGGCACCTGATCGCAAAAGCGATGCCACAAACAGCACAGGTGTGCGCAGGTCATTCCGGCACGACTTCTTCATTGCACCGACAAGGCTATCCTCATCGGCCTTGGAGCCAATCAGCTCCTTACACGTAATGCGAGCGGATCCCTTAGTGGACTTGGACACGGCGTAGCCATTGTCCAAGCCTTAAAGGTCAACAATCATGCGGTCAGGCTTTCGTCCTTCGGCCTTCGACGGTATTGCTACCAACTTCCCATCGCCCGTTGCCTGAAATGTCAAGGCCTTAAGCAATCTCCTGGAAATTTGGCTGGTTAACTCGCACTTATCGGATCGGCCCTTAGCGTCCATATCACTCATGTGCAAATGTTTAGCCGTGCACATGTCGGACGACTTAGGATGCAACGCGACGTTCGCGGCAAAGTACTCCCATTCATCCTTGCAGTAGCCGAGCTCGACGGCAGTTCCGGGAGATACAGGATCTCGAAAGATATAACGTTGCCCGTGAGTACATCCTTGGATCTTGATGCTCTTCCACACGGCGTCGTCCTGAAGCCCCTTGTACTGCTTGGTTTCCTGAACCTGCACATGAGGAGGCACCTCGATGATTACCTGGTTTCCGCACGCGGCCGCTCTGCGCGCAATTCTTTGGACGACCTCCCCCCATGGATAGTCCGTCCGCAACTTGGCCCTGTCAGGGTTGTTGGCGATTTTCCGACTCAGCCACGAATTCTTGCCCAACACCCCTGCACCAATGAAGATCACGGAGTTAGGGTTGTTTTTCCTTGCTTCTATCACATCGAAGAGATAGGCACACATGGCGTCGTCAACTTCTCGCCCCATACTCAGAACGTTCACTTGCAACCCAGGATCGTAATGAGAATCTGGAGCATGCTGCGCAATGCAGTCCTTGCCAGGAGCATACTCATTCCACCAGTTCTCCTCATCAACTCCTACCAATGTCCACACCGTCACTGCCTTTGGAGCATCTTTGATGGTGATACGGTATTTCCATCGGCTGTAAGGGTTTTTGTAGGTATGTACCAACCCTCCATCGTGGTCGAAGAATTGGATCACCAAGCCTTCCTTGGGTTTGTTTTCGGCGAATTCAACCACATGAGGCACAATTGCTCCTTCATATCCTTGATATTCCCTTTTCTGTTCGGCCGCATCATGCCATACATCCTCATACACCGACGACCATTGGTCATAGCCGAATTGGGAGGCTTGACTTTTGGAAAGGCCGTTGAAACAAAGAGGTAAAGTAAAGCCCTGGTACCCCCCATGGATGGCACGCGCCAGTGTGACAACCACCGCACGCCACTTGGCGGGCAGGGCGCGCACATATGACTGGCCCAACGGAGGGGTAGGAGGAGGCAGAAACGGTGGCGCAAGGACTTCCGAACTAGCGGCCGGCCGCAAGCTGCCCCGTACTGGATGGTACTGAAACACAGCACGCTCCACGTAGCGGTCAAACTTGCCAGGTTGATCAGGGATGACAGCACGGTCCTCCACCTGGTGCCACTGCCCTTCACGAAGAATCCAAGTCGATCGAAGATAGCGACCAGGCGGCAACGCAGAAGGCGGCCCCCGCAACATGCGCGGAAACTTGACAACCATGATGGGGTCCACACTGTCGTGTTCTTGCAAGCCCTCCTTACTGGACAGACCAGCACGATACAACACCTGAGGGAGGATCGGCGCCTGCGTGTAAGGAAAACAAGGCACCTCGCTCTTGAACGAGTAGTGTTGCTGGCCCTTTTCATCCGTGCTTTGGGTATGAGTAGGGCGCATCAGATCCACAATCTCCTGGGAGCCAATGAGGGCCGGCGGGAAGATGTTGATGAGTTGACACGCATGCGTCCAGGATACGGAATCCTTGAACGACTTGGTGTGTATACCCGCCGACATCTTGGCAGTGACCTCATAGGCAAGAGAAACGTAACCCTCCTGAAAGATAGAGTGCATCCATCCAATGCAGATGCCGTGGGTACGCTCCAAATGACGCATAGTCGGATTCTTGCCCGTGCGAATCACCCCGATCATGGTCTGGTTATCGTCATAGAAGACGAAGTTGGGGTCTTGACCTCCAAGCTGCTGCCACAACGTGATAGCAGGCAATCCAAGACGTGACATGGCAAAGTCGGCCGCGACAATCTCGGCCTCAGGTGTGGAGTGACTCAGGCACCCCTGCCTTTTGCTAAGTCCCGCCAAGGGAAATCTTGTGTGAGAACCTTGAATGTGCAGGTGAGCACCGGAGGTGGATTTCAAACTTTCTCCATAACCTGCATAGTCCGCATCTGCAAACAGTCCGATGGACGAGTCCTCCAAGGAGTTCCCGACCCACCCAATCATCATGTGATGTTTGGACTGGTGCACATAGGCCATGAGATGATGAAGAAGAGCATCCTCCTTCTTGGTCCATTTTGTGATCTTGCGTGCGAGGTTGTTGATGCTTCGCAGCAGATCAAAGCGGCAAATGCGCGCGGCATAAAGCAACTTCATGAGAATACTCGCTGCCTGCGGGGCAAGTGCACCGCGATTAGCCTCGTTGACTTCCTGTTCCTCTGGCGCCTTGGGAATGGGTGGAGGCGGAATAAGCCGACCATCCTTGTCAACAGGCATGGTGTGTCCACACCACGTGCATCGATGGCTTTTACCTGATTGTGCCGGAGCGCGAGCTGGGTGATTCTTAGTCTCCTCAGCCGGACTCGGCGATGGTACCGTCTTGAATTTTGTCGGATCGAACCCAGTCACGTCGCAGTGCTTCTTGACTGTCATGTCCAGGTACGTCTCCATGTCGTAGGTAACGGTCTGCACCTTCGTTTTGTCATGCAACGTGGCCTCGCCCTTGGAGATACGACAACCCAGATACAAACCTAGTGGCGTTTCTTCTTCTAACCGAAGTTCTTGGCGCAGCATGTCCCAGCCCTTAGACAGATTCTCTTTGGGCCCTGCCATCTTGAGATCATCCACGTAGATGACGAGCAAGAGCTTCATTTGCGGGTGGAAATACAATGATGGCCATTCGTCGCCAATCGGCTTGAATCCTACTTTCTGTACGGCGGTATGGCAATGTTGTTCCCACATGGTACCTGCATCAGGATGTCCATATAGAGATTTGACCAATCGATATACAAGTCTACGGAATTTGTGCCGTTTTGCAGATGGGTGCCAGGCTTCATCAGGCAGTTCAACCCAACATGGAGTGCCCGATAACCTCGCCTGAATATATGTTTGGATAGCATCCGCCATCTGAATATCGTTGCCAGGAAGGCGTCCATAGTAATCTGCCCACCGTGAGGCATCAAACGTGGCCGGGGAATTCCCCAAATCCTGAAACAATGCGGCTTCCATATTCTGGTCCTTGACCTGATCACCGAGTAGTACGCCTCGCCCTTTGAACTTCCTGGCAGGATCGTCCTCCTTGAGCTGATAGTTCTTCTCATATATCAGTCCATGTACTCGCGCCATGTGTACTTTCTCACCTTTCTTCTTTGCCTCGGCAATGACATCGTCATATTCACGCGTAGTTGAGAAATCAAACACCTCTTGGTCCCACAATCCCTTCCATTCTTTCATGAAAGCTTCTATGGCCTTGGGATTGTTGACCATCTCTTTGCGTGTGACGGGTCGAGTAACCATAGCATTGAAGCATGATCCTCCTGCGTGATTCTTTTCCCGATGTACGTTTCTGTGAGAAGTCGTACACGGCATAGATGGAATCCAGTTGTCATTCATGACCATATGTGCCGGAACGGCCGGCACGACATCTGCCAAGAATTGTTCTTGTGTGTATTGATCCACATAGGACTGTGCCTATGACCATCCATCGTCATCATCAACGTACACGTTAAGTTGCAGATCAATTTCTTCACATGGAACAATCTTGGGAAAGATCATGTTGTCCAAAACTTTGGTGACTATCTTCTTTCCTATCGCGGCTTTCTTCCGGTCCTTCTTGGCAACCCGAGCTTTGTCTCGCTTTTCTTTCTTGTACGCTGCCTTCTTCTCCGCTTCACTCAGTTTCTTCCATGCTTCCGGAGAGTAGGAGTGGATAGGTCGTCGTGTAGGAAGAGTTCGTCGACCATCGCTTCGGATCTTGTACGGGACTCCCCTTTTATCGATCTTGCAGGCTTCACCATCGTCAGTGAGGTATACAATGCCGTCCCCTTTCTTCCCTGTACTCCAATGCTCAATCTCTTCGGGAGCCAACTTCTTTTCCTTCAAGATCTTGATGACCTCACCCGGTTCTTCGATGTCTCCTTCAGGGATGAGTCTACCGGATGGACCGACTTCGCGGAGCGATCGCCGATCTTCCCCAGTAGCCTTTGGTTCAGGAGGAGGCGGTGCTGCACGTAGACCTAGCTCTTCGTCTAGCTCATCGAGTCTTTTGTCCCCTATGGCATCAATGGCTTCATGTTCTGCTGACTTGAAGACTTCACCATACGGTTCCGTCTCAATGTCAGACGGATCTATGTCCTATAGGTCAGGATCTTCTCCGGGAGCCGGTGGAGGAAGTAGACCGTCTTGATCATCATCCTCCTCGTTGCCACCATTTCCTCCAGGCGGACCGTCATCTCCGTCATCGACGTCCTTTATCTCCTTGCCAGCAAGGTCAACATTGTCCCTGAGTCCCTCAATGGTTGAATTCATCCTTTCGTACTCGGCTTTCAGGGGAAATGTTATCTCTTCTGGGAAGTAGATAACCTCTGTCTCGTACGGCTTCATCAACTTCCTGGGAACAGATGCGTCCATCGACAAGTTCGCATTGGCAAATTCCTTCATATCCCATACGCGATACTTCTTGGACCATCCTTGACCAGCAGTGATGATGTACCCAGCAAAGATGCCTGGAATGCCTTTTGGATCGAACTTGTTGCCATATGTCTTCGGCCTTGTATCCGTTGGCTTGAAGAAGACTTTGGCTCCAAATGGTATGGCTTTTCCCTCAAAGTCCTTCCCAGTCATTCGCTTCCATGCCGAATCACCATCGCCCTCCACATTTTCAATGTTGAGGTTCTGCATCACGCAATTCAGCGCGAATGTCCAATACTGTGCAGGTAGTCCGGCGTGTAGCATGGATGCGGCGACCGTATTGATCACTTCTTGATTTGATCGTTCAGCGAGTGAATTGTTACTGGGTTTCCCTGGAAGGGAATGATCGATCTCAATCTTCAACTGCGCCATGGCTGAATCGAACTCTGGTGCTTCATCACTGTACGCCATATGAATCTTGCGTCTCCCCATCAAGCGCTTGATGGCCATGACGACCTCGTCCGTGTTTCTCGAGGCAGTGGGAATCGCTGCGATCATTTTGGTGGCGATATCTCTGATGACTAGAACTTCACGTGCGCCGTCATCGAGTCCGATGCCTGCTTCGGCGGCTTTGCGCATGTCGAGGAAGTCGAATGTGACGAGATCTCCCCAGTGTTTGATCACACGTTGAAATGCACCTCGTTGAGTCCGCAAGTGCTTCATCTTCGCGCGTATGCACGATTCGCAATAAGGATTGCGGTAGCGGTGAGTGCATAGATGTGCCAATGTCTTTGCTTCAGCTTTCAGTGTTCCGACTCTGGCCTTGCGGCTCGGCGCACCGTCGCCTTCCACATCAATGATCATCTCATCGTCATCGTCCAATAGAACTTCACCCACTCCCGCTCCTTCATCGTCCGGAGGTCGTCCTGCCTCGGACTCTGGTACTTCTTCTATAGGAGATTCATGGGATTCAGGGTCAGGAGGTCGTTCATGAGCGTCACCTTCCTCTTCTGCTTCAACTTCGCTCGGTGCGGTTTCGGCGGCAGCTGCGACATTGACGTCAGCATCACCCGCGGTTAGCACACCCTTGAAGATCTCAGTGATTGCCTTGGCCTCCGGATCATCATGAACCAATGACTTGGAACTTCCGGCGCGAATGTACGGAATGTCACCGTTCACGAACAAAGATATTCTCTTGCCCTGCGGGTTGATCATGAATGGCTCCCTTCTTGGTGGTTACACAAACCCGTAATCGAAGTTCATGCATCGTTTACCTATGGAAAGCACCGATGGTGTGTCATCCAACACATAAGCGTTGATCGGTTCCTCGAACGACTCAGTCTGGAAGTTTGACACAAGATCGGTATCGGTGATTCCATTTGCAGTCTGGAATGATATGGGCTCTGGAGTCACAAGTGTCTCGAGACTATGCTTCTCGATTTTCTTCTGAGATATGAGGTCATGACCACATCCAGTGTCCATGAGAAACTTGATCTTTTTCTTGAGAATGACTGGTTGAACCATGCATTTGAACACACCCTGATTGATGATCCGCTTGCTGTGTGCAGCATCGAGTTCACGCTCAACGATGGAATCCTCACCGTCGTAGAAAGAAACCTCTTCCACTCGAGACGTTCCTGGGATCCGTACGAATGAAACTCGATCTCCGCATTGATCATCATCGTCGTCAACCATGTCTCTCATGATCTGCGCCCTCAATCTCGCTTTGTGCTTGGCAAATTCCAAATTCACGGCGCGATCCTCGTCGTTGACAATCGCCTCCACGTCGACGTGCTTCACCTTCCGCTCCTTGTCCTTCTTTGACTTTCTAGGGCGCGAAGAGAAGAACTTCACGTCGTCAGCGAATGTCACGCTGCGTTTGACTTCTTTTCGGATCGACGTAGTCGGTCCCGATGATTCGTCGTCGGTTGAACAATCCGAGTCAGCGTCGCTGTCAACGGATGAACAATCTGACTCTTCCTCATCCTGTCTTGAAGATCGCTTCCATACAGCCGGGGCTGATGGATTCCACCTTCGGCACAATCTGATGGCGGGTGCCGCAGGGATTGCCTTAGCCTTAGCATTCGGTTTCGTTGGAGCTGCCTTCGCTTCGGATTTGGCTTTGGCCTTCGCCTTTGGCTCCGGTGCTGGGGTAGCTGCGGCCTCATGCTTAAAAGGACAATTCTCCCTTGAGCACGAACCCGTGTTCTTGAAAGAATAGCATATCCGATTTCCTCCTCCAGATGGACTTGGAGTTCTCGTCCTCGGCGTGAAGGGTCGCTCTGGAGTCTTCTTCGAGTGACTGAATGGGCACTTGTCACCATTTCGACACCCTGCATCTGTGAAATGGAACTTACAGCGGATTTGTTTCTTGCTCTTGTCGCCTCTGTTGTCCGCTGACTCACTTCTCGTCTTCTTCTTGGGCTTTGGCTTGGTCTTCGCATGACTCTTCGCCTTGCTCTGAGGTAGCACAGGTGTTGCTTTATCCGGCTTGGTAGGAGATGCTTTGACCTTTGCGGATGGAGCTGCATTTGGCGTTGGCTTCTCAGGTACCTTGGCCGGTGCAGCAAGCAAGTCCTTGCCCTCGAGCATCTGGCGCAAGCCAATTTGAGTCTGAGTGAGGTTTGCTTGTTCTCGTCTCCGCATGATGGTGCGATCGATAATCTTCATCAGATTGTCGTACGATCGATCTTCGTGGTTATAGGGCAAGTGGTCATAATGCATGCCCAAATCCATCTTCATTGCGGGCGAGTCCTTGATCTTGCTGTGCAAGCAATCACGGAGAGCTGTCTTGGATGGTATGTCCTCTGGTCTCATCCGTCCGAGAACTTCCAACCATGTCTGCTTGAACGTATGAAGCTTGTTGTCACCTTGGTACTGGAGCTTCACCAAGTACTTGAGAGTGATGATCATGTCGAGGCGGTCGTGCGTTCGAAAGCTCTCGTACATCATCGCAATGATTTGTCGTCCTTTAATGATCTTCCCTTCGGGCCTACTGATCTAATCATTGGCCTTCCGGTTCACCTCCAGGTACAGATCAGCGGATTTATCACCACCAGCGCGTAACATCGCTACCATGGCGACTCCCAACTTGACATTTATGCTCTTGAACTTCTTGTGTCCTGAATCGTTCATTGCTTCGACATCAGGGAATGGATTGAAAGCTGGTGCCAGCCACAACATCCAGTCCTCATGATTTGGGTCGGCTGACGCTCCTAGAACATTCGCCGTGCATACAGACCGCCAATTGTTCAGGTGAGTGAGAACAGGCCATGGAGGAACCGTCACTTTGTCGGCCTCTCTTCTGGATATTCTCACCTCCGTAACCTCAGGATCTGCGTCTCCGTCAGGATCACGCGCATGATCTGGCTCAGGTTTGCCTCCACCATTCTTCTTCTCATCATCTCCGTCATCAGCAGGCGGATCTGGAGGGTCGTACCCTGTGCCAGCACCTTCATCTTGTTCTCCATCTTCGTTCTCTTCGCCAGCTTCATCACCGTCATCGTCTCCATTGTCTTCCTGCATCGTTTCAGCGAATAATCTCCACTCGTCACGATCAGCTCTGAGACGTTGCTCGGCTTTCTGAGCCTTGAGTACTTCGCTTCGCAGATCAGCAATCTTCTCTTCGTACTGGTCCGCGATCTCTTTCTCGATCTGACGTCTCCTTGCCTCGTGAATGGAGTCATCATAGGCAACAGGCGTAGGCCTTTGGACAACATTGGAGTTGTTGCCTTTCATAGATGCGATAATGCCGTCGATATCAACAGGCCTTGAAGAGCTGGCAGATGCTGTGGACTTTGATCCCAACATCCCGCGATCCTCCAAGAGTTCACGTAGCTGTCGGTCACGTACAGCTGCCGCATCACTTCGTCCATGAAGTCCACTTGGTATGCCGAACATAGTGGCTGCACAAGGCGTGGAACGCGCATGTGCTGGACTGCTATTGCCTGGCACGTTGTGCTCAGGCATTGCATCCGCCACAATTGGTGTTGTGTAGGACGTATTGATCTCACCTTTGATGTTGCCAGTGAAGAAGTTTCCACCGGTAGGTGGAATGCCATCCATTGCAAGGTTCTTGTCCTTGTTCGATTCCGAGAATGCGAACTTCCCTCTGGCGACTGGACTAACTTGACTTGGGGACCGTATTGCAGGGGATCGTACCTCACCTCCTACGGAAAATGCAGGCACTACGTCCTTTCCTACGTGCTCCCAGCCAGACTCAGTAGTCCTCGAAGACATGGGCATGCTCGAAGGCCGCGTCACTCCGCCATGGTAATTGGAGTTCCGTGCTGCCTCCAACTCGCTGCGTGTCCTCGCTTGAAGATCTTCTTGTGCTTTGAGCGCTTTCCTGAGTTCACTCAGCTCGTCGTGCAAGGTAGGCAATGCATGCCTTGCATGATCCTCATTCTGATGGAGTCGGTCCTCTGCATCTTGCATCCTCTTCACAGCCATTTTGCGGTACTCTTCCTCCTCGCCAAGACGTTCGCGAAGCCGAAGTCGTTCTTGATCAATGGCTGCGCTGTTTCCAGCTAGCCCTTGAATCTCGTTCATGGCTCGCAATTCCTGATTCCTGACCAAGTGGAATCGTTCCTGCATTGCTTGCAAGGCTTGTTCCGAACTTGCTGTGTTCGACCGGAGGAATAAGTTCTCTCTGGCTTGTTCGTGAAGTTCCTGAGTCAGATGCTCATACTCACGTGCCATAAGCTCACCGTCGCCCTGTGCTCTTGCCTCTAACTGCACAAAGTTGGTGGCTGCTTCTGTGCGAAACACATGTAGCTGTTGAGCTAGCTCCTCGGCAACGGCATGTGTTTGACGCTGTTGAGCAGAGTTCTGCTCATCCATGCGAAACAAGGCTGTTTCATAGTCTCGCTTCATCTCCTGATTGACATTGTTGATGTGCCTCATGGCTAAGCATGCATGATCACGTTGTCGTTCCAATTCTTCAATGCAAATCCCAGATCCTTCATCTTCTTGTTGCATCTCCTTGATCTTCTCCATCAGGGTCTGAACAACACCTTCGTACTCCTGCACTTGACTGCGATAGTACATCTGCTGTGCAAGATTCGACGCTTCAAACTGTTGCGGAATCGTCAATCCCTGGTAGGTATTCGGGCCATCGGCTATGGCTGGTGTGGCCACCGACGAGGCGTCACCTCGTGCCGGAATCGTATCCAGAGTCATATCCAGATCGTCAGCTTCGCGTGGTTGGTTGGTGACCATCCGATTCCATGTCATGGACGTCCACGAGTAACCGAGGTCCTTGATCGTGCTGAAGAGCTTCTCGAAGATGATGGTCGCGATTTCTTTTCCAAAGTCTTCACTCCCTTGTCCTTTACCCTCGACGGGGTCCGAGGTGCCTGTAAACCAGACGCTTCGGATCGTCGTTCTGGAGCCTTGCTCGTCCTCGATCCTGAGGATGTTGGACGCGAAGGCGTAGATGCTCTTGGTAGACTCTTTGCTTTTGTTTTGGGAACTGCCTTTGCAATGGCAAGCGCAGAAGACTGACCTTTGTCATCTTCCGTGGAGCTATCAACGGATTGCACCACTGTGTCATCAGCTGTTGACTCACCAACGGCTGGCGCTGCCACGTCGGCACCGAAAGTCATTGTCGTATCCTGACTTGACCCCGAGTTCATTGTGGTCGTAGTAGATCAAGTAGTCTTTGCTGCAGAAAGGCAGAGCCGCGTACGGCTGATAACCTGCGTGGGGATTTGGTCTTGATGATGTTCTCTGTCGCTCACCCCACAAAGAGCTATATTGAATGATGGCGTGGTTGCCCTCTAAAGACTGGATCACTGTTACTTCCACTTCCACACGCACACTCCTATGCAGGCAGATCCAGAGCTCGTTTGTTTTGCACCCTCGCGGCCGGCGATGGATCGTCTGTGCACGGGATGGCTCTATCCTCTCGGGTAGTCGCAGTAGACTATAGCACTTTAGCTATGGGCAATGCTTTCTTGAGCTTGTGCTCATTCTTGAGCCAATGTTGCATGGGCGGTCACACTGAAAGGTTGGATAGGCATTGCGGTGTGCGTAGCACTTCCACAAGCCTACTCCTAGAGACGAGGGACGCGTAGCGTGCCCCCTTCCCTTGCGCTTTACACGGTCTTGCTCACAGCTCTTATAGTGACTGACACCTTAGAACTTGACAAGGCATCGCAGTCCGTTCGCACAAGCTGTGACGAACCAGGCCCTGTTGTGAAAGTCCTTGATGTTGTGGCGGGTAGTCGGAGGTAGCTTGGTGTCAGCAGCCATGCCTCCCGTGGTGATCTGCTGCATCATGTCAGCCATCTCCTCTGGCTCCAAGCCGAAATGTTGGAACACCCTGATGACCTCGTCGTCGCAGGTGAGGTTGCCGAAGGCGAGCTGCCTGATGACTCTGTAGTAGGCCGCCTCAGTGTCCAAGTAGAGGGTGGCGATCGAACGTCGGAGTTCTCGTCCTCGGCGCGCATGTCCGACAATGTACAAAGCCGGGAGCGTGACCGGGCAGTTTTTGCGAGCTCCCAAGTGGAAACTGTGGAAGGCTTCGTCGAGGGCCTGCTGGGATTTAGTGTGAAACACCTTGTGAAAGCACTTTCCCACTGTGGAAGACACGAAGAGGGACCGAAAGAACTGTGGGTCCCAACTGCATCCGCTCCTCTTGTAGGCCTCGTGCAAAATGTCTCCTCGCCACTGCACCGGTTGGCATATCCGTGTAGTGGCTTTGATGAAGAGGGGCCACCACATCTTCGCCGGCTCAGCCGGGGCGGCGAGGAGCATTTCCCCACATATGTTGTCGAGTCCCGGCGACTTCCTTCGGGGAGCAGCCCGGAAAGCCGTCTCCAATTCGACAATGCTGGGGACATGATCTTGCTGCCATTCAAGGAGCACATCTTGATGTGGCGGGAGTTGAGGCTGGGCGAGGTACGCGGCCGTGTCGATGAGGCTGCCCAGTTCTTGAGCACCGAAGTGCTCGGTCCACAGGTCACCACGGTCCTGACGAGTGCCAGCAATCATCCCGTCCTTGAAGCGGAGCTGTGGCAAGGGCCTGGCCACAGGACGGGCTTTAGATCCTCCAGCTCCGGCAGCTTTGGCCTGTCGCAAAATAGTCCCCGCTGGGCGTCCCGGATCGCCCGCAAGGTCAAGGAGGAATTGGCTTTTTCCCTCCTGGATCTGGGTTTTGATCCTGTGTGTGGCGAAGCTGATTGCCATCGCGGAGAGCTGGTAGAGGAGGCCCTCCTTCGCAACCAAGGCTTCCACCGCATAGTCCGCGGTCTGGCTCCACTGTAGGAAAGCTCGATGTAGTAGGTCCGTCCACAGGCATCGCCGATGTCTGGCACATCGTTTGAGACTCAACTTGCGGTCCCGTAGCTTCCATGTGTCCTGGGGGATGAAGCTGGCCCGGGGTCGGCGCTCGGGCAGAGGGAAGCACCTCGTCATGATGTCCGTGACGTGGTCCTGGATCTGCTGACAGTGAAGGTCCGGGTGGCATTCCCAGGAAGGGTGCTGGAACTTTTTGAGCTCCTCTGCCATGGTTCGCCTGCCCTCGTCAGACATGAGCTTGTCGAGGTCGAACTTGGGACGGTGTAGCTGTGCCCTTGGCTTTGTGGCTCCCATGTCACAGCAAATGTCCAGGGCCAATGGTCGTCACGCTCACACCCTGTATCGAAGGTTGTGCTGACCTCACTGGCAACGTCTTTGTACACCGCCGCGCCCCCTACTGACACAAAGTCAATACGATGGAGCGTTCCCAGCGGGGCGCAGTATGTGGCATGCTGCCCAGAGTGCAGCTGTGGGAAGGTCGACGGCAACCACATGCCGAGGCCCTCAAAGGCCTGGGCCGCCAAGTGCCCAATCCTATCCGGCTCGCCGTACTCCACCGTACCAGTAGTCCCCGTTACCCTGGTGGGGGGTCGACCGTTTAGGTCAAAGCCAGCAAGAATGAGGTGAGCCCGCTTGTACGGCTCAACAGCACTGGCTAGCTCAAGCATGAAGCCCTGCGCCTCATCAAACCGAGCATCGTGAGGGCAATGGCCCGAGATGACGAGGACCTTGTATGCATCTTTGTGTACCAGGAGCACCAGCAGACGGGGTTGGCTGACAATGGTTTTGATGTCGGCTGCCGTGGGGATCCAGGGTCGACCATTACCGTCAGGGCCCCTCGGGTGCGGCTAAACCACACAGCCACACCCCAGTGTCTCTCCGACGCTGAGGAGAGTCGGAGGAACCTGGCTGACTGACAAAGTCCTTCTGAGGCCTTGGTCTCCTGCAGGAAGGCAATGTTGATGCTGGGCGAGTCTAATTGGTCTTCGAAGATGGCCTCAACGACGGCAGAAGTCCCTTTGCAAGGGGGAGGGGTCTTTGTCAGTATGAGCTGCTCCGGGGTGAGGGGAGAGGGGCCGAAGTCTTCCTGTGGCTGCCACTGGATACAGGTTGTATTGACCGGCAGTACTTTTTGCCACAGCGGGTCGATTGATGCCGCCAGCCACGTCAGGTCAGTGGCGAGGAGGAGGTGACATACCTTGGCGGGAGGTTTGGGAAGGCCCTGTCCATGACGGGCAACATGCTTCGCAGCGACATCGACAAGCTCATTCAGTCGCTCTCCTTGGTGTGCCGTGACATGCTCATAGGAGGGCTCTTTTCCGAAGATCGCCACCACGAAGTGGCGCAGGTTCCTGATCGTGACCATGAGCTGCGACGATGGTGTTGTGGCTCCCTTTGCCGCATAGCCCGCCGTTTGGCAGTCGTAGTGAGTCGTAGTGGATGATGAGTCGCTCATGCGAGAGGTAAC